>VWZY01012047.1:53017-84054 GCA_013399075.1 Chloroceryle aenea
GTTTTCTTTTACTGCCCCGGCAGCTCTGTGCTGGCAGGCGGGGGTTAAAATGCTTGTAGCAGTTTCAGGGTTTTTCCTACTGTTACTTTTGACCCGCGTGTCAGCGTGTGCTTCAGTAATGCCTCGGTTCTTACAGCGGCCAAGAAAAAGATTAGTCAGAGGAAGGATTTTCTTCCTGTGACCCATGGTACTCTCCTGGCGCTGCCTGTCATGGAGGTGGCCAGGGAAGGTGGAAATTGGAGGGGGTGCCTGTGTGGAAATGCTTGGGAAGTACCCGTCCTCTCTTGAAGATGAGAGGCTGGGCGATAGGGTTACCCCCACAACCCCCTCGGGCTGGAAATACCCAGGACCTTGGGACCTGCAGAGACAGAAACTGCTCTAGAAGTAGTTCAGTTTGCAAAGGCAGTTCCGCTGCTGTCGGTACCTTGGGCAGGGTGATCCTCTCCAGCTCTCTGCCTGCTCTTTTCACACCTGTTGAAACCTTTGAAACCACGTTCCGTGCTGCACGATGCTTCTGTTCCTGGTGGTCGTGGGAGCCTGCTCGGGGAGTACCTGGCAGTTCTTTGTGTTGCTGGGAGAGCCGAGGAGGGGAGATGGGAAGAAGCTCTGAGACAGGTTGGAAGTCTTGGTATCTCTGATCCCTGAACTGATTTCCAGACCTCTGCTGCTGCTGGCAGAGCTGCGAAGCTCCGGCCTGCCTGGCAGCTGCTCTGTAGGCAAATGCGCTCGCTCTTGTTTCCAGCACCTCCGATTGTTTCTTGCCCATCTGCTTGCAGAGTTAGCTTTCTGAATGCAAACAAAGGAGCTCTCTGTGGCTCACATTTGGATTTGTATTGTTGCATGTTGTGAAGCACGGGGGATCTGATATTTTTACTGAGCTAGCCTGGAAAAACCACCGCACGCGTTTGTTCCGTTGGGGTTTGGTTTGAGGATCCCCACAGAGAGCTTTCCACAGCATCCCGTGGCTCCGTGTCTGACCAGCGGGAGAGCGAGTGCTGAGTCTTCCTACAGGTGTCTGCTGCTGGCACCGCGTCCCGTGGGGGAAAAGGTGAATCCAGGAGAAGCTGAGGTTCTCTGCAGGGCTGTCTGGAGGAAGAGGTGATTTATCCCAAAGAGAGATGAGGGAGCAGATCTGCAGGCTGGTGAAACTGTTTACCCTCGGGTGAGGGCTGGCTGCAGTGCTTCCATCACGACGTTCCTCAAGCTTGTCGGCACTCAACGTTTGCTGGATTATTTTACTTTTCCCAGGCTATAAAAGCTTGTTCAGAGCACACCCCGGTGAGGTTCTGTCCTGCCCATCCGCTCTCCTGATTCTCCGCTTGCTGCGAGTGGACCAGGCTGAAGCACCCCGCTCATCTCGGCAGGGAGCTGGTGCATCAGGCCGCTGTGGTGGCCCAGCCCGTGCTGCCCAGGGCCAGTGTTTGCCCCGGCACGTCCAGGAGGCCGTGGTTCAGTCCTGCCAAGCAGCCAGGTGCATGAAGTCCCGTGGCAGCAGAGGGTGGCTGCCTGCTCAGAACTGTGCTGCTGGAACCTCGTTGCCCTTTCCTGGAAGGGAGGGGATGTGTCGTTCCCGTGTGCGTAGAAGAAATGTCTTTAAGCAGAGACCTTGTGTGTGTGTCCTGGGCTTTAGGCCTTGTATGAATTCTTCTGCTTTGTCAACACGCTCCAGGAGCTTTAAGGAGAAGGGGAGAAAGCACAGTGGGGTCAGCCTGGGGTTCCTGGGGGGTTTCAGGAGGAATGGCGAAGGCAGCCCTGCTACCCCCGCTGCAGAACTGGAATCATCAGCCTAAAGATCACCCCCCTGCTTTTACAGACTCGACCCCGGCGTCAGGGCACCGTCCTGCCCTTGCCCTTGCTGCCGTTTTTCAGACCGACCCGCGTGAAGCTGTTCCAGTAATGCAGTCCCCCTGCCTCGGGGCAGCGGCTTCGAACCCAAACCTGGCACATTTTGAGAGGCTTCGAAGGATAAAAACGTTTCATATTTTAAATGGGTCACTTGGCAAACTTGGATTAACTTGTGAGCTGCGTAGAGCTGATGAATGGGAGCTCGGTGTGTTCTCATGCAAA
Source organism: Chloroceryle aenea (assembly GCA_013399075.1). Taxonomy (NCBI): domain Eukaryota; kingdom Metazoa; phylum Chordata; class Aves; order Coraciiformes; family Cerylidae; genus Chloroceryle; species Chloroceryle aenea. Next base: position 55,085 of record VWZY01012047.1, read on the forward strand.
GGAAAATGACTGATCTGCTGAATCTTTCCTTTTTCATCCACTGCTCTGCTCTCTGGAGGTCTGTGTCCCTGTCCTCCTATCGAGGCAGCGTTCTGAGAGGCACCAGCTTGTGGCAAGGCGAAGGCACGTTGCTATTTTGGAGCGTCACAAGTATGTACAGAAATTTAATCAGCATTCTGTACCTTTAGGGACGTGCTGAAGACTTGTTGCAGGGCTAAGAATAGGTTCCTTTTTTTTAATATCTCAGAGTTGAAACAGATTGTCAGACCCAGCTCAAAACCAGCGGCCGCCTTCCTGCTGCGCACGGACGTGGCCGCTCGGAGCTCACGGGCAGCGCCGCGCACAAAGTCTGGGACTGGTGGAGGGTTTGAGCTCTAGGGGTGAGCGAGATCTGCCACAAACTGGCAGGTGACCTCTGCCTGACCACTCGCTTCTGCCCTGGGCACTGTGGAGGTCTCTGCTTCATGTCTCTAGTTTTCACTTTTATCAACTTTATAACCAGGCTGAATTTTTGTTGGAGGGTTTCAAGCACCTCTCTCCATGAACAAGGGAACAGCCCCGTTTGGATGATTGTTTTGATTTGGAATGTCAAAATATTGGTGAATTTTACATTACTGTTGATTTCTATTGTGTTTTGCTGTATCCTGTTATTGGCAGTAGCTTGAACAGCACTCTGCTGTTGGAGTAAGAGATGATTTGTACTCTGCCACATTTCTGAGGCTTCCCAGTGTGCGTCAGATGATGTGGTGGTATTTGGAGGCTGCACAGCTTTGGCATTCTCCTAAGCCTCTTTCAGAAATGCTTTTATCATTATTTGGAATAAAGAAGAAGACTTCTTTGTGCAAAAGTTAGTGCTAAGCTGAGGGGACCGGTTGGTTTTGTCAGCAGATGCTGTTGATGTTTTTAAACCAGAGGCAAACTGTGCTGACCGGTCTCTGCAGTTCGTTTCACTGAGAAAGCTGGCAAAAGATGAAGAAATAACCCCATGCCTGTTGTTATTGATGATAGTTACTGGTTTTGATGTAGCCACTGCATCCCTTATGCCAAACAAGAACACTAAAGCACAGCAGGGGACACGAAGGGTGCAGCCCCTTTGCTTCAGCTGATTTTGGTGCGTGCTGGGGAGCACGGCCACCGACACCGGCTCTGCTGGGGTGTCCCTCCCTCCTCCTTCCCTCCGGGGAGCTGCTCTGGCTGAATCGCCCCGAAAGGAGACACAAAGACATTTCCTCAGGTGGTTTTTGTCATATACTTCATTTTTTAAATAAAAGCTCTGGCAGCAATTTCCTCAAACCTTGTGCTTCCCAAATGTGACAGGAGACAAACAGAAGCTGGACCTGAGCTTGGTGCCGTTCACGGGCAAGTCCCGCGCTGCTCCGCAAGCGTCGGGGCAGCAGAGGTGCCGGGACTGGTGCTGCCTGCTGGAGCCCTGGGTGTTTAACTAAATCAGCAGGGCAGGTGCTTCTATAAACCCAGAGTTTGCATTATCTCCCTCACATGCTGCAGTGCTTAAATGGGGAAGAGCTGGATACAGACAGCCGGGGAAATGCTGCTGCAGAGAGACGAGCTACTTAATGTTCCAGCTTGTTAGCAGGTTGGGATTTGCTGTGAATTCCCCTTGACCTTCCCAGCCCTGCATGTTTTTGTATGTCTGTTCTTTTAGGCCTTATCTCAGAGGTTGGTTTGGTTTTTTGTGGTGGGGTTATTTCTGTGTGTGGTGGTTTGTTTGGCTTTTTTTTTACATAAAACCTCCTCGAACTGGCTGTAGCCTGCACCCCCCTTGCTCCTGGTGTATCACCCAGACTCCTGTGTAATTCCAAGGGGAGGAAGATCCCTGCCCTGCTGAGCTTAGCTCTTTTCAGCCTCCACAGACTCCAGGCGAGGAGCACATAAACCCTCTGTGTAATTCCTGCAGTGCTTACCTTGCTGGGCATGTTCTTAGCTGCGCTGTCTTCCTCTTGCTGCGCTGTTTTAAAGGGCACGTGGAGACTCAGATAATCCCTCTCTGCAGTTGAACTCCTCCCGACTTCACTCCTACTTCTGTACGCTGTTCATTGTTCTGGCTCCTGCGAGTGCTTCACCTTTGGTCCTGTTCCTCCTGACCGTGGGGTTTGATTTAACTCTCTGAACCGAGCTGGGGGCAGAGGCAGTGTGTGTCTGCTTGGCTTCTCGCTCTGCCGGGTTGGTTTTGTGATGCTCTGCAACCTCTCTCAGCTCCCATCCCTTTCTCACTACTTGCAGTTTTCTTGCTGGAGCTTCCAAGTTGCTCTTTCCAGAAAACAAACCGATCTAGAGAGTCTTTCACCCTGGCTTCTAGATTTTGACTGAAAATACGATTACCTTGAAAACGTGCTGCAAGGGGCTCTGGCTTCTGCTGGAAATGAAAACTGGGCTACAAGGGGAATGGGGAGGTATGGAGCCTCTTGGTTGAACTGGGGAGCTCGTGGAGTTTCCAGTTGGTGGCTGTGGCACCAAAAATAAACCCAAAGCAGAGAGAGTGAATCTCTCGGACACTGCCCACCCACTCGGCTACCAACTCCCCGCAGGGACGTGTGGAACTCCGCCGTCCTTGGAGGGGGTGAGCTGCAGGAGTTCCCTGAAGGAGGGCACCCTAAGGATGCTCTGGCCATTTACACCTGACTCAACTCGGGGAAAAAGCCCTCGGCTTCAGGTGGGAAATGGGGCTTTTCTGGATCTATTCCAGCAGCCTCTCAGGTGCTGCGTCCAAAAAGCCGACAATAACAGGCACGAAGGGGAACGTGCAGCCTGGTGGTTAACACAACCTCTGTGATCGACAGGCAGGAGGTTTGTGTGTGGTTACACACATAGTAAACCCAGTGAACAGGAGTGTGTCCCGCGGCAGTGAATCAGAGCACTTGGTGAGTCCCCTGCTGCACCCCTCTCGGAGAGGGCTGCGCCGAGTTCTTGCACGCGTGTAGGTTACAGAACCGGCGCCGTGTCACGTGGCCGTGGGATGCGGGGGAAGCCTGGTGCCTGAATCATTTGGCACCCTGGGAGGCGAGGCGTGGGGAAGATGCCTCTCGGGACCAGGGGCCAGGCTGCCGCCGAGCCCGGCCGGGGGCCTCTGGCCTGATGAGTCCTTGCTGATTCTGGAAATACTTCTGGGTCCTTCTCTCTCTTTATTTTTTTTCCTGGAGCTGGTCAGCCTGTGCCCCCTGGGCTGGAGGAAGGATAGTGTTAAATGCTGGATACCTTTTTAGCAGTGGCAGAAGAGGATTGCATCTGCTTATGAGGTATTGCCTGTGTTTTCCAGTGGGATTAGAAGGATGCTGTGAGAAGTGGCTGGGGTTTGGATAAGGATGAAATTGTTGTTCCAAATAGTGCTTACCTTAACTTCCTGGGTGGTTTTAGGTAGATTACTGGGTTCAATGTTTAAAGGTAAGTCAGGGGACTTGCTAAAATTCCGTGGTGATCTCTGGTTTGTCGTGCCTGTGCAACTCCAGTATATACAAACTTTGGTCTTTTGGCATAAAATGGGAATGTTGCAGTGTAAACAGAAAACAAACATGCCAGAAGAGCCCCCGGGGACCAATCCTTGTGGCATACACGTCAGTTTCATTCACAGTCTCTGTTCTCCAAGCGTGATGCTTTGTACCTGTTGCTGTAGTCACTCCCGTTGGGAGATGTGCAGTCCCCAGAAGCAGAACTCGTGTCCCCCAGATTTGATCTGCAGTGGCCACACTGCCCGCGCTTCCCGGCCGAGGGCAGGGACGTTTTCCATGGCAAGCAGCAGATGGCTTCTCCTTAGGAGAGGAGTTCCCCACTCCCCCCTCAGACACTGCTCTGGAGGGATATTCTCTGTGTTGTAATCGCAGCTCTACCTGTGCGTGTTCCCACCAGCCCCAGGAGGCTCTCTCCTCAGCTCCCCGGCTGCCTGGGTGTACTTTGCTCTTTTTTCTCTCTCACAAGTGTTTTACCAAAAGCAGTGTAAGCAGATGGACTTTTGTGGATGGGGGGGCAAGAGCTGGTGACTCCATGGGCACCAGTGATGCTCTGTGCTGCACCAGTGGTGCTCTGTGCTGCACCAGTGGTGCTCTGTGCTGCACCAGTGGTGCTCTGTGCTGCACCAGTGGTGCTCTGTGCTGCACCAGTGGTGCTCTGTGCTGCACCAGTGATGCTCTGTGCTGCACCAGTAAGGGCTCACACTTTAGCAGCTGCCACCAAGCTTTGCTGTGCAGCTTTGCACCGGTTGTTCCAGCAGAGCCCTCTCGGGTAGGGATTGCTGAGCAGCCCAGTTGGTGCTAAGTATTTTCAGGTTTCTGTTGTTGCCTTGCCTAGTGCCTGTCTAAACCTTCCTTGGCTCAGAGCACTGGGGGGCAATGAGCGAGACCCGTTCTGCTGATAGGTTGAGTCTCAGGCTAGTGCCCAGCAAACCATACCTGAATTTAGTGCCATTGGAATGGTGTTCTGTGCTGTACAGCACGTTAAACTTCCCTCGTACTACTGCCTGCTGTCTTCTGGACTTAGCGAGGCTTTGCTGGCAGCTGGAGATGTCAGTTTCTCTGCTTTCTGACCTCAGTTCTCTCTGCTCTGAATTTCAGGAGAGCTCATACCCTGACTGTGCTGTTCATCCTCACCTGCGCGCTGGGCTACGTAACCTTGCTGGAGGAGACGCCCCAAGATACAGCCTACAACACCAAGAGGTAAACACCCCAGGTGTGCCCTAGGAAGGGGCAGCTGGGTAGACAACTCGCCGTACATGCTTGTACTTTCCGGACAAGCACCTCGAATGACCTTTGTGTTCACTTGTTCAAGTGCCCGGCCCCTTCCAGAGTGACAGAACCAGGCGTAGGTCTCCAAGCTCCTTCGATGCCGGTCGCTGAGTTTAATTTCTGATCAGTTTAGTGTCACTCACCACCACACCTGGGGCTGCCCTGCCTGCGTGTGCTCTGAAACAAAACACACAACTTCTCCCCAAGCCTCAGAGTACTGGCTGTGTTTCCTGGGCAGGGATCTTTTCCTTGAAATAACTTACATTTCTAAATTAATGTGAGCTGTGACTAAGTTTTGCTGACTGAAGTGCTTTCTGTCAAGTTATGTTCAAGACTTCAGTGCAAATTGAAAACTGAGGTGAGAACTTGCAGCCCACAGGGAAAGTCTCGGGCAGGAGGAACGCGGTGAGTCTTACGTGTGCGGTCCATTTCCACCATGATTTAAACTGATGAACTGCAGCTGGATTTCTCTTCTTAAATAAGAAAGAGGGAAGAAAAGTGATCTTTTAAACGTCATTCTACTGTAAGAATTAGGGGGGTGCCAAGCATCCTGGCTGCGAGTGTGAAAACCATTCTCTTTTCTGCCAGGCTGGTTTCTTAAACATAACCCTTTTTTCTCCTTGCCATTGAAGAGTTTCCTCCTATTATTTTTTTTCACTTCTAAAGCGACTCAGGATGTAGTGTCCATTGTCAGGGAGATGCAGGAATGGGGTATTTCCTGAGATAATCTTGGTGGTTGCTCTGGGTTACACAACAGCTGCAGCTCGGGTCGCTCACGCTCGCGCACGTGTGCCGAGCTGAGGGCTGTGGTGGTGTGCGTGGGGTGAAGTGGAACAGGTTGCAACACGGTGTCCTGGGAAAGCTTCTGCAAGGCTCTGGGGTGAACAAATGCCGTTTTATTCCCAGTTATAATGAGCCAGCCTGGGGAAGGGATGGACACGTGACGTCCTCCGGAATGGCAGCTCGAAGCAGAGGGGGAAAAGCTGAAAGAGAAGTGATGACACATTGCTGGGGAGCGAGGCAGATCTGAGGTGACTCGGTGGAATATCTTCTTACAGCGATTAGAGCCTTTACTGCTTCCATAAAACCGGGACCAGAGAAGATTAATCAGCAGATCCACCTCTCTCCCATCAGCCAGGAGCTGCGCTCTGCGTACTCGGCGCAGGGAATAACCTGCCCAGTTGTTGTCATCACTGTAGCAGCATTGTGCCGGGCGCCGCGCAGCGAGTGTTCTTTAATCACGTCTTGTGGAATACGGCTGCCAATATCCAGATGCGAAAGCCCTTGGAAAGCAGCGTCCTGGGAGTTGTTTATATCTCCAAATATTGGATTTCGGGATTACTTTTGTAGGGTACATCTCTCTCTCCACTCTCGCTGCCCCCAGGTTCTCAGCTAGCAATTAACTTGGCCAAGTCATTACATTCCCGAGCTCGGCTCGGCGCAGCCATGGGGCAGGCTCCCCCCTGCTGCCTCGGCCCTGGCCGCGGGGAGGGCCGGAGGTGCCTGTGCTGCTCGGCACGCTCCGTACGCTGAGCGAGCTCCCGCCCGGTCTGGGTTAAACCTCTTCTCTGCGGTCTCTGAGCTGAGTTCTGTGGCAAGTTTAGCACCATTAAGCACGGAGGATCCCAGCTCAGCTCCTGTCTCAGCCATCCTCTACCTTCTTCAGCCTCCGTGTGCCCGCTGTTCTCTTCTCTCTCACTGTTCTGACCAATCTGACGTGTCTCTAAGCATGTATTTGAACAAAGAGCAGCAGTTCGAGCGGGAGCACGATGGTCACGACACGTATGAGCATATTCCTGTTGAGTATATCCTTATCCTCAGCTGTCACAGTTATTTCTCCTTCCGTAAGTTAAGATCCCGGGGCAGGGTAAGGTAATTTTTTCAGTCTTCACTCCGGGCTGTTGTGTTTCTGAAGCTGAGCTGCAGGAGGCTGTTGCTGTGTGAGTATTTCAGGGGAACGCTCGCCGGCTTGATGAACAGGCGGCGTTTCTGACCAGTGAGCAGTCTCTGGCTGTCGTGCTGCTTTATTTCCCCCTGCTGCACAGCGACAGTGGAGCAGTGTTCCGCTGCCGGGGTGCAACATCCAAACACGCGCTTGCAGACGCTTCAGCCTCCTTTGTTCCTGGGCTATGGCTGAGAGGTGCCAGGCTGCCCGGGAACTGCGCTGGGTGCTTGGAGCTGAGGGTTAAATGGAAGTGAAGCGCTCGAGCCGCTGAGCGAGCTGCTGTGCCCGTCCCCTGGACTAGCTGAAGCAACAGGGAGGCATCTGGGGCTCCCATCTCACCCCCCTCCAAAGTGCTTCATGCAGTCACTTCCAGGGCAGGATGGCCACAAGCCAGCGGGAGAAATGATGGGCAAGACCGGAGCGTGAACCTCTGAGGGGGTGGGGTGGGGTATCCATAGCTGAGATTTACACTTGCTTCTGTTTGTGTGCTGCTGTCTCAGTGCCATTTTCCTTCCTGCCGCGTGTTAGGGCAATTAAAGAAGAAATTGGGATCTTTTTTGAAGGTTTATAGATATGGTTTGTGTGTAAATCCTCTCATAGTTCCCTAGAGCCATACACGTAGATCACATGATAGCTGTGATCAGATTGCCTCTGTTGTAAGGACAGCTGAAAATTTACTTTGCTAGCCAAAGGGCTGCTGTGCTGACAAGCCTGTCTGATCAGTGAGACTTTTTATCAGCCTTGCAATATTCCATCCCCTCTGACAACCATTAACTGCTGCTCTTCTGCTGAGCACCCAGGAGGAGCTGACGGGACCGAGCTGCGGCTCTGAGGATAAATCCTCAGCGACCTCCTTTGCNTCAGTGACCTCCTTTGCATACAACGTCTGAGGAAGAAACCCACGTCTCCCAGAGACTTTGCATGCTGAGCAGGTGCTCTCGGGGAGAAAAGTTAACATCTTCTCCATATAGAAAACACTTGGGTTTAAAAAATCCTGCATGCATCGGGGTCGTACACTGAATTTCAAGCTGTGGAACACTCTCCTCCAAGGTGCCTTTCCACACTAGATTTTGTCTGCAGCTGCTCCCTGCTCAGCCACGGTAACAAGTGGAGGTGCACTGTATCCCCAGCTCCTGTCACCGAACACCCCCTGAGAAAAGGAGGTGTCAGGGAGGCTCCAGCTCTGCCTGTCTGCTGGTTCTTAGTGCTGTGGGGATTGCTCCAGTCCTGCCGCTGTCGAGACAGCCGGGGAGGGGGCAGGCAGTGGGAGCTGCCTCGCCGAGAGCCCCAGCAGGGGACAATGCAGCTGCTCACAGACAGGCCCCATTGTCTCGTGTCTCTGGATCGCTCTCAGAGCAACACCAACAAGAGCTTGTTTGTACCGGCGAAACTGCTGCTGTGTTCTCCCGGTCTTACTTGGTTAAGGGGTGAAGTTATTTTTTTGTGGGCACGTTTAGTGTCTTCCTGATCTGCTGCTCAAGAAGATACACGAGCTGTGTCTACCTGAGCTGCCTGCAGTGGGGTTGAGGAACCCCCTCAAACCCTAGAGAAGCTCTTTCCTCACACCACGGAAAGCCAGGCTGCTGGGTGGGCTGGGGAAGCCTCGGGAGGAGGCAGCATGATGGTGTTAAGGGGAGAAATGCAGTTACCACAGGGAAAAACCCACAAACTAAGGGAGCTGGCATGGTTGTTATGCAGACTGGCATTTTCCTTCAAAACTTCCCGTGGGGAACCTGAAGTAAAATAACGGAGGTGAAACTCCAGCTGATTCCAGCACAGCTGCCGTTGGCCCGGGAGTGGACTTCAGGAGCATTACTGCAAGATCCTGGGGTGATTTAGATTCAGGTCATCTCCAGCTTTGGGAAAAATGCCCTCACAAGGCCTAAAATGATGATCCTGGCTATCTTGGCTCGTGGCTGAGCTAACGATGCGAGCGAGGAGCCCGTGTTGCCGCACGATGCAGGACGCGGCGGCAGTGGCAGCCTGGGGTCCAGAGTGCTCTCATCGCTTGAGGTCAGCAGGAAACTTCTTGGGGGGGAAAGTTACCCAAAGGACCTTTATATGGTTGACATTTTTAGTGGTTAAGAGACAAAGACCAGACATTTCTTACATCAAAGACTGTCATTTACAGTTGTTAATACAAGATGAAGCAATGTAAACAGCTTGTCCTGTTTCTCTCTTTGCTTTCAGAGGTATTGTTGCCAGCATTTTGGTTTTCTTATGTTTCGGAGTTACACAAGCTAAAGATGGACCATTTTCAAGACCTCATCCAGGTAATTTAAGTTTCTTAAGTCACTCAGATATTTCCAATAGATTGCATGATTGATGGTGAACATAAATGATTGTGTTACTGGTGGAGAAGGCAAGTTGTAATTTAAATAATGAGGCTCATTAACACTGCTCACTTATCACGTAGCCTTCCAGCTTCCACCCAGCCTCCAGACACCACCAGTGATCCTTCTGGGCTCTTGGCTGCTTCAGACATAGGATTTTGGGTATCTTTCAGCAGAATCAGGTTGTCTGTGACCGGGGTGGTTGGAGCAGCTCCCGTGTCTTTGGTGGCTTCAGATACCGAGTGTGTTCTTGTCATCTTTTGCCTTGATGCCACCTTTCCTTTGGCTTGTTTGATGGGATGATGTTCCAGAGAGGGGTTTTCAGGGGCCATCGCAGTTTGCTGGGATAGTGGATATTCCCAGAGTCCCAGCAGGACCTCTGGGTGCCCGTTTGAAGGAGACCAGCAGCCTTTCTCCGACCCCTCCGGGGAAGGCTCTAGCAGGCAGCAGAGGCAGGGTGGCATCGCAGCCCCGGAGTCAGCGACAGCTGACTGTACTGGGAGCTTCCCACCAGGCAGTCGAGTCTCTGACCTTCTCTTCGAGGTGCTGTTCCAGGAGAAAGATCTCATCTCAAAGGAACTGGCAGCTCTGGTGTGTGCTGCTTCCATTTATAGGGCAGAAGGAAGCCTTCGGGTCGGTCAGGCCACCGCCGTCACACGGCCACGTCGGATCCCTTACAGGAACTGCTCAGGCTGTGTCAAACGTGGCTGCCTTTGTGTCCTGCTTCTGTCAGGTGGTGTTTGGAGCCCCGTTATTCAGCCCGTGTGTACCCACTGAGGGCCAGCTCAGAGATGGTTTCTATTTCTGCCTGGTTTTGTGCCTGATGTTGCTGTTCTGTTTAAACAGCTCTTCTTTCTGGGTGTTTATCCGCCTGATTTATTTGTACGCAGCTCACACCAACTCCCGCTGGGTTTGCTAATGCAAACAAATGTTTCTAAAGCAACAACTTTTGCCTTTAGTCTCCCCCCTTTGATATAACTCTGCTTTCCTCGGGATTTTTAATTTTTTTCCTCCCTTAGCCTTTCAAGTGGCGTGCTCAGACTCAAAGCCCTGTAGATAAACAGGGGTAAGCGGCCGGTTGTGCTCTCGGTCAGAGTTCACCTCAAGTCCCCCTGCAGTGAGAACAGTTCAGTGTTTGAGCGTAGTAATCACTAGGCTGCCAGGTGTGTGAAAGATTAGTTGAAGCTCACTTAGTCGGGAGGATGGTCCTGATTTGAGGGAGGTTCACGGTGACGAGTGCGTTTAAGGAAAGCAAGTATCAGAGGTACACCAGAAATAACCTCATAGCTAAAGCTGCAGCTGATCCAGGCAGGGAAAGGACACGGTGTTTGTGCAGCTTTGAAAACACCTTGGTTTTGGTGTCCTCCTACAGACAGAGTAGCTCTCAAAACCTCTTGAGTACCTGTGCCAGCCAGGGAGACAGCACTCTCAGTTGTCGCCAGGCCCTGGGGTTTTGTTATGAAGTATTCCCACGAGTGTTTGCAGCTGCAGGTCCTCTGTTGACAGAACCTGGGGGTATAAGGGAAGAAAAGCTCAGAGAAGGATTTGGCTTTTTCTGCTCAGAGCTGTAGGCACATCAGTTCCAGAGCTGCTCTGTCACATTTGTGTCAGGGCAGTGTAAAATCTGTCATGCAAGGCTTTGTAGGTCAGAGAAACCTGTGTTTCTAAGGCTCCTCGTTTGAAGGTGGCATGTGAGGGAAACAAGCTGGGTTCTTGTGGGAGGAGTCTGTTAATGAGAGGTTAGTTCCTCTGGCTTGCATGTGTTTACTCTTCAAGGTATGCAGTCATTACAGCAAGGGATGGAAAACACCTCAAACACAAACCCGTGCCTTTCATCACTTAGATAAAAGTCACCACTGTTTTTTCCTGGACAGACTCACCTTCAGAGGCTGAAGCATTCTTCAGCAGCAGAGTGGTGCTGGTCTGGGGAGAGGTTCCTCTCTCCAAGTAACCCTTCGACCAGTGGTGGGTTTGTTGCTTGCTGCTTGTTCCTGAGCTGCGCCCTAGAGAGAGGAGGCTGCACTCGTGCTCTTGGGCAGCCCTTCCCAGGGAAATCCGCTGCGGATCTGCAGGTTAAATCAACTCTGCATGAAGGGCAGGACTCTGGAGCAGTGGTTTCTCCAGCTCTTGTGTGAGGAGAGCTGCTCGAGGGGCTCTGGTTGCTGCCTCCCCCAGGAGCGGGTGGGCTGAACACTGCTCCCCTCCCCTGGAGGGGACCATGGGGCAGAGCCACCTCGTAATGAGTGCTCAGAGCTTGGAAGGGTTTTTAATGAGTGGCCCCTAAGACCCTTCATCATATTGCAGAATGGAGAAATGACCATTATGTTTGTAGACTTCCAAGTCAAAACTGAAGTTCCAAGTCTTTAGTTAAAATTGCTACAGAGCTCTGAACTCTCCAGGCCTCTCTTTTTTTCCTTTTTTTTTTTTCCTGGATGTGTAAAGTAGGCCATTCCGAGCTTAATTAATTCATTAATTTAGCAGTTCTGCTGAAAAAGGTCGTACCTTCTCCTATCTCAGTCTATTTTAATGCTGGTGTCAGAAGCAGACTGTCAGACTTCTTATAAAATTGTGAATTTGGGTGGGTTTTTAATTTATTCTGCTGCTGCTTGAGGCTGAATTAGGCAGAGACTACATTTATTTTTGTTTCAGGGGCAAACAAGCCCCTGTGGCATGTAAATTTCGGGTTCTGAACTGATAAACTCCAGGCTTCCAAACATACTCGTTTATGTTCTTGCATTATTTGTGTCATGGTCCTGCGTTCAAGCATCCACATCCCCAAGCTGCCGTGGAGCTAAATGCCCAAATCAGGCTGGAAGGTTCTTGCTTTTCCCACAAACCACGTCCAGGGAGGTGGAATCTGTGCTGTCTCCTCTCAACCCAGGGAAGGCTGCCTTGGCTGCTGCCTGCCCCAGGCCAGTGCTACCCAGATGGAACTGTGGGAGCAGAGCTCTGCTTTCAGGTGTAAACAGGAAGCATCTGAAGGAAAGTCTGTTAATGCCATTCCAGAGGGATTAGTGTGTGCGTTACTGGCAGACTTAAATACCTGTTTGCAACGAGTCCAGTTTGGCTGAATTACTTCACATGAGGTCTGGGAGGCAGTTAGGAAGCAGTGCTGGAGGCCGGTGTCCCTGCGCGTGGTGGCCTCGTGCTGATCCCTGTCCTCCGGTACCGGAGGCGGCGGCAGCGAAACCAGAGATCGCTTCATGCGCTGGAGGCCAAAGCAGTCTGGGGTGGAGCAGATCAGCTGGGGCATGAAGGCAGCCCCTGGGCCACACAGCACGTACCCAGGACAGTCACTGAGCCTGCTCCACGAGGAGCTCCGGCGCGGCGAGATGATGGAGCTCAAGTGTGCAGATAGTTTGATTCGGGTGCCCTTGAGATCCAGGTGTTACCTCTGTGGGAGAGAAGCTGCGATCGGGCATCTTGGGAGGGTGGAAAACAGCTGCAGGCTCTGAAGCAGTTGAGTTTTGGGTTTGCATGTCTCTCTTTATAAAAAGAGCTTCACACGATCTCATAGCTCTTGCGTCGAGCACCTGCTAAGCCTTTGGTACACTGGTTCTTACTGAATTCCTAGTAAAAGTGAAAATATCTTTGGCATTTCGAAACACTGTCTGCCCCTGAGGAAACAACCTGGCCTTCAGGGGAAAAAAAGCTGGGCTTTGTGATTCTGGGTGGGAGCATCTTCTTGAAATGTGTAGTTAGATGCCAGTAAATGAATAATTGACTCTCTGCTTGAACGCTCGCTAACGTCCGTTCCTCTGTTCCTGCAGCTTACTGGAGGTTTTGGCTGTGTGTCAGCGTTGTGTACGAGCTCTTCCTCATCTTCATCCTCTTTCAGGTAAGTGACTTAGACCTCGAGTTACTAAATGCCAGATGAACGTGGATACCAGAGCCTTTGTGGTGTTCTTCAGGATCCTTGCTGACTGCAGGAGAGGCTCTTCATTTCTGTGGAGTCCAATCCAGTGAGGCTTCTAGACTGAGGAGAAATTGCAGTGTGATATTTCCCCGTGTCCGACCTGCAGTTCCTCTCAGCCTAGGTTAGACACTGCAGTCAAGTGTTCTTCACTGAGCTGCTGAGAACTCAGAGTTCTTCTTTAGAGGAAGCCCTCAGGAGCTGGTGCTTCTCTTGTTCAGTCTCTGCTGGGCTGGATGTGACTTACTGAAGCTCTGTACCAGCTGCAGGCTTCTTAGGTCCCTACAGACTGTGGGTGAATTTGTCTTGTTCAATAACTTGAAATACTTTTACCTTGGGTGGTAGGTTCTTTGAGTGCTGGCGGTTTGAGTTGGTTTTGGTTTGGGGGCTTTTGGGTTTTTTTTTTGTTTTTTCAATAAACCAAAACTTCACACTCAGCTCTGTAGAGGCAGAAATCTGAGGGTGATGTTTTTTCCAGGACATGCTATTGGTACTTCCAAATAAAGCACGTTGTTTGTACCACATTCTTGTCCTCTAATAAAGTGAGAATTTAACCTCTGGCTTTTACGGTTCTGTGACTTCTCAGAAATGCAGCTGGTGAAGTTAAACTCTCTCGAGATAAGAGCTGTAAACCTGATGCTATTAGTGAGGCCCCTGTGTCTGTACTCACACCCCTGCACATCAGGTTTGAGTGCCCAGAGTGAGCTCGAGGCTCTGCAGGACCCTCATCCTTTCCCAGTTCCTCCATCCAGTTATCCCAGCCGTCTCCTCAGGCAGCAGCATGACTTGAAACCAGAAGCCTCCGTGGAGATGCTGAGCCACGAGAGGGAACTGCCCTGGGCTGCCAGGCAGCTGGTGAGTGTGCAGGTTTAGATTCCAGCTGGAGTCCTCAGCTGCCGTTTGCAGAGACGTCCTTGTCACCCGTGTCTTGGTAACGTTCAGTGCCCTGCATTTTAAAAGGGTTGTGCAGCTACCATCACACTCACCAGGTAGCTTTAAAATCATCCTAGATGAGAAAAGGATGAAGAGCACGTTTAAAAATACAAAATCAGTGTTTTTCCTCTGGAGGCCCAGTGAGCTGGGAGGAGCGGGGCTGGGGTTCGGAGGTGTCAGGATCTGCCATCTGCTGGGGTAGGGCTTTGCTTTGCAACAGGTTTTTGATGGTGATCAAACCCTTTCCTTTGGCTCCAGCGTTTCTTGCTCTGCTTGGCTTCCCCAGAGTGTCCCCAGAAGTCAGTGCCAAGCTCTCTTAAGAACACAGAGCCATCTTTTTTATTATTTAGCTGTTATTTTTTTGCCTGGTGGGCAGGTGGAACGTGTCTGCAGCAGGTCAGTAACGCCAGCGAGTTCCCGTCCCGCTGACAGCCCTGGGGGTTCAGTGCAACCCCCTGCACGGGACCCCCATGTCTCATTAGGGTTTCTTTGAGGCTGCCTGTCCTGCTTGGAGGGGCTGGAGCTCTGACCCCCCCACAGACACGAGCAGGTCTGTCAGGCCTCTGCTCACCCCCGAGGAATATTCCCTCAGCTCCAATTTATCCTCCTCTTCTCCCTGCTTCCCGTCACCCTGTTTTTATCCCAGGCATCCCTGTAAATGATCACTCTGACTGGCTGTGGTCGGACTGAACAGCACGTTTCATTTTTATTTGACAGCACTGGTGCAGTGCTGAATTCAAATGGCAAAGCCTGGCACTGCTCTGCTCTGCTCTGGAGTGTTGTGGTACCAGCCCTTCGGTGGCCAAGGACACTCGGTAGCTGCTGCTCAGCTCTGTACTAAAAATACCTTACTGCTTTTTGCACAGGTTTGACTGAACTTTCTTAAAAGCAAGTGCAAGCCTGCTGGTAGTTGAGACTTGCCTTGGTTATGCTGTAATTTTGATATCAAGGCTGTTAACTAATTTTGGCCTTGCCCTGCTTTTGCTGCCTGCTGATGGATGAGCTATTGCACTGACCACGGCCGTGAGCTGTTGCAGTGGGAAACAGTTCTTCAGCAAGTGTCTGTCTGAATTGCTGGTAAATTAGTCAAGTTTTTTCTGCTGTTTATAAGCAATATTTTGATCATTCCTTCCTTGCTGATATCTTCATGTTTGCTGTGCAGGCTACTGGTGGGGGCTTGTTTGAAACAACTGTTTATTGCACGAGCTGCTCTCTTGGGTGGTTTTGTGCCGTGAGCTGCAGCGTGGTCCTGGCTGCTCTGTAGCTGAAGGGAGCTGAGCACGTGGTGGGGCCTGGTCCTGCCCGCAGTGACCTGCCCGGGGTGCTCGGTGTGCTGACGTGGGCACCTGCCACCTTTGTTGGAGCTCATGCCCAAAGTGCTGCAGGATCCTGCCCGTTCTGGGAACCCAAAATGTCACCAGTGCAGACACTGAACGAATCTCTGCTGAGCTACCAGCTGCTTTTCCTTCACCCTCTCCAAGCACAAGGAGGGAAGGGGAAGGGCAAAGAGTCGGATGGATGGATGGATGGATGGATGGATGGATGGATGGATGGATGGATGGAGTGCCAGTCTGAGTGCTGAGCTCCTGGGAGGGAGAAGGCATAGAGGAGTGGCTTAGGAAACAGACTTAAGGGCCCCCGTTTTTCTCCCATCTTTAAGGAATCTTAAGTTCATTCTGTCTTCATTTTTTTCCCCCTTAAGCTTTGTGCTTTGTGCGTTTCTGTGCACTGCAGTTACTAAGGAGGAGATGTGGGTTTGTGTTCCTTTCACAGACCGTACAGGACGGCAGACAGTTTATGAAGTACATCGACCCACATTTAGGGGTTCCTTTGCCAGAAAGGGACTACGGTGGCAACTGCCTTATTTATGACCCTGGCAATGGGACCGATCCATTTCACAACGTCTGGGTAAGAAGCAGAGTTAATTGCTGATGAGTCTGACTGGCTTTTGGTGAAAGGTTGCTTAACTGAACGCTTCAAAGGGCAGTTGTGAGTCTTGCTGAGCGCTGAATGAGAGCACAGGCCATGGCTGACTTTCTGGGCCCCCTTACCCCCCTTCCCTTGACCTTCCCTGTCGCCCAGGTGGAGATGTGCCTCTGTATTCTGATTACAGTGCCCAGGAGAGAGGATGAACTGTTTGGCAGCCCTTGTTTCTCAGACTATTGATGTAAACCCTTTTCCCTGGGAGTTTGGGGGTCTGTGTAAATAGCACTTTACCAATACCAGAAACCATCAGGTTATTTTTTTCTTGCTGGCAAACAGAAGACTTGAAATTCAAGGGCAAAGGGGTTCAGGTTATTCAGAGCCCCTGCATGCATGAGGCTGTTCATGCTTGTGGAGTGAGGAGCACAGAGTCCTTTGGGTCTGCCTTGTGAGCCCCCAGTGCACAGGACCTGGAGTAAGGAGAGAATGCCAGCTGTCCTCCAGTCCTGCCCTGGAACTGGGAGCAGGAAAGGCCCTGGGCGTTTGTGGTGCAGGAACTGATGAGATTTAAGAAGCAAAGCTAGGCACAGTTGGGGTCTGATGAAGAACTGTGTGTCCTTGCTCTGTCTGGAAGGTGTTCTGGTTCTGTCCCCGTGGCAGGCAAGGGAGGTGGCAGCATTGCAGAGGTGGTCTCTGCTGTACCCACAGGATCCGAGCTCCAGTTGAGATTGCTGACTTTGCTTTGCAGACAGCTTGTTTGTTCACTCTACCCGAGAACACAAACTCAGTGTGTTTGGTGCTTGCATGTGAAACAACTGAAGTCTGTTGCTGTATTTTTCTTGGAGGGGGGGGGAAGTAAGCTTTAACAATAGGTTATTGTTTGTAGTGCAAAGTGACCTACGCTCTCTTCTTGGTTTATAGGACAAACTGGATGGATTTGTTCCTGCTCACTTTTTTGGCTGGTACCTGAAGGTAAGAATGGCTCTTCTGTTAGGTTTCTGTCACACTGCTGTTCTGCCTGGGAAGCTTGACTGCTTCTGTCCCAGCGCTGCCGGTCCCGAGATCAATTAATTATATCAGGCAGTCATCTGTGAACTACACCAAGTGCTCGTGAACAGGAAAGGCTGCTTTCTCTGTCCCCTGACCATGCTGGGTCACCTCATTTCTTTCCAGAGTAACATCACATTGACAGGCTCCCTCCTCCAGCATAATCCATTCCGGGGTCAGATCAATAAAAGTGAAAACCTTTACTCCTGCAGCAAGATAAATGCTGGAGTGACCTTTGGATGTGGAGAACAGGGAGGAGACTGTGGGGAGAAGGGGGTGGAAGCCACCCAGACAGGGAGGCGTGACACTGCTGCTGCTCCAGGGCAGGCCAGATCAGGAGTTTACATCATCCAGTGGGGAGCTGTTTAATTCTTGTTACTTTTTAGTCGATATCAACCAGCTGGCAGGAATTCCAGTGGTGCTTGTCTCTGGCAGAACACATTCAACACTCCTTACTTTGCTCTAAACATTAGCTCTTTTTCAACCTGCTAACTGTATTTTGCCCTGCACAGCTTGTTTGGGTTTTTTTTTAACCTTCAGGGCTGCTGTAGATAGCAAACTGAAAAAGCTCAGGTCCTTTTAAAAATAAGCTGTCACAGTTGTGGGTATTTTCCATTGCAGAAGTGCAGCTGCATTCCTAGGAGTGTTTTGGTTTGGTCTGGCTGTTCTCCCTCACAGCCAAAAGGTGCTGGGCACGGGGAGACTGACTTGGATCAGTGTCTGTGGCGTGCTCAGTTAGTGCACGGAGCTGTACCTTTGGAGAAACTCGGGTCTCCATCCTCCCAGAGAAGAAACTTAAATATCACACTGGCATTTCAGTTCCATTCTGTATTTCTTTCTACAAATACTGTCCTGCTGAGTCAAAAAATGCCTGAATAGTGAGAGCCTGGTAGTGGGACGCAAGGGGAGTGGCAGCAGGTCCTGGGGAATGAGAAAGGGGTGGAATTCAGCCTGCCAGTCTGCTCCACCAGGCTATCACCCGTCTGAGGCTGGAAGGAGCTGGTTTTATGAAGTCCCTGCAGGACTGCTGGAGATGATACCTCATCTTGTCAGCCTGCAGACTGGTCTGCAGAGCCCGGTGTCCTCCGTGAGGTGCTTTTGGTGCTGCTGAGCTTGGGAGAGACTGGCTGCTGCCTCTCTCACTGTCAGTTAACACATTTCCCTGTCAAGAGCTTGTGTCTTGTCTTCATAAGCAGAGACAAGCTTGTGTTTGGGCTTTTCCTTTTTATTTTCCCTGCCTGGTTTGAGTAACAGCCTCTGGAGCTGTATCTGAGAGCAGCAGGAGGGCAATACTGAGCATGGGTGTGCCTGCTCCAGCAGCAGTCCCCCCGGGCCTCCCCGTTTGCTCTGGAGTGCTTCGGGTCCCGCGTGTCAGGCTGGTGTGGTGACGTGCGTCGTGCCTTCCTCCATCTCCTGGTGGAGGGCTCAGTGCCAAGCTACTTTACTTCTGCAAGATCAGTACCCGCACATCTGGGGCTGCCTCCTTCCACCCAGGCACCCTGCTGAGGATGCAGCAGCCCAGATGTGTGGGCTCTCTGTGCTCTTCTCCACTTGCAAACATGAAATAAGGTGTCACCACAGATCCCTTCCCTCATCGTGACAATGGGCCGAGGTGACACCTCTGTTCTAGGACTGCAGCTCAGCTGCACCCTTCTGCTGAGTGGGAAGGAAGCTCTTCTGCTCACCCTGATGAGCTGCTGGCTGCAGCAGGGTAGACTGGGCTGTGCCACACGGTCAGGGCTGAAATACACTGCAGGTGACTTAAGAAGTTTGCATTAAGCAGGCTCTGAGAAGCCTTTTTGAGCAGCATGGGAACAGTGCCACTTGAGCAGCCACTAATTCAATTCATTTCCTTCTGAATCCCATCTTGCCTGCTGTAATTCTTTCATGTCGTGGCATTAATGTCCTCGTCTGTGCTCTTCAGTGTCTGTCTTGTCTTCTGCGCTGCACTCTGGGTAGGTTTAGAGCCCTGGGAGCGTCTGGCCTGGCTGGACTGTCACATCATAAAAATAAGACTGTCAGGAGATTGCTGATCCTTTTCTGGAGAGTGGACACAAGATACTCAGCTGTAGAAATAACCAGTAAGCAGAGCACACCGTGTGTGTCCTCTGCATCCAAGTCTGGAAGGGGTAACCTACTCCTGAAGTGAGTGCTTTTCTAAGGAGGGAAAAAATACAACAACTTTTCCATACACTGCTACAAAATCTGAGCAGTGTCTCTGGTATCTATGGAGTTCTCCTTTACTCAGATGTCTAAGGGCATCAGAGTAAGTGGTGTCTGGTCCTCCTCGGCCTGCCGGGCCAGTGGTCATTTGCTGAATGGTTTTTGGCGTGTTGGGTAAATGCTGTGGGTGTTTGAAAGATATTTTTTCCTCCCTCTATGCAGACACTGATGATTCGAGACTGGTGGATGTGTATGATCATCAGTGTCATGTTTGAGTTTCTGGAGTACAGTCTGGAGCACCAGCTTCCCAACTTCAGCGAATGTTGGTGGGATCACGTACGTACGGCGCAGATCCCGATCCGCCTTTTCTGACTGGTCTGTCTTGCAGGGGGAGGGGGCAGGAGGTGGTGGGAACTGAATCGTGTCATGTGCGTGTGGCCAGAGGTGTCCACGTGATGGCTGCAGCTCAGGACCCTCAGTGCTGCTCCCTGCTCGTGTAAACTGGGTGCCGGAGCGATCACAGTGCCCTGCGTCCGGGGCACACGGCTCTGGTTCTGGGGTTCTTACAGTGCAGGCTCCTTCCCAAGCTTGTCATGAGTTGCTACATGGTTTTATTTGTGGAAGTAAATGCATTATGTATAAAGGCATCAAGCAAAGCTATTTTTCCTTCAAAAAGACTTCGTATGGAATTAAATCTCAGTGCTCTGCTGCTCTGAATGCAGAGGGCAGGCAGGTTTGCTTCAGCTCAGGAGCTCCATCTCCAGAACTAACGCTTGGCCGTAACACCCAGCACAGGGAGGGATCTCTTCTTTAATTTCACACCCTGAGCCTGGAGACAAGTCTTTCTTTAGGAGGCAGTCTGAAGCTTAAAGAGTATTAAAGATACTGGGCATAGTCCAATCCAGTCCATAGGAACAGGTTTGGATTTAAAATAGATCTGTGTTTCTAAAGCTCTCCCTTCAGAATGGAGCTGATAGTGCATGGCAAGGGGCCTGTGCTGTAGCAGAAGGAACACAGCTCGGGAGACTCGACAGCCACCATCTGTGGAAAGCTTCTGCTCTGAGTAGGCTTGGGCAGCTGAGATTATTTCCTGACAGATCTGCCCCTCTCCCCTCTGGGGACGTTCAGTCCTTGTGACCGAGTGTGTGTGTACCTGTGGGTATCTTCCCTTTTACAACCTCTAGTGCTGCTTCTCCAGCATCACTCTTTTTTCTCCTTCCAGTCGATAATGGATGTGATCTTATGTAATGGATTGGGAATTTACTNTACCTGTGGGTATCTTCCCTTTTACAACCTCTAGTGCTGCTTCTCCAGCATCACTCTTTTTTTCTCCTTTCAGTGGATAATGGATGTGATCTTATGTAATGGATTGGGAATTTACTGTGGGATGAAGACTCTGTCTTGGCTTTCTTTGAAAACCTACAAATGGCAAGGACTTTGGAACATTCCGACGTACAAGTAAGATGGTGTGGGAAGTAACTTGGCACAAAGTTTGGGCCCGAGCGGATGATCGTGGCGTTGAAGGGCTGTCCTGTCAGGGTTAAGGTGAATTAAAGAATTCATCTGTGATTAGATGACTCCAGTATCTCATAACTTACTACTGGTTTATGAGAGTTTGTTCAACTTGTGAATGAAACTGTAGGAAATACCCGTGTCTGAGGTCTGGGAACCAGGGCATCCTCTGGAAATGAGCTTCGTTAATGAAGCTGTTACAGGAGGTGCAGGAATCCAAGGCAGGATCCTACTCTGTCATTCACAGCAAGGAACAAATAACATGTTCCCCGTAATCAGAACTTCATAGTAATTGGGATGCTGAAATTTAGTATTTAATAAACCCTGCGCAGTCTTGTTCCAGTAATGAGCTACCCTTGTCTGTAGGGTGCCCTGGCTCAGCAAAGCAGGACTGAGGAGCTGGGTGTAGTGTAGTAGAGTTGAAAGTCATGTCCAAATAACAGGCTCCTCTGACTCAGAATGTTAATCCCATTGAGTAGCAACTTTTATGGAGTCAGTGGAGGCATTTTGCATAGGTGAACTGGTGCCTTGGGTGGAAATGTCAGTAG
Source organism: Chloroceryle aenea (assembly GCA_013399075.1). Classification (NCBI taxonomy): domain Eukaryota; kingdom Metazoa; phylum Chordata; class Aves; order Coraciiformes; family Cerylidae; genus Chloroceryle; species Chloroceryle aenea. The sequence continues at coordinate 76,135 of VWZY01012047.1, forward strand.
ATGTCTCCTGTGTGCTGTTTCTTAACGCTGCAGGAATGTGTTCTGCTTTTTTCAGAGGTAAAATGAAGAGAATTGTCTTCCAGTTCACCCCGTACAGCTGGGTCAAGTTCGAGTGGAAGCCAGCGTCCAGCTTACGCAGATGGCTCGCGGTGTGTGGCATCATCTTTGTGGTAAGGAAACTTCTTTGTCTTGTCTTCACCATTTGATTTCATGTTTTGTAACACTCGGGCAACTGCACGAAGAGTAACTTGGGCTGGACCTCTGCCGTGGTGTTTCTGCAGCTGAGGCCAGAAGGGATCTCTTCCTGGCCCCGCAGACAAGGAGTCTGCTCCTGTGGCCTGGGACGCTTTGCAGATGCTTTGCATCAGTATGTGCTCTTGCTTGCTGAGCAGTGTGAGTGAGCAGTATAAACTCTGAGCCACACCTAGGTCAGCAGGTACCAAAAACATTGACTTGGGGTGAGAGTGGCTTGTTTCCCTTGGTCTAATGCAGACACACATCACGTTACAGCTGGAGAGCACTGTACCCAACCCCCTGGGCTTCCCGTGTTCGCGCTGAGCAGCGTGGCTCCTGAAGCACAGGGGGGTTTTATACAGGCTTAAATAATTTGATTGACAGAAGATCCTGAGCTGGCAGGGGCCCATAAGGACCAGCTAGTCCAGCTCCCCACTCCTCACAGGGCTGCCCAGTTATCCCAGACTCTCCATCTTTCACTGAGCATGTGGCTTGACCAGTTCAGGTGAAGTGGCTCCCCAGTTGGACAGAGAGAAGCTGTCTTCTCTGGCAGCCACAGCACACTGACCATCTCCCTCCTCCTCCAGCCCCCCGAGTGGCAGGGGAAGGCATCACCTTGAATTCACAGCTCCTCTTTCACAGCCACAGGTACCACGCACCTGACACTGACAGGAGGATGGACTTGGCAGCTTGTGCTCGTTCCCCACTCCTGCCCCTTGTCAGCTGGGGTACTTTGGCCTTTGTGCTGTCCGTGGGGTGTCACCTGGCTCTGTTCTGAGCAACTCACACTCCCTCCAGTCCCGCAGCGGTGAAGATTAACTGAGAACACCCTCGTGACACTCGCAGGGGTCCCAGAGACAGTGGGCACTGAGCAGCTGCCGCACCGCTGCCGCGGCACGCGCTCTGACCGCGGGGGTAGAACAGCAAACCTTTCACCAGCCGGCCGTGGTTTATTCTGGCTCTGTCCGGCCAAGGTCCCCGCCGTGGGTGGCCGAGTGGGACACTTGGGTGGCCGTGGGAAGCCACCCCCAGCCCTCGCTCTCACGATGGCATCGCAGTTGGTGCCAGTGTCGGGCGGCAGAGCCGGGGTGCCTCGGGGACAGCGTGCTGGCTGGCGGTGCCCAGGCAGCGGCAGGGCGGGGGAGACAGCAGAGGTGCCCGTGTCCATCAGCACATCTTCTGCAGATGGCTGCTGTGTGTGCAGCCCCAGCTCTGCACCCTGAGGAAACAAACGGGCTTGGAGGTGCAGGAGCAGATGTTTCAGCTGGGAGCCTCCACCGAGTTGGTAACCAGTGGGTATAATCGTGTTTCTCTTCACCACCCCCGGCTTCAGCCGACAGTCCTAAGCAGCTTCACACATTGGCTCGCTCTTTTGGATTAAACAGAGCTTAATGCCATTTGTTACCATCTCTTCTGAAGTGAGAAACTCCTGTCTCCTCCTTGCCAGGGCAGCTCGCTTGAAGACATCTGTCTATAAATGTGTAACCAGTTCTCCAAAGCTGGCGTTGGCAGCGGCGTTTGTGTAACTGGGGGGAAAACTGCACCAAGCAAAACACCAGGGTGTGCTGCTCAAGTCTCTTGTTATTTTGGGGCTCCCTCAGTCAGAGTTTAAATGATGGTGAAAGGACAAGGTGTTGCCTTTAGGGTTTGTTACCAGTAGTTCTGCAGGTAACTTCAAACTCACGATAAACTCACTCAAAATTGAGGGTGGTGCTTGCCCAGGTTTCTGTTGTGGTTTTTCTGGTACCTCTTCCAACATACAGAAAATTAAACCCCAAACTACTGCTCTTGGCCATTACTGCAGCCAGTGGGTTGGAGCAGGACCTTGTGGCGTTGGAGAAATGGTGGGGGGAGTCAGGGAGAGAGGGAAATTCCAGGCTTCATTCAGTGAAGTCTTCCGAATGTAATTAAAATGTGCTTTTTCTCAGTTTTTATTGGCAGAGCTGAACACATTTTACTTGAAGTTTGTCCTTTGGATGCCACCAGAACACTACTTGGTCCTGTTACGACTTGTCTTTTTTGTCAATGTGGGAGGTGTGGCTATGAGGGAGATCTACGACTTCATGGACGACCCGTAAGCCAGTGCTCTTGTCTATATTCCGTGTCAAGCCTCGCTCGCTTTGCTTTGAATTTGCTCCAGCTTTTGGCATCCATCTCAGGGCAGCGTTCAGCTTGTCGGGGACAAAAAGGCCTGATCCCAGAGCAGCTCCTCTCTGTCCTTTTGGTTCGGAGGTAAAATTCTGACATCTGGTTAGAGAACAGCTGTTGTTAAGGGCATTCTACGTGTGCTGGTTTTAACCTCAGTGTTTAATGAGTGAGTGCTCTCTGGAGAGTGTGATGCGCAGATCCACTGGAGTGCCACTGGCCTGTGGGCAGAGGAGCACTGGACTCCACTTGCAGATTGATAGCCAGGAACTGCAGTCCTTAGATCTACTTTCTGAGGACAACAGGGCCCAGACTGACAAAATACCACGTTTCTTAAAGACGTTTCTTTTCTTGAGCTGTCTTCCAACTGGTCCCTGGTCCTCTCGTGGCACCCCCTTGCAGATCAGAGGACCCTCTGTGGCAAAGGGCACCCATACACAACAGTGCATGAACTCTCAGGCTGTTCCCCGTGAGCATCACATCGTCCTTGCTGCTTTTGTTTCTGCAGACCTTGTGAGACCTGAGAGCTTTGTTCTCAAAATCACATTTTCTTTTAAGTTTTAGCAGTAATTTCACTGGTTGCCTGAGCCCGCATCCTAAGTTTAAGACAACACCTGGCTTTAGGGGATGTTCATTGTCTGTCACTCACCAACCCAAAAAGTGTCTGTGTTCAGAATTTAGGGTTCCAACCTCTCTGAAGATCAGTTTCCCTTGCAAGGCTTTGACTCCTAGAGCTGGGAAGAAGGGTGAACCCACATTGCTTAGTCGGATTTCAGGACATTCAGCAGTGGCAGGCTGCCCTGCCCTTGGTGTCGGACCTACTGGTTTGGGACGTGCCTCCAACTCAAAGGTAAGAAGAGGTCTCTGCCTCTCGCTGGTGAGCTCCTCTCCTTAGTGCCATTCACAGCCTGCTGGTCCTTGTGTTTGGGTTGGAAAGACATCTTTGCTCTCTGTTGGACCACGTGGCGTCACACTGACGTGTAGGAGACTGCTCGGTCCCGGCGCTTCATTGCCAGTGCAGTTTGTTGCCATTCTGTCAGCGAGCTGGAGATGCTCATCCAGTGAGCAGAGGCTCTCCTCCTGAACTGTACGGCGTCACCATTGCCACCACCACCTGCTGCTCTCTTTCCCTTGGTGGGAGAGGTGACCAGCCCCCTCCCTTCGGGGGTTCGTGGCTCTGCTTGATGCACCATGGAGCTGATCTCCTCGGACTGACACAGTGGCAGAACCTGGCCTTACCTGGTACCTTCTCTGCACAGGCTTTTGGACCAGACTTCAATTCCTTTGGTCATCCAGGCAGAGACAGTCGACCCCCGTTTACCAGCTTAACTGGTGTACTTTGACATCATTTGGATTCTTCCTGTTGTAGGGAGGAGCAGGGAGGATCAGGCTGTACCAGAGGCTCCCAGCTAACAGCACACCAGAAACCCTCCTGACCTTTTCTTGTTGGAAATTCTCTCAGCTTCTTAGTGGTCAGAGGCTGGAATATTCCACTGACCTCCCAGGTCAGAAGCATGGCTCCTTGCCTTGTCTGGTGGTGACAGGATTGCCCGAGATAAACCGATTAGGTCTCGTCAGCCAGCCTGGCAGGATTTAGTCTGGAAGATAGTGAACTTCAAGTATGCAGACTCTCTTTCTCTCCTTCAGGATTCTTTGTATCTGCAGACAGTTCTAGGGCTTTGCTTTCAGGGACTTGGTCTGAGCAGTGACAATAATCTAGGACTGAAGTAATCCAAGGAGAGGGGTGGTTCTTGAAGCTGTTCTCCAGCTCTTGCATACCACGCTGCTTTTCTGATTGACACGCTCTGCCGAGCTCTTGAGGACTGGCCCTGTGAAGTGTTCCTGACCAGAAGCATCTTGACATAGGAGCCCATAGCTCTGGCCTTGTCATATCTGCTCAGCTGCCAGTCTGCAGGTCTCTTCCAAGGGCTCTGCACTGAGGCCATGACTTTTCATCTCCTTCATCAAATTAAAAAAAGGGGCTTTTCTTTAAAATCTTCCATGACTAGAAGGCAGGAAACCAGCTTTCTTCCTCAGCAGCTTTAGGCTCTCCACAGCTCTTCTGTTGGGGTTGCCTTCCACCCTCCGTGCTGTCGTGAGCTGGTGAGGGGAAGCTCAGCAAGGCAGAGCGCTGACCTCCCGCTCGAGCTCAGCCACAGGGCTGCTGCTCTGCTCCAGGTCTCTGTCCACGTGCTCAGGCTGGTTTTGCCTGCTGGGTCTGTCACAGGGGGAAGCCACCCAGAGCAGTTTCTGGAGTCCTCTCATCCGAGATGATAGCAGGACACTCTTTGGGATGGAGTGTGCTCGTCCCATCCACGCCAGCAACAACCTGCACTTCATTTACCCCATCGTAGCTTTTTCCAGCGTGTCGGGATGGTTTTGTGTAGTTTGAGCTTAGGCATTGGTGTCAAATATGACTCTCAGGCCTGATGTCTGAGCAGCTGTGTGTTCTGTGTGCTTGCAGTGACTCCCCTGGGTTCAGGAGAGGGAAAAGAAGCTCTTTGCTCTCCATGCTTAGATGCCTTCCCAGACAGTGAGAATCTCTGGGGTGGTGGAGCAGATCTGTCGGAGCAGCAGCAGGACACCTGCTGAAGGAAGGATGCTCTGCCCAGCGAGCTGCTGGCGTCTGATCAGAAGAGGGAGGAGAAACTGGGAGCAGAGGTGCAGTCACAGCTCCCTCTGCCCCAGCGCCGTCGGAGGTGCCTGGGGCCCGTTCGGATGGGTGTGAACCGGGCCATGCACCAGCTGGAGGCAGCACGGTGCCAGGCAGGCTCCTTTCCTGGAGGACATCCTAACCAGGGGTTTGTTGGGTGGCTTCTCTTTCATCCACTGCATGGCAAAACCAGCAAGAAAATAGGGCCCCGAATGCTGAGTGGCTGCCGAATGCCGCAGCGTTCCCTAAGTCAGCGCTCAGGCAGGAGTCTGGACCAGGCTGCACTCCCCATCGCTGCCGTGCTCTGGGACTGCCCTGGAGGTCCGCTCGCCGTGGCCAGCCCTCTGCAGGTCTGCTCGAGTGCCTCTCCCCTGTCCTGCCCCAGCAGTTCTGCCACTTTACACAGAATTCTCCCTGGATTCGTTTCACTTCACACCTTACGCCGGGGTGGGAATGGAATAACAGGCAGCTGGACTAAGAGAGGGCCCTGGCAGGAGAATGCACTGCGGGGTGCGCTGTGGTGAAGCCAGGGGGTGATGCCCTGCGCAGAGCTCGCTCCGTGATTAAAGCAGGGACGTGTAGAACAAAGGCAGAACGAGGAACAGTAGAAGGCAAAAAGAGCAACTATGTTTAAGTTTGATTGGTGGTGCTTCTATTTGTGTTCTTATCTCGGGAGTCTTCAGAGACAGAATAATCAGTCAGGGGAGTGGGTTTAGGGCTGACAGGAAGGTCCACTGAAGCATCTCTGTGTAAAAGATTAATCCAGAGGCTGTTGAGAGAGGCTGGTTGTGTGCTTGCTGGGGAAACAGCTGCTGATCAAGGGTATTGCTTTTCCAAGTCCAGTCTTCCTGCACTCAAATCAGCTGGATTTCAGGAAACAGTCAATTAAATGATGCTTTTGGGGAGGGGGGGGAAGGAAAAAAAAACATACAACTTCTGGTAGCTCTCTCTTGGTTCTTTCCTCTAATGGGATTAAAATCCCTGTTTAGATTCAGAAGATGGGTGATGGAAGAACAAAAATTTAGTCTATCAAGTGGGAAGTGTTGTGCTTGACCGTGTGGTTGGATGGCACATCTGCACCCACATCTGCACACACCAGCGCTGCTGCGGTGGGCAGGATTCCGGTGCCATCCAAGGCATAGAGAAAGGGCACTGCCCAGACAGAGCCCTGCTGGGTTACTGGAGAGAGAATCGCCTGGTCTGTTGGGTCAGCTCAGAGTCACATCTGGACAGGACACGAACAGACCGGGTCCAGAAGTGGAGGATTTAACTGGTGTGGATCAGGATGTGCCCGGGTTTCCAGCAACAGGCTGTTACCTCCGGGGGACTGAGGTTTCCTGGAAGGTGGCCAAGGGGTGTTTGGAGTTTCTGTCTTTCCCACGCAGGAGCAGGTTGCCCTCTGCACTCTCCCTCTGCCAGCAGAGCCTCTGAATAGATGTCTTGATTCCACTGCAGTTTAATTTCTCGCGCTGCTGATTGATGAGCCCTTCACCAGACTCGTACACAGCACTGCAGCTTCTCGGGGACTTGTCTGGTACTGCCTCAGAGCAAACCCTGGGGGTGGAACGTTCATCACAGCTTTGCCCCAGGGTTGTTGCCCCAGGAGTGCAGTGCCATCCTTGTGCCTTTCAGAACCTTGCCTGTTTGTTATTAAGCTTTCTTTAAATCCTGCCCCGGGCTCGTTAGTGACAGCTCATTGAATGCCCCTTGGGGTGCAGAGGGGAGCTTTAGGATGCAGTTGTGGAGGGTTCTGTATGGTCAGGGTGGTCTGACTTGGTGCTGGCAGAGGCAATCTGTGAGTAGAGCTCCTTCATCCTGTACCCTGAACCTCAGCTGATCTCGGGCTGCTCCAGGAACTGGTTTATGTGGATTTACTAACGCCCTGGAAATGGGGATGCTGCCTTGCATCATACCAGACGAAGCTTAACTTCCCGTGCGTTTTCAGAGCCTCTGAGAGGAAACTTAAGTAAGGCCAAGTCGTCAGCCTGCGGAGCCTTAGTACAGGTGCAGTCCAAACTGGGCTCGTAGAATTGTGCGAAGCGGAGTGGCGTTGCTACCCCAGCTGTCTGTGAGTCTGTCCCTGTCCCCCGGTTCTGCAGCGACAGCTCTGTCTGATCTGCGCTTCCTTTGGCAGGAAGTTCCATAAGAAGCTGGGTCAGCAGGCGTGGCTGGTGGCTGCTATTACTGCCACGGAGTTCCTGATCGTCGTGAAGTACGATCCCTACACGCTCACGCTTTCCCTTCCCTTCTACATCACCCAGTGCTGGATCCTGGGGATTATTCTGGTGCTCACCTGGACAGCCTGGCGCTTCTTCATTCGGTGAGCGGAGCTCAGCGCGCTGCGCTCGGGTCTGGCCTGGGTCTCGCGGGGTGGGTTGTTCTGGGCATCCCTTCAGATGGCACCTCTTCAAGTGCAGCACTGCAGGCAGGAGCCGTCGCCACCTCCCCAAGATCGGTCGCAGCTCTGGGACGGACGGACCTGTGGGTTTGGTCTGAGTTACCAAATACACAGCGAGTTTCCCGTGCATGAGCCCGGCAGTTTCCGGGTCAGTCCTCTGGTGGCTTTGGCCTTTGTGGCACCACTTGTCTTGTGCTGCTGTAGAAGCAGGGGAAGGGTTCGGTGCCTGCCTGCCCTTGGTCCCCAGGACGAAGGTGTTCTGCAGCTTCACTGCAGGAACTCCGCTGTGTGGCCCTTGTCTGAGCGTCCCAGGCTCAGCGGCGAGGGAGCCAAGCTCCACGTCTTCGGCTTGGAGGCTGCTCCGTGCCCGTAAAGGAAAAGCAGCTGCCCAAGGCTGAAAGAGCTGCAGGAATCCAGAGGCAGCCGGTGCCACAGCCGCGCTTGCTCTTGTTGAGCGGTGTCGTCGTGCTCCTGAAAGAGGTGGTGGTGG
>VWZY01012048.1:0-30100 GCA_013399075.1 Chloroceryle aenea
CTGTGATTCTGTGATTTTAAATGACCACAGACATCCTAAGTGACAATGATATCAGTAAAGATTCCTTAGACTGAAATTACTCAGTTAACTATATTCTAAATACTGATTCATATCAAGATTAATATTTCTCTCTCATGTCATTCACCTACGGTCTTCCTCTCCTTTTGTATAGTGACATTTTCTTTCTGAACTGCAATGGATAATCAACATTCCTCTGAGACTTTCAAGTCCTCAGAAGTCCTTCCTTTTTCCACTGACTGGAAAATGTATCAACACTAAGAAAACAAACTGTTTCCTTTCATTATAAGGAATGTAAAAACATTACACAACTGAATGACTGGTCACCATTAAATGAATGCTTGTGTCAGCAATGAAGACCAATACTCATTCATGGCCTATGAATAACCAACTCTCAAAGATACATGAGGAAGAGGTGACACAGAGCAAAGTTTCTTTAGGATGGATGAAACGCTCATTACATCAATAAAAACAATATTGTATGAAAACCCGTGGATCTATTATCTCATCTACCTCTCTTAATTTCATGTTGTCTCTTGTTTTTCTTTATGGACCTAAGCTCTTCAGAAAAGATCAGATGTGTAAAGCACAAGAAAAGAACCAAGATAATCATCTATCTAGGTGCTTTTGAAAATTCCTGCATATCGAGCTGTGCAACAAGAAGATGTCATTAAGCCAAATGACCATCCTTAACTCTCTCAGTCTTGGGGAGAACTATTGCACAGTTGCAGAGAAACATCTGCCACAATAGCTTTCAGCAGTAAGATTTGGGCAATTTATCTAACTTAGATGCTGCAAAATTCTTGAGAAAAAACATATCTTTAAAAATACATCACTAGCATGATGAGAAAATTTATAAAGCTGATTTGAAAAAAGAGGACATCAATCTGCAATGACAGATATGTATAAATGTATAAAAAAAAAAAGCAATTCTCAATAGGATGAGAGACTTGATAATATTGAGTTTTATGTGATATGTTTCTACTGTTTCCAGAAGAGTATTTTATTTTTATTGAAAAGGCAAATATGCCCCCATACATGCAGCTAGAATATAAAGAACAGGAGAATTTAGCTTTCCTTATTTTATGTGTGCCCATTCTCATCTCCCACAATGCATTCTGACAACTCTTATTACTGAAAAAAAAAAAAGAGATGGAGCCTGGCAACCAGCAATCCAACTGGTGCAGAAAATTTATCACACTTTGAACTGTGGTTCCAGTATGACAAAACTGTAAAATTTAATGATACAAGTTTTCTTAAACTTTCATCTCTTTATAATTTTAATCCATTATTAAAGACCATGTAAGGGAATAGAATTTAAGCACCAGACTGAAAGTTTTGACATAAAAATTGCATTGTTATCTTAAGACACAATTTTCAAATAATTGTTTCTATTTTACACCTGTCACATTCTGTCCTAGGTTGAAGAAAACTAGCACACAAATATCAAATTTATACTTTCAAAACCATTTCATGATAATGAAAGAAATTATGACCTAATAATGCACTAATAAGCACAAGCTTATAAAAGTGCTATTTATGTTAATGAGAAACCCTTTTGGACTTGAGCCATTACAGATTATCAAACTGCATCTGCATCCCTTGAAATGGAAACAAGTAAAAATTTGTAAATACTCAAACAGGACAAAAATGAAGATTTTTATATAATAGGAAAGAAGTAGGGGTCTACAACATGATCAACCCTTACTCTTTTAAGGAAAAACAAACTTCTAAATCACTCTAGGAATCTATTTCACCTGCCAAGAGACCAAGATTATCACCATCCGACTGTTGTTTAATCACACACATTTTCTAAAAAAGCTTTAACAAATTCCGATGAACATAAACAACAATAAGCAACTCGCCACCATTACACTCTATTAACATACTCTATATTCCTAATCAGTAGGAATTATTCAAACTAAAGTCAGACTCATCTCTAAGTTTCCACCTTCTATTTTCAGTTATGTATCTAGCATTCTTTCCCATGACAAAGGTTTTTATTCTAATCCCCATCATTTCACCAGAAAAAAAAAAAAAACAAAACAAAAAACAACCAACAACAACAACAACAACCACCACCTGTCTGTTTTGCCATTTTTTCTCTCTCTCTGCCTTTAAGTTCAACATCACTCTATATCTAGTTTCATGCAATAGCATAATAGGCGATTATTTTCCAGCGCGACTAAATTTTGATGATAAGGAGGAAAGAGTTACTAGAAAAGAGAAGATAGAGGGAATGAGAGAGTGAATAAGAGACAGAGAAAGATAAAGAGAAAAGTTTCTCATCACCCGTGGATCCAGACATTGAAAGATAAAGAGAAAAGGTTCTCATCACCCATGGATCCAGCGACATCTCACTGGATCAGTCCAAGTCTTCAGTGGTGGGTGCACACCGATCAGTATTTCTCCATCCCTTGAGATATCTGGGTGGCATTTCCAGTTTCCACAGGAAGAGGTGTTGATTTGCACGAGCCCCATGAGCTAGAAGTAGTGTGGTGCCTGCCATCCACCTCCCCCATGGTGCAGTCTGCAGGAGCACTTAACTAAAGACAGAGTCCCACCTCTGCAGAACTTCTCTTCCTTTTGCTAACGCCCATCTGCAAGGAGCCAAGGGTGGGGCACAGAAACGTTGAGAGCAATCAACACCTCTCCCTAGCAGATGGGTCCACCTCACAAGGTTTGAGGCGCACAACAGCCGGGCTCTTACACTGTCATGTTACAGAAGCAAGCAAATATGATCCTGCTCTGGCAGGGGGATTGGACTCAAAGATCTCCAAGGTCCCTTCCAACCCCTGACACCCTGTGTGTGAAATACAGATTGCAGATTGCCAGATGATGAAAGAACTTTTTCCTTCTGGGCAAGCTTCAGGTAAAAGCTTTATTTTTCACTATTTCTAAACAACCTATAAGCAAGCTGAAAAAAACCTGTCTCAATGCATTTGACTGCTATTGATGAATGAGAATCTAGAGCGAAATACCATTTTGTAGAAGTTGTTTACAATCTCAAACTCCTGTCAAGTACTGGTACAATCAAAACATAAGTAAGCCTTCAACATAATTGGAATTAAGAGGTTTTCTCTATAAATCTAATACAGAGGTCCACTTTACCCCTCCCTTAACATCAGAGTTGGAATTCAGAGTAATTTCCTGCAGTCTTCTCTAAGAGTGAGCCTGAAGTACAAGGAAATGTTACAAGGCAGTTCTTTATATAGATATTCTGAATATGCAAATATTACTGCATATATAAAAGAAATGTCAGTACTAGATGCTACATGTTCTTCAAAAGAGTTAAAAAGAAACAAACATATATACTCTTTTGATAAAAACAGAAATTCTAATTGAAAATTAACTACCATGTCACTAGCATGACACTAAACCTAAAATTAATTCCCTTTTAACATTTTTTTTGCTGTCAGGCTTCTTGTCTACTAATTTCAGTGTAGAAGTAGTGTTAAGTGAGTTTCTGATCACTGCTTTGTGTTCTTCTAAAGGTGGTAGGTTTTGGTGAGTTTTTTGATAGCACAGTAGTGCTGACACTATCTGACAAATACAGACTACTACTAGGGCCAGTAATTATTAGCAGTCAATTTTTTAGATTAAAAGTAGGTCAGACTGACCTGTGACATCATGCTGGGAGTTTTTTGAGGAAAGATGTCTATCAGCAGTGAAAAATTGTATATTAACATGAATGAATACCTGCTATAATTCAGCCATATTAGCATGTATAAGGCAGCAGAACAATCCTTGATGGAAAAAGGCTGAGCCATATTTAAAATACAATGAAATTAAAGAAACTTTATGAAAGTTTGAGCCTATTGCCAATTTTGTTAGAAAATGTCACTGAATAGAAGACTAACCATGACTTGCAAAGTGACACGTAGGCTCACGTACTGCATATGGACGAATCTCTAAAATGTTTCTATCAGTTACATGGAAAACTTAATGAACAGTTTCAAGGCAGTTTAGTCTGAAAAGTGTCAGGTGAAAACAGAAGAGAATTCTACTGTCAGTTTATGAAAATTACATGCATGCACCATGTAGCATTACAGATAGCATTAGTGTTTACAATCCCATACATGTTCTTTATATATGTATTTATTTACTTGTTACTGATGTACTGTACAGTAAAAGAATGTATTAAAGCATTATCCATCATTTGAGATCAAAGTACTAATTAACAGTCATTTGGAGGACAGCAGAAAGCAGACAGGATTGTATTTACGTTGTATTTTATTTTGCATTTTTTTAATTAAAAGGGAAAACATAAAATAATCTTTCTGCTGTCTGAAGATTTAAAATATCTCTACATACATGAACAAAAATATTTTACAATTTATCATTCTATTCCAATTTTAATTCTTTTTACTTGGAAAGTAAACATCTATTCCTCAACACGCAAATCCTGTATGGAGAAAGATAATAGACACTTTTGGACTTTTTAGAACTGGTTAAACTACATGCTTAGCAGCCATCTTGCAGTTTATCATAGTCTGAGACTACAGCTCATAGTCTGAGAGTTGCACTTCACAGCAGATACACAGATCCATAACATCACCTCTACCAGAACCCGCTGATATGGGGAATGTCTAGACTCTCAAAAATAAAGTTTCTTAGGAACAAATGTATCTTATTTGCAATGAAACTTAGCCGGCACCTGTTTTCAGGAGCATGTGCTTGCATTTGCATGGTGATTTCTTTCCTCCAATGCACAAAACCTAATCAGAAATACAGGTTAGGTTCTTTTTAGCATTACATACCAAAGTAGTTCCTTATGCCACCAAAAATAAATTACCATTTTCCCATTTTTTTCTAGTACAAATAAAGGTATTAAAACAATTCCAATAAAGTTTTGAACAATTCTCTTGACATACTTCCACTGGTCTGAACCTTAAGAAAGTGTTCTGCTGTAGCACCCTCCATCTGCATAAATGTAGTGTACATCCACATTAATGATTTATTAAGACAACTGCAGTTATATAAGACTGCTCTATTCATTAAATTAAATATGTAATACTTTTAATACCATTTTCAGGAAAAAATGCCTTAAGAATTTTCCCAGGTTTTAATATGTAATCCGTAACTACAATGTGAAGCCTGTAGACCCTATTTTAAGTGAAAATAGCTTTAGAAATTATGGAAACAAAAACATAAGGAATTACACTTCTTTCTGCATTGATTATTTAGGGCAGAATATATATGAAGAATAAGTTCAATCTTCATATATATATAAAGAACATGACACTGCCATGACCGGTTTTTATACTCTTAAACTTTTATAAATCATTAAGTGCCACTGATGAATACTTTGTTTTCTGGAATAGATTTTGTAAACCTTCTAATCCTTGCCAAAAAAGACTTACGACATTTATTTTTCAGGACATGCACGAAGGTTCCTGTATTTGGTGTTCAGTTGTAAGGTAAAAGTCAGAAAATAGACACTTAAGACACATCCATCCCCAGTGATCTCCTGTAAATAGTTAACTATTTTAGTGTACTAAAATAGTATGAGATTCTTGTGCTTTTCTGGGGGTGGAGATCTGCTGAGTTGGCATGACAAACAGCTGAAGGAGGGAGTCTTCTGAAGATGAGACGGTCCTGTTTTGGCTAACCCAATAAACAAAAAAAGGTCTTACATAGATCTTGAAACCCACAGTGTCTGAGCAAAGACTTTTGCCTACTTAGTGGCAAAATTAATGTGTACACCTCTAAATATGGTAACAAGTCTAATGGAGCACATGCTAAACATACATGACTGTATTACTCAACTCTCCACCCAAATCATGCTAAATTTCACCTAGAAGGCAGGGATAGATGGATATAAAAATCACAAAGATAATATATCTCGGTGCAGGAAGAAGACTGAAAGTCTGGTGGAGACAGTTGTCAAGCTGCACTCTTCCTCCACCAAAGACAGAGACCTACTTAGCACACCCCTTCTAATGTACCCCGGGATACCATTTGCCTTCTTGGCCCCAAGGGCACATTGTTGGCTTATGGTCATCCTGCTATCCACAAGGACACCCAGGTCCCTTTTCTATATACTGTTTTCCAACAGGTCAGTTCCCAACCTATATTGGTATGTGGGGTTGCTCTTTCCTATATCCAATACTCTACACTTGCCCTTGATAAATATCATTAAATTTCTCCCTGCCCAACTCTCCAGCCTGTCTAGGTCTCACTTGAATGGCAACACCTTTCTCTTTTAACTTTTAAACTGTCACAGCTCAAGTCCTTAACCAGACTCTGAAGCAGGCTACCGTCTCACTGCAAGCCCTTAGCTAGGCTCTTAGAACTCTTAAACTCACACACTTTGACTTTGCAAAACTGTTCAGTGCAAGGCCTTGGGGCTCTGGCAGACAAATGTCACACTTGCACCGTTGACGTGACAGACATCAATAAAAAAAAAGCCTGTCATAAGATCTGCTGCATGTTTTATGTCTTTTCATTCAGACAGAAGTGGCCCTGCCCCTACTATGAAATGAACAAGTTCAAACTAAGCATGCGTTTTCCATGCATTTTATTTTCCAACTATCCCTACCTCTCATTTAAATGGAAGCTAACATGGAAAAAAAAATGCTTTGTGTTTGTCACTTGCTTTGACTGACCATATTTATTATATCATGTTTTTCACTGTACACTAATCATTGATTAGACAGCTTCCTATCTTCCACAGACCTAAGGACACAGGATATTTAAAAACAGGAAGGTGTCTCTGGAGATCACCTAGTTCTACCCTCTGCTCAAAGAACAAGCACACAAGGCAGTGTGTGCAGGACAATAACCAGTCACAGTGTAAGCATCTCCAATGCTGGACAGCTTGCTAAGCTATTCCTTCACCATCATACTGAAAAAGGGGTTTCTGATTTAATTTAACACACATTGCCTCTGAATGTTTCAGTGTATGCCAGCAGAGAAATTTGGTCTTGGACAGATGCTCAGCCTAAAGCTGTGTCCTTCTGCTTAGGATTTCTGTTGCCAGTATATACAAAAAGCCCACCCTACATAAGTAGTTCCAATCTATTCATATGAAGATCTATTGATTTTTCTTCTGTTCATTAAGGTCAGTTATTTTAGAGACTATTACATGAGTTTTCAATCTGTGTGTGCTTTTGACTGGCACAACGATACATACTGCTTTACAGCTGTTGCTGATGTGGGGTGTCCAGCTTGGCAGCTTTAAGTAATTTGCATTAACATCTCCAAAGATGTAATAGGGACACCTCTGCACAAAAACTTTGAAAATGTGTTCCCTTTATTTTTCTCCTTAGCTATATTAATGGTTGGTGAGTGTGTTTTCCTCTCACCCTGTATTTAGACTTAGCTGCTGGGGTTCAAGGTCAGCTCTGGTATACTGCAGCTGTGTGACACTGAATGTGAAGGACTTGCCAATGTGTGTGAACATCTGATGCAGTCGGGAGTAAAGTGATGAAGCCAGACTTTTGTCAGTGGTTCTGTGTGGCATGACATGCCGTGTCCTGTTGGCAAAAGAAGCAGAGAACCATTTTTACTGTGCTGTTTTGCTGAGTTTCTTTGTTTGTTTATTTTTTGTTTGTGGTTTTGTGTTTTTTGTTGTTGTTCTCGTGCTTTTTGTTTGTTTTGTTTTTTAATGGAATCAAATTCTAAAATCTAGGAAGATGTTGACTGAAAGCTTAAAAGGACATACAGGAAACCCCCAAAATCACCTATGTTTTTGCAGAAAATTACACATTTAGAAAATACTTAACTCCTATTTATTATTAAAAAAGCCAAAACAACTCCACAAAAAAAAAAATAAATCCCAAACCAAAAAACAAACAAAAAAAAACCAAACAAACAAACAAAAAAAACCACAAAACCACACACAAAAAAAAGAACAAATCTAGCTACTAGTTTATCATCACCTTGTGATGAAGTGGAGCTGGAAGGTACTTGCAGTACATCCTTTGCAATTTGTTTCTTAAGTGCAATAGTTTCTCCATTATTCTTGAAGACTGACCTTTCAGTGGCATGTTAAAGTACTAACAGCTTAAACAGTAAATATAGTCTCTATGTAGCCACATCATTCCTCATTCCACTGCATTTCTACTTTACACAATATTACCTCTAGCTGTGAACAGTTTTAAATTACTTTCTTTTTGGAGGAACTGTTTATATCCTCAATATATTTCTTAAGAAATATAAGACAACGCATTTGCTGCATTACTTTTGATTGTTATTCCAGATTAAGGTGATATGTGACAATTATATGCCAAAGCATAAGTATTGTGATTAAAATTACAGGTATTCTATGTTATTTTTTTCTTCTATTTTCTTTTTAATTTTTAAGTGACTTTGTCCTTTTGTTTTCTTGGAGGCACCTGAAGTTTCAACACAATCTAAAAATAACAAATGTCTTGCAGAAACTAAGAATGAAGTTAATTTCAACTTCTGCTACCCACATACATCTCCAAAAGCTTGATCTATATTTCTCAGAAGTACTACAGTGTAGTCTGATAGCATCATATATGATAAATAGAACTGTGGAGCAGTAAACAATTTAGAAGACACAAATATGTCCAGGGAAAAGCTAAGTCATGCCAAGATGATGATGATTATCAAGGTTTCTGATACTGACCAAAACCACAGGAGAGGTCCTCCACCATACTGTTCAGAGAACAGGATGCAGGACAGGTTTCCCCTCATAAATGGAGTAAGACATCATCATTTGTACACAGAACAAATGCAACTAAGTGCAACTAACAGACAAAAAGGAAATAAACTAAAGATTTTGAGACAGGACCACAACAATGAAATTGCTTATAACAATAGGTGTTTTCCTCTCTCCCCCAGCACAAGAAAATATTATAAATGAAGTTAAAACTATGTATTTTATAAGAGATAAGAGATTTAGTCATTTGATACATTTTTCACTATGGTTTGGGGTTTTTTTTGTTTGTTTGTTTTGTTTGTTTTGTTTTTATTATTTATTTTTATTCAGAGACAGAAGATTTATATACAGGAAATAAACCTTGTGTGGCTGATGAATGCATATTAAGTCAGTCCCATGAGCCCACAATATCTCATGAAGATGGTTACTGCATCTTTACAGCAATGCCAATGGAATTACAGACCAGGTGGAAAAACCACCTTATATTCAAAGAACCCATAAACCCCATAAAAATGATAATATCAGAACCATGACGACTGTCATGGGGGCACTCAATGTCCGACACCTGCTTTAATTAGTCTTGGAGTCTATATTCAAGAACCTTTTGAGGACATTAACTGAAGTAACAAAAGTAGTTTTGCCAAATCCATCTACAGCTCTGTAAGAAACTCCTTTAGGTACAAAAAAGGAACATGGTTTTTTAACTCTTTCCTGGACATGCTTTGTACGAGAAGAACAAAGACATGATGGGCAGTTTGCATGGTCATGGGATTCACTGAGATTGAAAGAAACTGTAGAGGCAAACATCTTTCCACTGAATGGCCCATCTCCTTCCTGACTAGATGGAAGTACCATAGTTTTAATGAATCGGAGTGCCTTAACTTTTCTGTTATAACCCTTTAAGAGGTAGCAGTAAAAATTCTAAGTGTAATGAGAAATAACTGATATGAAGAAAACAGATTACTAAAAGCTTCTTGAATTATTGAAAGCTTTCCATTACTGGACATAAAACATGCTGTAAAGGTATGGGCAAAATGTGGGAAAGGCATCTGCATTACTGGGATTTCTTTACTCCACTTGCCTACTCATTCCCTCTTGACTTTCCTACCTAAATTCCTGAAATAGCACAGCACACAAGAGACCGGGAAGGACCCATTTCAGACCAAATTGCAGACAGAGGGAATCTCTATGGAGAAAGTTGCAAGTTTACATGTAATCACAACTGAAAAAGTTTAATGTTTTTTTCTGTTCAATTATCTGTTGCAATAATGAACTGATGTTAACAACCCACTACCACCAACACATTTGCTAGCATAAGCAAAGCTTATAATAAACAGGATGTTTATCTTAACAGAAAAAGAAAGCTGGTGCTGTCATAACTTCAGATCAAGTTTATTATTAGCACTTACGCATAAGTTGTCAGATATGCCTGTTGCCGATTTTCAGAATAACTGGTGTCATGGTTTAAGCCCACCAACCAGCACTAAGCACCACACAGCCACTTGCTTGCTTACTCACATATGTCCTGGTTTGCATCACAACTAATTCTGTTTAGTGATTTTATTTTTCTGCTCAGTCTCGTGTAAATTACTGAGCTTTGCTTTAATAAATATCTAGGTGCCAGTGTTGTCTTGGGGTCTGCTTTTCAATTTGCAAAAGATCAGCAGACAGACATCTTCTGCTTTCCAGGAATTTTGTTCTAAGAACTGGTGATACTGACATAGGCTAACCATAAATGCAGATACTATGCATTTAAAGCAAACAAGCAAACAAAACAAAACCCACAACCAACCAAACAAAAAACCCCAAACAAACAAAACCACAACATATCACAACCACAAAACCCAATCTGATACTTAGGGACACATCTTAACAGTTTATTACTTCACAGTTATTCATTCCCCTTGCCCACCACAGCCCACTTCTCTGAGCTAATTTTGCAGACATTGATAAACATATGAAACACAGCTGCACTCTTATTTTCTTTACAGTTTTACCAGAAATGTATTGTTAGAAAAGTCTCACTCTGTTTCCTCATATTGCAGCACATTGAAGTTAAGAATGACTAGAAACTGTTACTTGTGGCAGTTTTACCTATAAAAACTTATGGTTCCAGCATTTTTACTTTTCAGTTGGGCATACATTCATTTTCATCTTCACTTTGGAAGCTGTTTCATAAGATCTTTTCAGTAGTTTATGTACTTTATTTTCCTTTCCAATGTGCCCTCTATATTTTTTATATTTTTCTCATTTTATTTTCTAAGTACATATACAATACACTGAAAGTAGTAGTCTTAATCACACCATGAAAGATGACACTGACATCTTTTTTGAGGCTCAGAATCAAACTGTGTAACTGAAGCCATACTCCAAGAAGAATAGTGGGCACAAATAATTGCCAGTAGTATGCAAAATGACAGGAACACTTACTCAACAGTAGAAGTCCTGTTCAAAAGAAAAAAACAACTAAAAAAAAGGGTAGCTTGACATCAGCAATAGCTTCCAGTAATTTCTCCCCCAAAATAAAAAAAAAACCAATACCTTACAGCTTCAGATGAAACTCTCTTTGGGAGATGGATTCATATTCCACAAATAAGGCATACAAGACCTAATCTCAGTCTGAAAATCATTTTACAGTTCATGTCAATTTTTTTATCACAGGATTTAGGTAATCCCACAGCCTGCAAACCTGGATTAATTTCTAAATATTTTCTTAGTTATGGTGGTATAGTAAAATACTAAAGTATCACAAAACCTTCCTTGACTTACTAGAGCTCACACAGTTACAAAAGGAAGGGCAAGAATAGTGGCTGAAATTCCCAGCAGCCTTTGTCAACTAATTTTTTACTTTATGCCTGAATTCCTGTTTTGTAAAATACACGAACAATAAAATAAGTAAAATGAATATCAGCCTTTTTCTACCTCCAAGAAAACTAAAAGAATTAAGAAAATTTCTCAGACACAACAACAAAATCTCAAAAGTACTGTCCTTTTTTTTTTTCCTCATCTTTCTTCTCCCTTGAACAATGACATTTCTCGGGTTTACAATATACGAGATGACAAGGAAATAATGTCATGGAATATGGGCCACATGGCAGCTATATCATACTCTCCCCCTTTCCTAGATTTGTCACACCAAATCTACTAGCCTAGGTGACTACTAGCCTGCTAGGTGACTTTGGGACACCTTTCTTTTATTCATACTTCTGTAATAAATTCTGTGATACCATCATCTATTCTTAAAGACATCGGTATTTACCACTCCAGAGTACTGTGTCTGATGTTATTATGAAGTGCCTAAAGATCCAAATTATTTTTTTCTGTAATAATACTCACTTATAAAACAGGCACTAATAACACATCTAAGTTATCCCAGCAGTGTATGCACTCACCTTTCCAATAATCTTTTTGAAAGTTAAAGGTCAAAAAGATGCTGTGGGAGAGAGGATTGACTTCCACAAATAGCACAGGTATAGAATAGCCTAACTTACTTAGATGATAATTCTCATGGACTAAGAATGAAACAAGACATGGTCGGCTTTCTATACTACTCTTGAAAACAGTGCAGCTTTGACAAAGCTGGACTGTTGGGGTTTGTTTCCTTAGTATCATTTTGATTCAAAAGCTGAAATGTGAAACAAAATGCTGTCATCATCTTCAGTATTTAATGCCAGCATGACAGACTTCAAAGATAGTTAAAACCTATTTCAGGTAAGCATATTGGATGAGATTAAACAATGTGTGTATGGATCACATAGGCATCAGAGCTACATGTCAGCTAACATATACTTCAGCTTTATCCACAAGCTGTGAATAAGGAGGAGGAGTTGACTCATAAGAAAGAGAGAAAAAAAGAGAGTTTGTACACATTGAAAGAGATCTTCTAATAGAATTCAGGAAAGTTGATTAGTTATTTCAACTTTGCACAAAATGAACGGTGCCTTAAGGTCAAGTATTGATTGCGTATTGATACTACTCAGTTTCAACATTTCATTTACATAGAGCGTTATTCCAAGTGGTAGTAAAATACTGAGGCACTACAGGTGCCCACATCTCATGTGAAAGCTACCATTTTCTCTGTGGTAGTATATTGTGGTAGCATATATATGTAGTATATTCTTTTAATAGCCTGGACCGAAAAACAAAACCAAAGAAGTTGACGGAAGATTAAATGATAACACAAGAGTTCTTTAAGAAAACAAAAGAGTAAGAGTTTGTGCATTCAGCCTCCAGTCTCTCCAATCAACACCTGCAGTATTTCCTGTATCTTTTCTTCAGATCACACCTTTCCCTCCAGATTATTTTCAAGAAACTTCATTTTTATTCCCATGCTATGTTTCTCCAAGTGCCAAAGAGTATTCTGTTGGTGTTCTGGAGTTCATATGGTAATACCTTTTAAAGGATAATCTTCCATTGATAAAGAACAACATTAAAAAAAAGCGTTAGAAATACTTTATTTTTAATACTGCGACCCATTACAAGTTTCTTCCAATTTCTCTACTTATCAAATCATAGGGATTATGATATTTTTTTCTCCCTTGACCTACCAGGATAAACTATAAAAAAAAGGTTTTTGTTCATGTGATTGTCCCTGGACAATCTCATACTGGCCAGACAACATCTAGGCCTTAATTTCAAACCGTTTGCCAAAGAAAATCTGCCAGCAGCCCCATATTCCCAGCTCACTTCAAAATCCATCTGCTATAACAAACAATCCTGTGTTAATGGTCATTCTGTGTCTGTACTTTATTGAATTTATTCCTATTTTTGTGGGGGGTTACTTGTAAATTGCTTGAACCACTTTCAGCTTTTTTCCTACCTGCCTCTTACTCTAAAGAGTTCTACACATTATGATACTATATAAATAATTACCAGCATAATCCATAAAACAAAATCAGAGAAAAAACTGTGTTTGCAACCTGTAACAACCGCCCACAAACAGAACTATGACACTGAGTATGACCAGACAGGTATTTTTTTGCTTCTATTCTGTGGATAGGACTTCAAAACTCACTGGCATTCTGACAACAAAAACTTCTCAAGTACACAAATCAAATTACTTCTTTTCCTGTGGCTTCAAACCATCAAACTTCAGAAGTCATTGAGACTCCATTCCTGAATTTTTGAAAATAAGCTAGCCAAGGATTTGGATATCTGTACTTGAAAGACTGGAGCCATTTCTTTCTGAGCCAAGTATACTCAATGCACTTTGATGAGTCGCTGTAACAGTTAACAGATTTCTGGGCAAGTTATTTCATGTTTTCACTTTAAGTTCTAAAATGCTTTGAGTCTCTTCAATTCTCACTTTGAGTAGCTAATACACCAGATGGTTGTGCTGCCATCCAAAGGGACCTTAACAGGCTGGAGAAATGGGCTGACAGGGACTTTGTGAAATTCAAGGGAAGTGCAGACACACAACTCCAGTCACTACTATACGACTGACAGTCTGGAAAGCAGCTAGAAGTCCTGTTGGACAACAAATTGAATATGAGCCAGCAATGAGCCCTTGAAGCAAAGGGCTTCAATGAAAAAGCAAAATGACTAATGATACCCTGGGCTGCATTAAGGAGTGTTACCAGCAGGTCGAGGGGCAGGGGCCACCAGTGGAGACAATCCTTCCGCTTTACAAAGCACAGGTGGTAAGGCCAGATCAGGAGTGCTGCATCCAGTTCTGGGCTTGTCACTGTGTCCAGAGAATGGACTAGAGTAACTCTCCTGTGGGGAAAGGCTGAGACTGTTCATCCTACAAAAATAAAGGCTCAGGGCAGATCTCAAAAGGAAAGTAATAAAGACAAGAAAGCCAGGGTCTCCTCTGTGGTGCCCAGTGACAGGACAAAAGGCAACAGGCACACTGAAACTCAGAATATTCCATATGAACATTATATGAAACATTTATTTTTCACTACAAGAGTGACCAAGCACTGGCACAGATTAGCCAGGGAGGTTGTAGTCTTCCACCTTTGCATTATTCAAAAGTCATCTGGACATGTTCCTAGTCATGGTGGCTTTAAGTGGCCCTGCTTGAGCAGACCAGATGACCTCCAGAAGTCCCTTCCAACCTCAACCACTCTGTCATTCTGCAAACTCTAAAACGCAGGATATAGCTATGTTCCTGCTTTGCAAGCCAAATTTCAAGGAGTATACAAACACATGTCTTTGGAAGTAGTTTCTCAAACAGGATTTCACACAATATACAATGTAATAAAAAAGCTAGAAATGTATAAACCAACAAAAATCCTGCTTGACTAAAACTAGATACCACACAGAATGAAATAGCTCATGAAAGCTTTGTCATTCAGATATGAGTGATTCTGGTATTCAAGTGTAAATGGTTCCACATAGAAAGTAGTGAGATGTCAAAACCACATCCAGGAACATTATAGAATCGGAGGTTTTCTAATAAAGTCTTGAAAGTGATGTACAAAATGTCAGGCTTTGTTTACATCTATTAGTACCTATTGACACAATTAATTCCTAAACTTTAGGGAATAGTCTTTATAAAAAGTTGAACCAAAATGTATACACACTCACTCATAAAGGGTAAACTTCCCACACAAGGTGCCCAAAAGGGGCATCTCAATCTCAGGGGGCAAGGGCTCACTCAAGAGTATATCCAAAAGAAAAATTCACTCACCAAAGGCTAGGTAAGGACTCAATCTGCAGAAATATCTTTGGACAGTGTACCAGTCCAAGGGGAGGATTCACAACCACAAGGATCACTTGCTCTGAAGGAATCAACTCAAAAGTCAACCCTGGCAGAGCTTCATTTATGCCCTAGTCAAGTGTGAACTGTAGTCATTCTAATTAGTTGGTGGCAGGTACACAACAAAGGTAGGCTAAGAGCCTGGACCCTGAGGTGCAGATTAATCACCATGAGGCACCATGTAATTTCTGTGAGGGGCAAACCAAATTTTTATCAGGTCTCTGGTAAACCCTGGCCTTAGTTAGGTTTTCGTAAGGGCAGCTGCATTTGTCACAAACAGCTTCTGAAAGAGAGTGATCAGTGTTCACTGTGTTTTTATTCAGATATGGGTACTTCAGCATCCAGATAAAAGGGGTACTTTGTTGTTGTTGTTATGGTTTGTTTTGGTTTGGGTTTTTTTTGTGGTTTGCTTGGCTTTTGGTTGGTTGGTTTTGTAAGTACAACTAATAAACAGCAGAATGTGTGATACTTTTGTAGCCACTTCATTTTAAGACTGGGGCAAAAGAGAATTATGATCTTACTCAGTTCAGGACTCCCAAATCAATAATCAATGCAGGTATTACTGCAGCATTCTGCTTTCTTTATTCTGAGGCATGTAAACAATTACCCAGGTCAAATTACACATTTTATCTAAGCAACTTGAACAGCAGTTTCTGTACATGCTTGAATGGAGTTCTACCTTGCCTATACCTTGCTTTAATTATTATGATAAAATTTTTACAGTTGTTTCAATCCCACCCAAATGCTATTAAAGAACCCACAGTGAGTTTCACTGGGCTGCAAATCCTCATGAAAACCTCATGCCCAATTACACACCAGTGAATGCTTTTGTTTGTGTTTTACATTGATCCACCATGATATTAAACAGAAAGCCAATATAAGCTCTTTCGTGCAGTCCTGACTTTTCCAAGGAGTTAAAAAATATGAAAATACATATTTGCTACATAACTGTACTGCACAGATCATTTGTCAAATATGCTGTTGGTTGTTGTTGGTTCAAAATAACTTTTTCTTAAATGACCCACTTTCCAGGGAACATTTCTGATTTTGTCCTTAATTCCATGCTCTCCACCCATTTTCCAGAAATGGGCAGAAGGACAATTCTTTTATTAATCCAAGGTTCTTATACTGACTACTGTGATAAAAGCATCCCAATAAGTGTACTGCTAGGTTTCATTAACTAATATGGTTGAAATAAGGTATGTGAATATGCATCGCCATAGAATCACACAATTGCTCTAGTTGGAAAAGACCTTTGAGATCACAAAGTCCAACAATTATCTAACTCTACAAGTGCACTACTACACTATCTAAGCAGCCTGTCAAGAGGAGTTTTAAATACATCCAGGGATGGCAGTTGAGCCACTTCCCTAGGAAGCATGTTCCAGTCTTTGATAACCCTTTTGGTATAGAAGTTTTTTCTTAATGTCCAACCTAAACCTCCCCCTGGTGCAATCTGATGCCATTTCCTCTTGGCCTGTCAGTTGTGACTTGTGACAAGAGACCAACACCCACCTCTCTACAACCTCTTTTCAGGTAGTTATAGTGATAAGGTCTCCCTTCCACCTGCTTTTCTTCAGGCTAAACAACCACATTTCCTTAAGTTGCTCTTCATGGTTAGGTTTGGTATGCTGCCCTAAAAGGCCAGTCACAAACCTGAAGCGTAAACACTTTTCTGAAGGGTTCTTTCCCCATTTCAGAATTTGCACCATTTGCCTATTATGTTAAAAACAGTGATAACTTAAATTGCTTATGCCCTAGCCAGATGAAAGATGAAACACAGACCTACCTTTTTTTCTCCCTGCTATGCGTGCTTCATCTCTGAAGACCTTAGGATGCATTAATTCCACCAGAAACAACATGACTGCTTATCTGTATACACAAATAGCTTTTTTTCCAGTGGGAAGCTAAAAGGAAGAAACATCTTCCTTTGAAGGTTGGGGTATGGGAGGAGCTATGAGAAAAAAAAAAATCCTAGGTGGATCCTTCTGACTCTTATTAGTGACCCAGGTGATGCCAATCTGCTTGACTTTCCACATTAAAAGAGCCAGGAAGTTCAAGTTGGGTTTTCTTTTTTAATCAGCAATCAGCATAAAAGCTGATGGGGATAAAATGGAAAAGGAACACTGAGAGCATGTCTTAAAATAAACATGGCAACAACAGTCAGAGGTAAGCCCAATGACATAAGAGCTATGTCATAAGAATCCCATTTTATTATTTACAGTTTTTGTCAGGCCTGCAATCAAAGTTCATTCTACAACAGTTGGGATCATGCATTTCAATTATTCCTTAGTCAGACTACTTTTCTGCAATAGCTTATCTCCTGACAGCTTCCCTATCTCTCTTGCATAACAACCACATATGTTTTCACCTAATCAATACCTTAAAAAGGAACAATGACAGGGATCTGAAACAACCAGAATATTTTCATTTTCTTACATGTATATCAAAGGCCTGGATAATTTAGTCCATTTGATGTTCTTTTTCCCCCACAGCCTTGAGGAATTTCTACAACCAGAAAAATTGGTATTCAGTGGTTTCTTTTTAAAATCCTTTCTTACAGTTTCATTCCAATATATTGTTTCACTTTTCTGAACAGTTGGGGAACATTTGCAAACCATTTGGTCTTTTTTTAAAGAGACTAGAAAAAAAAGTACTGTCAGAGAACAGTGATTTTTCTTCTCCAAAAACCACTCCAGGATGCTTGCAAATGTATTTGTGGGTGAGCATTACCAGTGTTACTACAATTATATCAGCGAATCACATGCAATTAGTTTCCATCGATCTCAACAGGCCGCAACCTCTCTGCTGTCCTTGATTCCCAAGTGCCATCCAAGACACAGGCTCTCCACCTATCAAAAAGAGCACCATGACCCAACCACTTTTGCTGCTCAGACACTTAACTGACCAAGGCTGTCTCTGTACAAGCACTTCTTGTCTGCGAGTCAACAGCCCTGGTACAGAGATAGCATACTGCTGCTTCTGCTGTAGCTGAACCACAGAACATATTATTTTCTAGGTTTTCTATATATAATCAAGATTTTTATATATGTACCTAGTACAAAAACAATGCAAACAACTGAATCTGACATAAAGAGTAAGTGCTTAAAATTGTAAAAGCACATTACAGAGATTTACACAAAATCTTACCATTTTTCAGGACTTACCCAATACTAACTAATCATATCTGTGTTACCTACACTGAATGTACATCATTAAGATTCTCTAAGAGAAATGCTAGGGTTAAACTTCTTTACCACCATTTGAAGCTGTTAACAGAAATAACCTCCCCTGCTCTGCACAGAATCTGAAAAACATTCAGGCTCTCCTATGGGTAACATAGATGTGCATGCCAAATATGTTTCCTGCTCCTGTGCTGATTATTGATATGAGTTGAAGTGTGAAATATTGTCAACTTGCAATAACCAGATTGAATTAATACCATTGCAATTTCCTGAAGGTACAGTGCGACTTTCATTTAGCCATTGATGGCAGTTGTCTAATTCAAACAGATAGGATTTAAAAATCAAGATACAGATTTCTTTGATCTTACAGAGACCTGCCTCCCAACAACTTCAGTGATGATACCATCTGTACAGTCTTCTGCATTAAGCCCTTCACCAGCTGCAGATGTAATTAGATGCTTCCTGATAAGTCAAATATTTTTTCCTTCATCCCACCTCATTCCTGAACTTTTCTTTATAATCCTTTTAACTATTATGAAGATGCTATAATGCAAGGGGGCAAGGAGATGGGGTTTATATATAATTTTTTTAATAAATTGGCTTTTTCATAATTGCACAGTGTTGCTCATTTTTGCCAATGGCATATGAAGTGTCTTAATTCCTTCTTAAGTATACTAGATACTGAAAAAAATATTTTCAGTTCTACAAGTTCACCTTCCATACGGAGTACTGTGTTTTGATGAATTATGCATACAACTAGCCATAATGCTGTGTCTAGGTTTCCTAACTGGCTACTGGGAGGCACTCAGTTTATTGGCAAAATAAGCTTATTTCTCCTTTATTCAAACAGCTGAAGTGCAATTAAAAAATATGGAAATAAACGATGAAATGCAGTTTTGATTTTATTAGGATTTATTTTTGATGAAAGGTTGAAGGGGATGAGGACACACATGACTTTTTCCAGAAACACCAGTGTTAAATTGAAGCACTGTCACCAAAATAGCACTGCTTTTCATTCTGTGTCTCTAACCAAAGTGTTTTGACTGTGTAGATATATTCTCTGCATTACATTATGAGTTATGGTATTAGTCTCAGGAGCCCAAGGGAAACAATGCAATGTACAATAGCTTTTTGTTGCATAATAAAAGCCGTCGTCAGCAGTATAATTGGTAATGCCAGTCAACAGTAAGCAATACGTTTTGGAAACATATTTAGGTAGCATAAATAAGTTCATCCTGAATGTCAACAACTGCAGATATTCCACATTGATTTGTTATACCAGAAACTTGTTATCCCAGGATAAATATTTTATGTTTTTTGTTGAGAGCACTGGTCTTGACAGCACAGCATGTTTCTCTCCTAAAATACTCACGGTAAAAGTCCCAAATAAATGCTTTACCTCCACCAACTCTAGGATTATTTTTTTTTCTTTTCATGAGCATAATGCTTATAACATCAAATCTTACCCTTGATCTAGCTGAGCACTGAATTAATTCCAAGAAATTAAGAGACAGTTTCACCTAGTATCATAAAGGTCTACAAGAGCAGCTATCTCACACAAAGTTAGGCTACCTAGAAGGTACAACAAACTTTATGAAGAATAAAGGAATATCACCAGAAAGGGTCATCAGCTCTGCTCACTTTCCTATAGATAGTAATGACTGAAGGGTCTATGCCTAAAAGCAAAATCTACACACAACTTAATTCAACAGCACTCAAGCTGACTCTTGTAATATACACTTTCTGTCCTTCACAGGTTAAAAGATACCAGCAACTGCCTTTGACTTAAGTCACAGAGATAGCACTGAAGTGGAAAGACACTCTAAGGGCTCCAATTCAGGATTTAATATGACACTGTCCTTGAAAGTGATGGTAAGAATTTCCATTAATGTCTATAAGAATTACATATGCATGCCATGGAGAGCACAAATCTCTAAATGCTTTTACTGTATGATTTAGAACCCCCTTAAAATGCGTATCATGGTATTTTAGGTCCTAATTCCTCTCTCCTCACCCAGCCAAAACTCATATGAGGATGAAAGGTTTGGATTCATAATGCATACTAAATTAAAGCCCATAAAAGAAACCAATTGTTTACTAGAGTGATTAAAATCAAAGTGATTAAAATCCACAAGAAAAGTAAGTAGCCTTTTTATAAAAGTTCACTGCCAATGAGAGTTAAATTCCTTTAAAAGATTTTCAGTCTGTGCTTGAAGTATTTGTAACAGATAATAAGTGTGGGAGTCATGAAACAATGCTTTTTTTCCTTTTCATAAGTCTGTTTGCCCCTCCCCTGCTTTTCTCACTGTACTTTTTATTCTTTCAGACAGAGCTATGAATACACACACAAACATACACAATTTCCCCTCAAATTGTTACAGAATTCTATACTTTGGTTTTCATCATTGTTATAATCAACTCCACTTTCCCACAAAACTCTTTGTCAAAAAATATTTTGTGGTTTTTTTCCTCTATAATATAGTTTTATTTTGCAATTAAAGGATTGAGGAAACAAGAGGAACATCAAAATTGTGCTAAGTTTTCATTGCATTACTATATCCTAGACCAACATCTCATATTGCATCACACTGTTGTGAAGACATCTGAAACAGTGCAATTTTTCTTATTAAGAAAAACAATTCTAAACATCTCTGTTTGGGCTTTTTAACAAAGAACTCTAAATTTTCTGAGAGAGCATGCATTTTAATGCCAATTACATTAACTTGTCTGTAGGAAAAAAATTACTATCAAGTAAAGTCTTACTATCAATCATTTTTATGGCAACCATTAGTATTTTATCTGCGCTTTCTATTTCATCCTTTTCAAACATGCCAGAGTTAGAGAAGGCCTAATTCTTTTTCTCTTAAAAATGGTATATTTTCACTATCTTTCAACATTTTTGGGCTCCAACATTACCTTTGAAATTTGTAGAAATATACTATTCGTTCACAACATACCCTGAATGATTAATTTCCATAGCATTATACTCCCAACATCATTTTTTGTTACAGCACAAGAAACTCCTTTCATTACATGCCGTGGATATATGAAATTTATTAATTTTTAAACTTATTAATCATTGCACCCATAAGTAATGGAAGTTATGATGTTGGAATAACAAACTTAACCTTTTTGTAAGAGGTTCAAAAGAAATGTTCAAGATTAAGAACATAATGTTTATAGACCTCCTCTTATTCCCCTTTTAGGCAATATGATCACAGAAGCACAGAAGCCATACAAAATATTCATGATCTACAAAATAGGTTTGGCTATCTCTGCACTAGAAAACCTCAATAAAGCAAGATGTTTGTATGATGCAAAATTAATCAAGACTGCTTGTACAGATTCACGTCAACAATTCCTTCCCTCAGATCTTCCCATTATCATCAACTCAGCCCTAAGTCCTTGCATGCTGGGATGAGTTTGGGCAATTGCAAGCAGGCACAACACCAATCTCTGTGCGTGCTGCCTGTCTGATCAAGATACTTGCCCTCATTAGCCAGGGGACTTTTGCTCCTAAGTAGGACCCAACTGGTAATTGCCCTTCCACTGGTTAAATCCTGTTTTTGTTTCCCTCCCAAGATTTTCCTAACTTCATGTACTCAAGCCTTCCATTAAATTTGTGTCAAACTGAACTGTGGTTTTACAGTCATATATATATTTGTATGTCTCCTCAGCTTGTGGATGTAGGAAAAAAAAATGACTGTTGGGAATTAATTAAAACCAGGTATCTCTGTGGATAATCTTATCCTTAACTCAAAGCTTCAAACTCACATGTACACAGCCTATACCATCTCTGGGCAGACTCAAACTAATTCAAAAAGGAAAGAGGGAAGTATTACAGATGACATGTTACATATCATCCACTCAATGCCTAACAGGTTGGCACTACCCATCCCTTTCTGTAAAAGAAGGTCCAGGAAACCTCATGGTACTAATTAGCTCATAATTTATCTTCAGCAGTCTAATATCAGTGGAACAAATATTGCTTCATCTTGTTAGGAACACCTTCCTTTTTACATAAAAAAAAAACCTCTATGTATAGTAGTTAATGTATCTCCAGATTACCTGCTAGTTGGAAGGGAAAAACTAGCAATACCACAGGGGCCATGTAACTTAAAAGTACACTAAGGTTGCATCCTAAAACAGGCAGCTATTTCATTTAAGTCTTCTGACATCTTCTAGACATGTCTAGTACAAAGTTCTCTCCAGTTAAAGTGTGTATTCAGTATTACTAATCTTTCCCATTCCAGTATGCTGTTAGCTCTTTACACAAGATAAATCTTAAAAGAAGGCTAAGAAAGCAAAAGCTTTCTTCTGGATATATGTGCTACTGAGAATAAGCTTTAGAATGATCACTAAATTAAGACATGAAGTACAGCCACCACTGTTAGTATACATATAAGAACAAATGCAATGCAAAATTTAGGAAATGGAAAAGATACAAGGCTCCAGGTTTCTATTATGGACTTCATTAAGCATATGTGATTTACTTAGAAAACAGAAATCTTAAACCAGAAAAACAAAAACAAGCAAACATAAAATAATCTAGGAAAAATAGGAAAAAGGAGAAAAATAGGAAAAGAGCTTGAGCAGAAATCACTGGGATATTTCATTGCGCTATATACTAAGAAGCACACACTGACCTTAAAAATAATATTGCATTTGAAAGAGTTACAATTCAATTATCTGCTTTATTTTTATAAGTACTATCTTTTCCACTTTGTCTCTTATATCCCCCACTTACCTCTTTGAAAGTGATCTTAGCAATCTAACAAGTGAACAAGGAGCACATAAACTGTGTGACAAAAGTGAAGTAACATATTCATGAAGAAAGAAAGAAAAGTATGTTTTCATTATCCTTGCTGCTTAGAGGAATAATACACTTAGATTATTTTTGCCCAATACATAGAATCTTAGAATCATAGAATCATTATGGTTGGAAAGGACCCCTAGGATCCCCTAACTGATCCTCAGGCATGATAAGGCATGACTTATTCAAATGACTTATTCAAATGACAGGGCATTCTGTCACAGTTGGGAGCAGTAACCCACGCTGTGGTGTGAGAGAGGTATCAGGGACTTAGAATCATAGAATGGTTTGCCTTGGAAGAAACCCTAAAAATCTTCTAGTTCCAGTCCCCCTGACATGGGCAGGGACCCCTTCCACTAGACTAGGTTGATCAAAGGCTCATCCAACGTGGCCTTGAACAATTCCAGGGATGGGGCATCCACAACGTTTCTGGGAAACATGTGTGAGTGTCTCACCACCCTCATCACAAAAAATATCTTCCTAATAACTAATTTTAATCTACCCCCTTTCAGTGTGAGACCATTACCCCTCATCTTATCCTTACAGCCCCTGATAAAGAACTCCTCCTTATCTTTTATGTAGGCTCCTTTTAAGTACTGAAGGGCTGCTATAAGGTCTTCCTTGGAGCCTTATCTAGGCTAAACAACCTCAAGTCTCTCAGACTGTCTTCTCAGGGGAGTTGTCCCAGCTCCCTGACATCTTTGTGGCCCTCCTCTGGATCCAATCCAACTGGTTTAAGTCTGTCTTATGCTGGGGACCGCCGAGCTGGACACAACAGTCCAAGTGGGCTTTCAGGAGAGCAGAAGGGAAGAATAACCTCCTGCAACCTGCTGGCCATGCTTCTTTTGATGTGGCCTAGGGTACAGTTGGCCTTCTGGGCTATGAGAGCATGTTGTTGGCTCCTATCAGTTTTTCATTCATCAGTATCCTCAAGTTCTTCACACGACTGCTCTCAATCCGTTTATCCCCTAGTCTGTATTGATACTGGGGATTGCCCTGACCCATGTGTATGACTTTGCACTCAGCCTTGTTGAACCTCATGATGCTCGCATGGTCCCACACTCCTCAAACCTGTTAAGGTTCTTCTGGATGGCAAACCCTTCCCTCTAAAGTATCAGCGCATTCACCTTGGTGTCAACTGCAAACTTGCTGAGGGAGCACTCAGTGCCTCTGTCCATGTGTCCAATAAAGATTGTGAGGGTACAGGCAAGTCCCCTGCGGTCTGCAGGAATGATGCATTCAAATTTAAATGAATAAATTTCCGGGGAGAACAGCAAACCAGGAGGAAGAAGGGCAAAATATGCTACTAAAAAAAAGAAAAAATATAACATGTGATCAGCATGGTTGATCAGAAAATGAAGCTGCTGGGAATAACGGCTGAATTCTTGGGCTGCTGGCCATGCTAATGCATCGTTCCTACTATCTGTGGGCTTGTTGCCAGGTTTTGATCACCCCTAGCATTTGCTCAATGGAAAGAGGTAGAAGGCTCAAATCAGAGACATCTGCTGCAATCATCAAGTACCTTGTTTACTAAATCCAACAAGAGGAAAAGCCTGCAGTAGCTCAGCTGTTCTCTTTATGTCATAATTGGGAAATGTGTTTGATTTTATGGGAAACAAATAAAACAAGGACAATGTGAGACATCAAAATGCAACCCTCCAGTATGAGCTGAATTTGGGAAGTTTTGTTTGCTGTATCCCACAGAACAGGTTGGAAAACAAGCATATCAACATGTCTGAATTTCAGGTTTTGAGGAACATCAAAGCAATAGCTAACTATTGACTCAATATGTTTACATCTGACCTGAAAATTTGGTGTTATTTTTGGTCTTATTTTTCCCAAATTCAGTTAGGTATGAGCCTCTTGCAATATGCAGTTATGACAGAAAAAAAGCCAAATTCCCTAATTTGGAACAAATGTTTTTCCTCCATCTTCCATCTGTACTCTGCATGCCAAAAATGAAACAAATACTAAACCAAATCCACAACTTAATCATATGTAAAACAAAAAGGTAAAGCACTAGGTCAAAATAAAGTTCTAATGCTGGCTTATATAAGAAACTTTTGCAGGTCTGAATAGTTTGGATGATGTTTCTCTGATTTTTAAATGATATTTTGATGATACATCAGGAGCCTACCTATGTTGC
Source organism: Chloroceryle aenea (assembly GCA_013399075.1). NCBI lineage: Eukaryota > Metazoa > Chordata > Aves > Coraciiformes > Cerylidae > Chloroceryle > Chloroceryle aenea. Next base: position 25,495 of record VWZY01012048.1, read on the forward strand.
AATGGAGTAATTTTGGTCATATTGCCTCTCCCTCACAGAACTGCAGAATGATGGGGTTTGGAAGGGACCTCTAGAGGTTATGTAGGCCAGTCCCAACATATGTTGATATACCTATCTGTATAAGGTATATTATATTTTTTGCTTGCAGGATAGGGAGGAATAGAACTTTGGCATTTAGGGAGATTCATACCATTTCATGTAGCTAGAAATATACATAGTATTACCCTTTGTCTGTTTATTCATTTTCTCTGCATTATTTTGTGACAATGTTGAAAAGCAAATGACACTGTTGGAAGGCAAAAGGTAAGAAGACAGGGAAAAGAAACATGTAAGCAGAATCCTGACAAACTCCAGAGCACAGGAGAAGAAAGTATGGAACAGAGTTGCTGAATAAAATCAATTTAACATGTTTTAATTACTCTTTTAATTACACATAGGTATCTGCTTTAATAGATTATTCTAGATCTCTTTTCCAGTATGACTCACCTGCTAAACAGAGAGATTGGCATCATTTGAAATTTGTGCTTATAGACATGACAAGCCGGGGAGCTGTAATTTTTATTTTTATGGTCTGATCTAGTTTAAATACCTCTTTGATGGACTTTAAGGTTGCTCAGCGTTACTGGTCCCTCAGTTTCATCCTAGTTCAGTGAGAGACAATCAGGTCCCATTGACTTCAATAGGATTTACTGCTTAAATTAGGCAGATGCTTAAGACTCTAATCCAACAAGATGTTTAATCATTAGAGCCCAATTGTCAAAATAGTATCCCTGATGAGAAGAGTGATTAAGCACCTATTTAAAATCTTAAATATATATTTAGTTTTAAATTAATTATTTTAGGACTCTGCTGAATAAAAAGGAGCATGAGGACATGCTTAAGCTCACATGCTACTTGATTTCCTGCACGGATTTCATATTCTTCAAAATATTAAATCAACAATATAGTAGAAGGATTTACAAACTCTTATCCTTTTTCCTAATAGTCTTATCAGGAAATGTGTTATATATACATACACACAGAAGCTTCCGTTAAAGGGGAAAAAAATCCTTCATTTTTTATTAGTAATAGAAGAGGTATTTGATTAGCATTTTGATACAGAAGAGCCCTTTACGTTGTTATGAAGGTGTTCATAAAATAGGTGAAAATGAAAACTTGGAAAGACTATAAAATATTATTACCATGATGAACTCACTTGAACAGAGATGAAAGTCATCTCAAAGTTACCAAAACTTTGAAGAACTGCAGCACTAAACAAATATATATTTTTAATTAAAGCAGTGCATAGAGGGGTAAAAATATAGTTCACTCAGTATTTATCATAGTCATGAAGATCAAAGTTTTAAAATGCTCATTTGAAATGCCTTCATTTTAGAGACACTATATGGGGATAAGGATTGACCAGCAGGCTTTTGGGCATCCATACCTCCTCTTGCTTTGTTTGCTAGTGTCAATGCTCAACTCTTATTGGACATCAGATCAAAACATTTCACAAGTGTCCAATAGATTTATATATGACATTCTATTAATTATCTGTTTATTAGGTACAATAGAAATATTCCAACATAGGCAAGGGTACAAGACCGTTCTTAGCCATATTTTAGGTGCCTTTCTGAATACTGGTTTGAGCAGTTTTCTAACTGGAGATAATCTCTCAAACTGGTTCTAAGGACAGAAGAACTCACTTCAATAAAACTTAGCAGTCACTGAAAGAAATAATATAATGACTTGGAATCTCATAACCTGGAAGTTCATATACCCTTTTCAGAGACACCTCTGTGTTTGAGATCAAGGAATACAAACTAGCTAGTTTCAAAGTAAACAAGATAGAAGATTGGAAGGGTCTCTGGAGCATGTTAGTTAGAGAGTAACTCTTTGTTCTGAAAAATTTGCTTTTATACCTCATTTTTTAAGACTGCTGAGCAGCTGAAGCAATGTTTGTTTTATTTTTCTTTTTCATTTGTGTCATACGAAAAGAATGGCTGAAGATGTGATTTGAAAATGAGAACTATTTTTTAAAGTTACTTCATCAGAAATTTATACAAATACAATTTTAAAGATGCAAATGATCATTTGCAACAACAAAAGATTATCTCCTTCATACCAGGTCTGATGAAGTGTATTTATTATAATGTCACAAATTAACTACATATATTCATCAAGATATATTATGACAACAATAGTACTTGTTATATTTAATAATTATTACTGAATTATCATAATTTCTAAAAAAATTCCTTCTGGGATGCCATACCTCACTAGCGTCATGATTTGTATCCTTACCTAGCCTCCAGGTACTAACAGAATGCAAGCATACCAAAATAGTAAAACATAAAAAATATATGGCAATAATAAAAGTTATTAAATTTTGACTGTGGCATAAAAATTTTCTCCTTGAAAGAATTAGATTCTAAATACTGAATTCAAGAAGCAAAAATAAATTTCAAAATATCATTACAAGCACAAGAAGAAAGACAAGGAACTCTTCTAAACTAATATACATCTCATTTTTTTGTGAAAAGGAAAGCTAAATCCTACCAGGAAAAGCACAGATTTACCTTTGCTTATTACTGCAAATGAATCCTGACAGATATAATTCTTAGTCAGTTTGTAATGTATGCCTCAATCAGTAGACAGTTGTCAATTTAGAGTTCTAAATATTGTGTCAGCAAAGGAGGAAATCTATGTATTTTGAAGTATATGTAGGTGTTTTTATATTTTGACACTTAACTAATAAATTGCTTGAGTAGCAAACACATATTCAACTCGTCTCTGTCAAAACCAAATAGACAGCAGCAGGCCCAAAGCTATGATCCCTTAAGTAATATTTTCCACACTTATCCCTATTATCTGCAGAAGCATTGTTGCAATAAATCATCTCATCTACAACTGAGATGTTCCTAAAAAGCTATGCCTGAATTATTCTGGGAAATTCAGTACTAAGATCTCATTAGCACAGGCTGATTCAGAGGGTGACTACTGTTCACTTTGCCCTTAAGTTAGTGCAATTTTCTCTTATTTTCTTGTTCTGCCATTTAATTTTCTGGTAAATGTTACTCTAGTGTCCCTATTAACATTAAATTTCTGAATATTCAAGAACAGGGATACAAAACCAGATGCTTTTCTAAGCCAATTTGTCAGAATATTTTTGAGGTCTGGATATGTCTCCTCTCTCTTTTAAAACCACATGACAGTTTCTTGCAATTGGAACATTTTGTATTGGCTGATTAGAATTGTATTTGCAATAATGTACCTTCTATTCATGGAAGAGAAAGGGAAACAAAACACTTCAAAACTTTATCTTTCCCTGTCCTGTCTGAGTAACCATCATTATTCTTATATCATTTGATTCTTTAGAAGTAAGAAAATCAGCAGATTGGAAAAAGAAGTGAAAAATGTAGCTACCAAGAAGGTATGTGAAGACATTTACATGAGCCAGAAATCTACCCTTGCAGTAATGAAAATGAATGGTACTCTGGGGTGCATCAAGCAAAGCATTACCAGCAGGTTGAGGTGATCATTCCGCTCTCATCAGCACTGGTGAAGCCACACCTGGAGTGCTGTGTCCAATTCTGGGCTCCCCACTGCAAGAGAGACACAGACATACTGAAGAGAGTTCAATGAAGGGACACAAAGGTGATTAAGGAACCAGAGCCATCTCTCCCAAGAGGGAATGTTGAGAAATACGGAACTGTTCAGCCTGGTCAAGAGAAGGCTCAGAGGATTTTATCAGTGTATATAAATACCAGAAAGAAGGCTGCAAAAAGGAAGGAGCCACAGTCTTTTCAGTGGTGCTCAGTGATAGGAATAAGAGCCAATCAGCACAAACTGAAACACAGGAGGCTCTGTCTGGAAATAGCAAAACACTGTGAGGGTGACCAAGCACTGTCAGAGGTTGCGCAGATTATGGAGTCTCCCTCCTTAAAGCTATTAAAAAGCCATCTGGACATAGTCCTGGGAATGGTGGTTTTAGGTGCTTGAGCAGGGAGTTTGGATCAGATAACATACAGAGGTGCCTTTCAAACTCTACTATTCTGTTATTCTGTAAATGGGCTTTTTACTATTTTATAGATAATGCTTAATCATTTACTGGTGTATGATTTTTCAATGACACTGTATCCTCTTAGAATAATATATCTTTTTAAAAAAGATGAAGAGTTAAAATGCTACATCAGTACCTGCAGATGGGTTGTTCAGAAGCATTGCTTCTATGCTGTTATCTTATACAGCAGAATAACACAAAACTATAAATTGCTGGAAGGCCTCTGAAATTCAGGATTCCATCAAAATTAGAAGTAGTAGTGCTTAATACTAATCTCAGCCAAACATATGAGAAATCAATACAACAGGTGTATTTACAAAAGGAAAAAGGAAATATGACTTTGAAAGGAACCAAATGGAATTCCTTCACAAAATACAATAAACTGCAAAATCCACTTTTGACCTTTTCAGCCTAAGAAAATTTACCATCATAAGCTTTTTCAGGAGAGGAGGAAGATGATGCAGAGAGTAGCATTAGTTTGAAGACATCCCCACCTCCCTCAGCCACTCCTCNTACTGAACCCTGGGAAACATCACCTGTAACCAGATGCCAGCCAGATTTAGC
>VWZY01012049.1:7318-18630 GCA_013399075.1 Chloroceryle aenea
CTCTGCCCTCTAGTAACCTGTTCCATGAGATTTCACCCAGCAATTGTTTGAAAAGGCCAAAGTTGGGCCTCCTGAAAGCCATGTTCATATGAAAATGAGAGGGAAATGAGATTAAATGAGTCTCCTGTTGCCAGAACAACCCTGACCTTGCCCTGCCCATGGGCTGTGGATGGCCAGGACAGGAGGAGGTTGGGCAGAAAGTCCCATGACTTAGTGGGGACACAGAATATGGCAGTGTTAAGTAAAATGTTGTAGGGAGGAACACAGCTGAAGCTCAGTGAAGTTTTGAGGGAACCGGAAGAGAGATTGCCACCATGTGTCCTTGAACTACAAACACAGATGGGTGTCCCTCTTGCCACGTGAACTGGGGAGCTCCATTACTGTGTTATGAACATAGCAGTAGTCATAGTATGCCTTATGGTCACCCTGGGCACAGGACTTGGGGTGGGATACAACCTCATCTCTTTTCCCCTTCGAGTGTGCCCTCACATGCAGGGAGGAGGAAAGGGAGGTGTTACACCCACCTTCTGCTTCAACTTTCTCTTGGGGTGATGGTACTTTAAGTTACAGCAGACTTCAGACTGCAACACACAGAGGGTTCCCTGTGAGCCATGCCTCTTACTACCAGCTTCCCAAAGAGCCAGGCCTCAGAATGCTGCACCCTGCAGCCCATCGCTCCCACACAGACCAGTTTCTCCTGAAGCATTGCCAGCACCTGAATTGCAAGATTAATCATAGGACCATAGGATGCTTTGGGTTGGAGGGACCTTTCAAGGATATCTAGTTTAACCCCCTGCAGGGATATCTGCAACTACAGCAGGTTGCTCAGACCCTCAGCCAACCTGACCTACAATTTTTCCAGGGATGGGGCTTCTACCACCTCTCTGGACAACCTGGTAATGGGGAAGCCATTGAGGTCCTGTCTGGCAGTACTGTCCCCAGTCCTCTGCTGGCAGCCTGGCTTTGCTGAAGAAGGGAAATAAAGGGGCAGACTGCAAATGAAGCACCTTTAAGAGGTTTTACATAAAGGGAAGTGGAGCCAATGAACCCATTCGATTTAGTTCTGGCTAGACATTTTGAACCCATTATGGCTGAATGGGTCCTAGAAGTCCCAAACATGCTCCCATTATCCCTAATTAAATTAGTTTATGAAGATTATCAATGAAAAAAATTACACAATTAAAACATCTGCACTCAATCAATTTTAATTGTATTTCTCTACAATTGCCTGTGCCAAACCAGATGCTTTCTAGCCTTGGATAAGCAAAGGGAAAGCAATTTTTAAAACTCTCATTTACTCAAGTTTGATCTGATAAAGTAGTGTCACAGTCTCAGGGTTTGGTTTGTTGTTTTTCCCTGGAAATACCCAGCAGCTGCCGCATCCTCCCCACCCATCCCGCCCCGGTGCCCGTTTCCCGGTCGCGGCGGCAGCCGGCGAGGCCTCGAGGCTGGGTCCAGGGAGTGCCTTGGCCGGAGGAGTGGAGCTCCGCCTGGGTGTTAGCACCATCTAGTGCTGCCGGTGGGAAGATGTCAGCAACCGGCGGGAAAAGGCCACCCTCCCATGCCTTAGGCTCCCCGAGGATTTAGATAGATGATGCCAGACCAGAAGAAAACATCACACCCAAAGCATGAGTAGTGACTTGAAGGAGTCAGTGCCATGCCAGGAATCCAGCTGGAAAAGCAGACCTCTCCACAGCCCTCAACCAGGGAGCTCCCATCTTCTGGTTTCTGGGTGAATGCTTTCACTACTAGCTGGAACACAAACAAGCAAGAGACCAGATTCTCACATTGCTTACATTTTGAAAGAACAGTTAACTGTAGGCAGCCTGCCCAATTTAAATGTCCATATGAGAGTGAAATACTGAATTTACATAGTCTGTTCAGGTTTAGGATGTTTCTACCTCTCCGACTGATGTGCATTTCCACATAACCAGAAACAATTTGCACATATCTATGAACTTCTGGATTAAAACCTGAGTCTCTCACAGATTTTCACTGCCTTCAAATTAGAGAAGTTGGCAGGGTTCTGCACATGGAGGCATTGAAGTACCTTCTCTTACTTCACTGACAAAGCAGAGCCTTGCTGCAAGTCAAACCTGCAGTAGGACATGGGAATTCTGGCTCATGTTCTCATACAAGATTTGCAAGTCTGGCTCTAAATCCAAGATCTTTGTGCCAGTTTTGTATTAATATCCATCCTCTCTCTCTTTAAGTACAAATGCTAATTTACTCTGAGCTCTGTTCTCCTACTTGTGGTTGAAGATCTGTGACCTCCTTTGCTCCTGTCTACAAATCCTTCCCATCAAACTGATCACAGCAGGAATAGCAGTAATTGATAGCAGGTGACAGCAGATGTGTTTACTGCTCCATGGCACCGCTTGCTTCAGATCTCACTGCATCTTTCTCACTTCCAACATCATGAACTTACGCTCAATGATCCTGGATGGCCATACAAGAAGATTGATTAGAGATGGATTAGTTCTCAAGTATGTGCTGCTTAATAATTGAAGAAGCTCTATAGATGGGAGCATTGAGGAAGCCAATACTAATATAATTTAAAATTTTTTGCTAGGGTTCAGAGCAAGGTTTTTCTTTCCTTTCAATAATTTTAAGGATTATAGCATTTCAATTTCTAATTATCTTCCCATGTTCTGAACAGTATTATACATAGTGCAAAATAAAACAATAGCCCAAAAGTACCGAGATCAGTTGTAGATTGTCCAAACTATTCCACAATGCATAAGATGCTCAGCCTGCTCTGGGCTGTATCCTCCTATGCTTTGGGAAAAATTAAGAATACAGGAAAAAAAAGCATAAGAATACCCAGGAAACACCTCTTGCCAGAATTCAGGTTGGATAGACATGAAGCAGGAGAGGTCTGTAGGGAGGAATTAGGTCTGCAAGAGTTCCCCATAAGTTCTGTAGGGCATGTTCAAGAAGGTATAAGAAGAAGTTCCTATCAGTTTTGGTAACCACAGCTAACACTATTCAGGTTGTAAGTGTTCCCCACCTCAGACTGAAATTGTCTCACATCTATATGACCTAATCTGGATTATGCAGCTCCAGGGCTCTGCCTCAGTGTGTAGGCAAACCCCACATTTCTTGCCAATGCCTTAGCTCACATGAAACTCCAAACTCTATATGAAACTCAGCAGTTGCCTTTTACTGCTCTGCATTCCTCTTATATTCTATATTCCTCTCTGAAACATATCAATATTTCCCCAGTGAGAGGGAAAAATGACCTTAATACTTTTTCTTTTCTTTTTCAGGAATGGAAGAAATTCAAAAAGGTATTGTCCAAAGTGACATATAGTTTTGCTAACTGAGAGTGCCCCTTTTCAGACAGCCATGACCCAAGCCATCAGACAACCATAACAGGGCATATTTAAATTGTCACTATCATCCTCCCCACAAGGCAGGTTTCCAGTCTCTCACTGAAGGGCAATGCCCTGAGGAAAACACCACAAGCAGCAGACTGAAGCTGAGGTTCAGATTTAGTGCTGCCCTGCCTCACGGGTCTGAAGAGACCCCAGTTGAGGAGGACAGGAAAGTTGTTCTTGGCCAGAGCGATCCCGATCGTTAATAAGCATCAAAAAAGCCACTAACCTTCCTTGGTATTTCTGAATACCTCATACACCAACTGCAGCACTTCATTACTACCAGAAACAGACTTCTGGTCTGTAACAAGTGCACTCACACACTAAGCTGGATCCACAGCAAACCCACTGCGATCAGACCACAAAAACGTTGACTCTCTTCCTTGATGGCTGTCGAGGAACATTAGAGCAAAATGTTCAGAAGTTAAACTTCAATTATCTTCTAGCCAATCCCTTGCATGACCTCTATTGGGGTCACCTATATTTTTCAAATTGCTTGGCAAATGGACCCAGAGAAACTGGCAGAAGCTCTGCCTTCTGATGTTTCTTGTCACTTACTGTGACTACTCACACTCCCTGTAACTTCTCCATTTCCCAGAAGTCTGGCCTTATGCATCTAACCACCGATGCTGCAGCAGTGTTGCACAAGCCATAGTACAGTCATAGGTCTGGGTTTCTTGAGATCTAACATAAAGGAGAGATTACTTCAGCAACAGGGAGAAAAGCTGAGGTATGATAACAAAACTCATCAACATAAATGCCAATAACTTGTATGAGAGTCCCCATCTCTAAAGCCAAAGTATGAATGCTTCATGATCAGCATCAAACACTGGGTAAATACAATACTCTCAAGAATCACATACTGGTAGGGGTTGGAAGGGACCTCTGGGGTTTGTCTTTTCCAACTCCCCTGCTAAAGTAGGGTCACCCAGAGCAGGGTGTCCAGGATTGCAGGTTGGGAATCTCTCCAAGGGAGGACACTCCACAATCTCTCTGGCCAGCCTCTTCCAGGCTCTGACACTCTCCCAGGAAAGTTTCTCCTCATGTTCACATGGAACTTCCTGGGTTGCAGTTTGTGCTTGTTGCTCCTTTTCCTGTCACTGGCCCCATTCTCTTGACACCCTCCCTTTAGATACTAATAAGCATCAACAAATACCCCTCTTACTCCTGTCCAGGATAAACAGAACCAGGGATCTCAGCCTTTCCTTATAAGAGATGTATTTCAGTTCCCTCAGCAACTTTGTAGCCTCTGCTGGGCTGTCTCCAGTAGTTCCTTGTCTCTCTTTAACAGCGAAGCCCAGAACTGGAAACAATACTACAGATGTGGCCTCCCTAGGGCAGAGTAGAGGGGGAACCTAAGAACCTCCCTTGGCCTGCTGACCACACTCTTCTTAATTCACTCCAGGATACCAATGCTTTCTTGGCCAAGAGAGCACACTGCCAGCTCATGGTGAACTTGTCCACGGGGACTCCCAGATCCTTCTCCATGTAGCTGTTTTGCAAGAAGGTCAACCTCTAACCTTTACTGGTACATGGGGTCATTCCTCCCTAGGTGCAGAACCCTACACTTGCCTGTGTTGAACTTGTTGAAATAATGCTTTCTTGTCCAGCCTGAACTAGAGAAAGCTCTGGTTCAGCTGGAGCTCAGTTCACCTCCAAAGTGGTGCTCTTCATTAGATTTCCAGCTACAAAGTCCACAGAATTGCAGATTCCAAAGAATTTTGATTGGGAAATGTCAAAACAAAACATTGTTTAAAAAAAAAAAAAAAAGGAAAAACATTTGACTTCCGAGTGTTGATCTTTTCACTGTTTTGAAATGACAATCAAAAATGTCATGTTTAAAGTTCTCCCTTTCAGAAGAAAACCTGAATAAATAGTCAAAGCTAACATTTGCTGACAAAGAAAAATTATTTCAGCTAGCTTGAGAGAGATGAGGTTTTAAAGGGCTAAAATACTTCCAACAATTCTTTCCTTATAAACTGGAAACTGGTACCACCTTCCTCAGCCCTAGCCAGCCTGAAAGCACTCAACAAACACAAATTACTACAACCTTTTTCCAGTTGGGGAAGGAAATGGGGCAAAAGCAATTGAGTCACATGCTTACAATAAAATACATCTGGTGACAGAACTACAGAGAAACATGGTGGCTTCACTCCTGCCTGGGCACAGGCTGCCTTACATGAGATGTCTGGCTGTGAACACCAGTGATGCCCAGTATCCATTTCTGTCCTTGAGCATCCTCATTCCCTACATAAACCCTACCAGGCAGAGGGGATCTGTAGCAGCAGAATTAAAATACTCTGGGGACTGTCTGACATAATGCACTCTTTAAAATCTGTTTGGCAAATCTGCTTGTTTCTGCTACGTGTTCATCCTAGCTACTGTCCAATGGCTTTTCTTTAACCTCCTCTTCTAAAAGGGAAAAAAAAATAAAGAACAATGCCTAAGAAAAATGTTTTCTTTATGAAGCCATCCAAACTTTTCATTATCTTTCTTTTTCAAGGGAAAACTAATAACGACAAACCACAGAAAGATACACTACACAGGCTTGTCCTCTCTGACGTTACTGAGAGCAGAGGAACATGAAACTAAATAAAGATGTTTACTGACAGACTAATAAACAAATGGGCCCATTTTGATGTAACCTTGATGAATGGAGCATCCAGGTGTTTTCAATAATGGCAATAAGCACCACAACTCAAAGTATTTCTGAGTCAAGTATAATGCATTATTAGGCCATTAGAGGCTGAGTCTAGAGGGCCATTTGTGCTCATCCCTATCAATAATGCTCCTTCCCAGCCTACATTTAGGCCAGGGGAATTAGTCATACGGATATTCTATTTAATAAAAACCTAAAGAAGACGCATCAAGAATTGCATTACATTTTAACAGGGTTACAGCAGTCCAGGAGGACCACAAGTTTAATTTTCATAAGAGCATTCATTCCTCAATTATGTCAAACATGAAAATGTAAATGGCAAATTTAATGCTAACAATATCCCTCAAAGCACATTGGCAGGTAGCAACCATTATGTTGAGTGAATGCTGGCTGCATAACAAGCAGCCCCAAATGAGACAGGGGGGATTAAAATCGCCAAGCTGTGCTCCACTGATTGCAGCAATGCTGCTGAAAACATCCTTTGTAATATGCATGCAGATGAAGAGTGGATTCTTTCCTCCTGAAGAATTTGCTGACCACACAAGAATCAGTATTAATATTGGCCAAAGGTGGAAGCCAGGAGATGTGATCGCTATACTTTGGGTCCTACCAAGTGCAATGAGCCAAACTGATCCCCAGATGTAATTCCACAGAGGAGAAGGGAGTTGCATGCACAAATGGACTTCACTGGCTACTCCTTGCACAAACAGGATTGCCTAAAAATGGGGAGGAGAAAGAGCAGGTGTAGGCTGGATGCTCATATCTTGCTTCAGGGACATAATCTGCAGCCTCCCCAGGTGATACACAGTGAAAAGGCAATTAGAATATTCTGCAATCAAGCCAGACTATAATACTCCAGTATTCCTCTCCACTAAGTGAAGGAAACCCATTGCTTTTGTAACCATCCAAACTACAGTGAAACACAAATGATGGGGAAAACACCATGGATTACACCCCACATCTTCTGAACAGCACCCAAACCTCTGCCTTTGTGCAAGTGCTTGGCTTCAGTGCTGTGCTAGGAGGATGTCCTAGTCTGAGCTAGAACAGAAGTACTTCTGCTCAGAGATTTTACTTTTCAGCTCAGTGCCTTCTAAGTGGCTGCACTTTCTGGAGTTAACAGCAGATTTTCTCAGACAGTCTCTGCTTCTGGCAGCAATATGTTTAAAGTCACTAACAGGATTGGGATGTGCAGAAAGAATCTTTCTTATACTTGCTCCTGTGCAGACCAAAATCACTTCTCAATCTTGTGCACTGTGCTGGGGGTGCAGAAAGTAAAAGGCTGCACCTGTGGGTAGGAATAGTCAGGATGGGTGACACTAAACTGACCAACAAAGGATTCCATCCCATACACATCATACTCAGTATAAAGGTGGCAAGTAACAAGTTTCAAGCCTCTTCTTCAATGGCCAGTCTAACGACTCTGTCCATTCTGCCTTGAAGCGCAATCTGNTCTGTGTGTTCCTGAAAACAATTCCAGAATCCAGCCTCTGAATTCAGTTCCTGTCTGCCATTGAGTCCAGTCTGTGACTTCCCCAATTCCTTCCCACAGCACCAGTGGTGACACAGACATAATTGTCATTAGGAGAGATGGGTTTTATATTAATTTTGTATATATTTGTATATATTTCATTATATTATTATTATTATTAAAGCTGGTTTAGTTTTCTTTTCCAACCCCTAAGTATCTCTCCCTTATTCCCTTTCTATTCCCCTACGGAAAGGGAGAGATGTTAATAGAGAGCATTTGTCATTTGTCTAGTGCACAACCCAGCCTCAACCCTGGGACTCCAGCTCTGTTTCCACATAAAATAATAGGACGGGGAGTCAGATGTGCAGTGCGCAAAGCACCAATTCCTTGCCAGAGCCTTGAAAGGCAGATGTGTTACTTAACGTGTGCTGTACTATTACATGCTGCTGCTGGAGCAAAGGCAGCCAATGCACCTCTGTGACACTGGCAGTTCAGAAAAGCAAGTTGCATTAAGCTCTGTGAAGCATACCGTGCCAGCCCAGTTCTCTCCAGTTTACAATCCTTCTTGGAAAGCAGAAAGTATCACTATTGCTGTAGTTCCCAAATGATTTGCTCAATACAAAGCAGATTCATCTCTCTTACTGAGGTCACTGGGAGTATGTTTGTGCACTGAAGTCACCTTCTACAAATGTTTTTATTCCCCTTGTATACCTAAGGACCACATAAATGGATAGGTGTGTGCACATAGCTGACAGATTTAATGAAAATATTAATGGATGTTTTCATATACCCATTAATACAGGCTCACTGTGTAGATATTGAAGAATGGAGCATGTCCATAGAAGGGCAACAAAGCTGGTAAAGGGTCCATAACCTGGTAGGAGTGTTGAGGGACCTGGGGTTGTTTAGCCTGGAGAAAAGGAAGCTATGGGGAGAGCTTCTTGCTCTCAACAACTCCATGAAAGGTGGTTGAGTGTGAGGTGTAGGTCAGTCTCTTCTCCCAAATGACAGAGTAATAACAGCCTCAAGTTGCACCAGGAGACAATAATGTTGGACATTAGGAAAAACCCAAAAGGGTTGTCAAGACCTGGACAAGCTGCCCAGGGCAGTGGTGGAATCCCCATCCCTAGTGGAGGAGTTTAAAAGCTTTGTAGATGTGGTGCTGAGGGACATGATTTAGTGGTGACCTGTCAGTGCTGGATTATTGGTTGGACTATGATCTTAAAGGTATTTACCAACCAAAACGTTTCTATGATTCTAATATATTCTGGTTTTTGAAGTAGGAATTGTTATTCAGTCACATCATCTACCTGACATCTACAAACCTACTCAAAGCAAAGTTCTGCTGAAAATTAACAAGACTGGGATGATTAACAAAATCATATTTCTCAGTAGGCCTGAATCAAAGCTTCCATTTTTATTTCACTAATATCCTTCAGCTTTTTCCTCACAGAAACATCTAAAATGTATACACAGAGACATCTGAGGCACAGATCTGCATTTTCAGAGGCATGCCACTAAAGCCTCCAAATGCAGCAATGTTTTAATTTAGCTGGGAAATCATCTCATTGTCATCCTGATGACTGGTTTATGCCTAGATGCTCATGACCAAAAATCGTGTCAGATAACCCTACTGATCCCACATCCCTGAGAAATGAGAATCTATCCCCATCCACCAGCATGCAACAGAGCCACAATGAGTCTGGCTAAAACTTCAGCATCTTCCAAGATGACCGTGATAGAACTCGGGTCAGCACTGAGGAAACTTGGATTCTGTGTACCTTGACAATCTTTAGGAAATGGTTTCTACTATTTTTTATGTGTCCTGTCTCTCTTGTTGTCTTTCTTTCTCTCAGAGGGTGCTAATTAAACATCTCTCCTTTCCACAGACCTTTCTTTTACCTCCTTTTCTTCATCCCCCTGGTCCCCCTAAGTCAGCAGACTCCTGCAATCAGCTTCACTATTCTTAATCCCCCATCAGAGCAGTCCTTCTTTATGTGCCTTCTCCTCCTGCCACTGCTCCGTTATCCACCACCACTCTGCACAGGACTGTACTGCCAGAGTCAACTCCTTTTCCAACCCAAAATCTTGCCATCGGATATTTTTGGAATATGAAAGGATGAAAAGATATTTCCCCAGTCAGATTCTGCAGCTCCTACCATCCCAAGCCAAGTATTATGGCTGTTGACAAATAAAATTTATGCACTTTACAAACCAGCTTGTTACACACAGGACACAGGGACAGGCACCAACCCCATCACACAAAAGAAGTTTCTGACACCAAGCTGCCTCATGAGAGAATTGCTTCTAATGCTTACACTGCAACATAAGAAAGACATTTGGAATAAGCAAACTACCAGTAGGATTTTAGTGTTGGTAGATTTATCCTTTTCACAAGTCAGCAGTAATGAGGAATGAGGCCTAATAGCATAAGCAGGGGTTCAGAGATGTTGAAGTGCACACATTTACTTGATTTTACTTCCTTATCTCTTGGACGCCTTTCTGCTAAGAGGAGGAATGATTCTGCATCTTGGACAATAAAAGTGGCAATATTTTGGTTTGGATTATACCAGTTCAGAAAAACTATTTCCAATGTGTCCTTCCACTTGCAAACCAAGGACACCCTCAGCATGCATTTCAAATATACTGAAGATAAGAGAGACACATCAGAGAGTAGAGGCAAAGAGGAAAAACAAACAAACAAACCAGAGCTGAGGAAGTTACTCAATGGAAAAAATATAGGAGTGATTCTTGTTTGACAATCCAGTCATAAGAAGCTAAATAGTTTTGTATGGACATTTCAGGAGTGAGTAAAGTTTTGGGAGGGTTCCTCAAATTTCTGGAGACACAGCAAAATCCACTATATCTTTATTTGTTCTTGGCATAACTGAACAATTCAGGGGAGCTCAATTTTCCAGTTCTGTAGAAGCGTTTGAGATGGCTTTAATAGCCTGTAATAGCAGTTACACTGTACAAAGTGCACACACTCTGAACCCAGCAGATGTGTTTTCATGATGATTTGTTCTTGTTATTTCAGTCTCTGTGCCCCACCTTTTCTCCAAGGATCACTGCAGGAACCAGCCCAGAACAAGTGCTACAGCGTGAGACCCTCTCTAGCCAGAGGCTGTTGTGTCAGCACCAGCAAAGACTCAGCTTTCATCAGCCCAAAATGAGGATCAGTTCTCACTTGAGTTCTGAATTTCAGAAAAAAAAACCATATTATTATTATGGTGGCTTCATGAAGCCCCATATCAATGTAGTTAAGTATTAAGCCAGCACCACTAAATGAAGGGTTTCCTGGTGGGTCAAGACACTTTGACCTTACCTCCCAAATACAAGCACCCACCTCTTAACTCAGTTTCCACATATCAGGAATTCTTCATTGAGGCAGCCATGTTGTCTTTTTTAGGGATGGGTTGTTGTAAGCCTGTGTCNCTGCTGCTTGCTGGAGAGAAGTCACATCCATCTAGTAACATGATGTGCCCCTGAGAGCACTGGGATTGTTCAGCATGGAGTAAAGGCTCTGAGGGGCCCTTATTGTTGGGTCTTTCAGTATTTAAAGGCAGACTGTCAGAAAGATGAGGACAACCTTTTTAGCAGGGCCTGCTGTGACAGAACAAGGGGTGACGTTTTCAAACAAAACAAAACAAAACAAAACAAATCAGAGGGGATATTTAGCCTAGAGAGGAAGGCGGCACTTTTTACGGTGGGGGTGGAGAGACACTGGCCAAATTGCCCAGAGAGGTGGGGGAAGCCCTATCCCTGGAACCATTCCATGTCAGGTTGGACAGGGCTCTGAGCAACC
>VWZY01012049.1:19060-43665 GCA_013399075.1 Chloroceryle aenea
AGCCTGTGTCAGATTCTGTCAGTCACCAGCCTAGAAGAACTGGCTGGAACCCTGACTTTGCTCTCAGTGTCCCACGAGGAACTTCACACAAGCAGTCCATAGCCATATTGGCATATGACTATCACCACTCCACTCCCCAGACATCTTAGAATAATAAACTGTTAATTGTACGGCAAGTTCAGTGCTGCTGTTTGCAGAGAGCCATGACCACTGAATGATTACCATAGAGGACAGTGCTATGGAGGTGTTGAAAGAGTCTATTAGTCAGTCTGCTTACTCTATAGCAGTACAGAGTGTTAATGCAAGCCCTTCACAAAACAATANGGGATATTTAGCCTAGAGAGGAAGGCGGCACTTTTTACGGTGGGGGTGGAGAGACACTGGCCAAATTGCCCAGAGAGGTGGGGGAAGCCCTATCCCTGGAACCATTCCATGTCAGGTTGGACAGGGCTCTGAGCAACCCGCTCTAGTTGTAGGTATCCCTACTTCCTGCAGGGAGGTTGGACTAGGTGACATTTAAAGGTCCCTTCCAACCCAAACCAGTCTGATGCTATGACTCATTCCCTGGGACTTAAAATTACCTGTTAGATACAGGTCATGGTCAGGAGAAGACAAGGATTGCCACATTCAGAAGTCAGAGAAATAAACAGGTCTAACTGTCATTGATACTCCCTCATAAACACTTCTGTGAGATGCACTCTCAGCCCTCTGCTCCAACAAAGCCATTCCCAGAAGCAAGCCCCAGCCTCTGCATCCATTCTTGCTCCACCAGGGCTTGCAGCATTGTGTTGCACTTCTGCAAATCAGTGGTTCACAGGTGGTCCTCAGGACAGCAAATGCTTTGAGTAGCTCCTATTTGTACCACAACACATGGCATGAGGCAGAAGAACATGATTACAGTCCACACTCTGAACAGTCAACAGGGCTATAATAAAGTGTTTGCTGTTGATAGGATGTATCTGGTTTGGTCATGGATGACTCTCAAATAATCACTACTTGAAAGGATCATAGGTTCCTTTGAATGGGCAGAACAGGTGCCTATTGCTGTGCAAGTCTCCTACCACATAATAATCCTTACAGATAACTTTCATCCTTCCACAAGTACTTAAACCCTCAAGCACTATTCTGTGAAACATAAACATTTTATATAGTTTTAACTAACCTTACAAGATGCTTCATTATATCCAGGTTGGTGCCTTCAGGTAGACTCTCTCTCATCTCTCACCTCTTTATTTTTCTCATCAGGAGGAATCATTTGAAATTTTGGGATTGACCTTACCTGTGTTTATTAGCTCTCCTGTTACTATGGCTTTGTTCAGGTCACATTGCTCCCAGTTGTTGCAACTGTCAAACCAGGACACGAACAAGACACCAAAAACTGCTTGGAAAAAAAAGAAGCTTTAAAATAAAACCTTTTAATTGAGAAAATAGCATGGAAGTAGCCTTAGGTTCCGAAGGAAGAGAATCAGTGAAATTACAACTGAAATTACACCTGCCACCTCAGGTTAAGATCTTAATTGGGAACCACGGGTACTCAAAGAAAGGGAAAACTGGAGTCAAACTCTGCCTGTTTCCAGCCCAGTATCTCTGCAAAGAATGCTGGATAACCCAGTCCACGTCAGATTTCACTAATACACAGCATATACCACCCCATTATTTCTCCTACCAGTGACTTTCAGGAGTCCAGGGGGAAATGCAGCTGCCCCCTGCCCCTGGGCCACACAGGTCAGCCAGGAGGCTGAGCAGTGAGCACCCAAGGGAACACCTGGTGGTGGCAGTCCCTGCCTGAGGCTAGAGGTGCCTAGGATGCAGCACTGTCTCTACACTTCAGAGGACAAACCAGGACAGGGGAATCCGTTTTCCCAGTGCAAGGTGCTCTGATACTGCTTCAGAACACTGTTATCCTTCTCCATTCCAATTTTTCTTCTTGAGAAAAGGACATCTCAGTATAGGCGCTTCTGCAGCAGGCTGCAAAATGGGTGTTAGAGGCAGCAGGTGCCTCAAAGTAGGACCAGCTTCCCCCAGAGTGGTTTATCTCCTGTGGCCCCCCAGGCAAAGGGAAGGGCACTGCACTTCTCAAAGCAACCATCTGAAAGTGTTACCACTGCAATTAAAAGTGCCTCTCACTTCTCCTAACAGAGTAATCCCTTTCTGTCTAAATCCAGCCAAGTCCCTGCACTCAGGGTTCTTTTCTCCACAGTTGGGCTCTCTGCCGCCTTTGTCAGCCTGCATTAGGGTCTGGCAGATCTGGAAGGCAGGGTTTAATGCGCTGCCTTGTGATTCTGCCTGCTGAGGATGTCCTGTGGTATAAGCTCATCATATGACTGCATGCTGTGCACATTGGGGTAACCATGTGGAAGAGCTAATTACAAGGCAGGAAATTAGAGCACAAGCTTGGAGGAAGCAATCTTTCAGCAAGAAACAAAGCCAATCACACACTCTTTAGCAACTGGGCTTTAAGTAGCAAGAAAACTGGCTGCTGTAGGAGGGCCTAGGTTAAATATTTCTCTTCCCCTCTGCTTCCACTCAAACTCTGATGTTGCTGTAGCACAGCTCCTGGAAGTCTAAGCAACATTGAGAGAGATGGAAACCTCCTTTCGTTAACGGTCCAGCAGGACACTTAAGTACATGCTTAAATTTCAGTATATGGATAATCTTTCTGACTTCAACAGGACAGCTGCGATGTGTTTTTTTATTAGGCACATGAAGGAGAGAATCTTGATGAGTCAGATCCAGAAGATTCATACTTTCTCCAAGATCAAGGGCAGTATACTAGCTCCTACAGCAGGACCCACAGGGCTGCAGTTTATTTGTCTTCACTGACTGTGTTTTAGTGGGATGAAGTACAGTCTTCAAATCAAGCTCTCTCCTTCTGGTGTTTTATTGTGTTGCTTTTTTTCTTTCCAAGCATACCAACAGAACAAGTTATTTTTGACAGGGCAGAGATGTGCAGGTGAAACACTGGGATTGTCTGCAAGTTGCTATTGTGCTAAAATACAGAAAAAATATCTGCAATGCAGCTAAGTAAAATGTTAAGTGAGTTAGAATAATGTTTTCATTGGCACTAAAACACCTCTGTGTCCCCCCACTCCCCAAGACTGACGAACTAACTGCCAGATGGTGATTTCTTTGGACTGCAAATCTGCATTTACTGCTACTGTTTGCTTTGAAATCTCTATGAATAGTGAAGCGTCTTTGAAATATCTACGCCACATGCCCACCCCACCCTGTCCTGCCTCCCTCCCCAGATCCAAATTATCAACCAAGCAAAGACTGCAAACATCACCCTCTCTAGATGATAGTGAAGTTCTGGAAATAACATCACAGTCACATGAAAATAGTCTCAAGGGTAGATAGCTGCAAATAATTAATAAAAGCTTGCTTATAACCTGCTAACTTTGCAAGCACTGCTCTAAGATAAGGGGTGAAAAGGTGGAGAGCTGCCAGATCTCATAAGGTTGTCAGTGAATCTACTGTGACTTAAGGAGAGGATCAAAGCATTCATGGCCTGATTCCTACCTGAGCTGGGCAGCAAATATGCACAGAGCAACTCAACAGCACGAAGTTCTAGGAAAGGCAGAGTAGCAGCTACAGCCAGTTTGTGAGAAAGACCTGCTATCCCAGGAGCCATACAAGGAACCAGAAAGCTGAGAGGTATCACAAGGACAGGCACACCACTAGGAAACCAATTATTTGGTCTAGCATCAGCAGACTGGCTACATCCAGACCAGACCTTTGATAAATNCCTGCTGAGGATGTCCTGTGGTATAAGCTCATCATATGACTGCATGCTGTGCACATTGGGGTAACCATGTGGAAGAGCTAATTACAAGGCAGGAAATTAGAGCACAAGCTTGGAGGAAGCAATCTTTCAGCAAGAAACAAAGCCAATCACACGCTCTTTAGCAACTGGGCTTTAAGTAGCAAGAAAACTGGCTGCTGTAGGAGGGCCTAGGTTAAATATTTCTCTTCCCCTCTCTGCTTCCACTCAAACTCTGATGTTGCTGTAGCACAGCTCCTGGAAGTCTAAGCAACATTGAGAGAGATGGAAACCTCCTTTCGTTAACGGTCCAGCAGGACACTTAAGTACATGCTTAAATTTCAGTATATGGATAATCTTTCTGACTTCAACAGGACAGCTGCGATGTGTTTTTTTATTAGGCACATGAAGGAGAGAATCTTGATGAGTCAGATCCAGAAGATTCATACTTTCTCCAAGATCAAGGGCAGTATACTAGCTCCTACAGCAGGACCCACAGGGCTGCAGTTTATTTGTCTTCACTGACTGTGTTTTAGTGGGATGAAGTACAGTCTTCAAATCAAGCTCTCTCCTTCTGGTGTTTTATTGTGTTGCTTTTTTTCTTTCCAAGCATACCAACAGAACAAGTTATTTTTGACAGGGCAGAGATGTGCAGGTGAAACACTGGGATTGTCTGCAAGTTGCTATTGTGCTAAAATACAGAAAAAATATCTGCAATGCAGCTAAGTAAAATGTTAAGTGAGTTAGAATAATGTTTTCATTGGCACTAAAACACCTCTGTGTCCCCCCACTCCCCAAGACTGACGAACTAACTGCCAGATGGTGATTTCTTTGGACTGCAAATCTGCATTTACTGCTACTGTTTGCTTTGAAATCTCTATGAATAGTGAAGCGTCTTTGAAATATCTACGCCACATGCCCACCCCACCCTGTCCTGCCTCCCTCCCCAGATCCAAATTATCAACCAAGCAAAGACTGCAAACATCACCCTCTCTAGATGATAGTGAAGTTCTGGAAATAACATCACAGTCACATGAAAATAGTCTCAAGGGTAGATAGCTGCAAATAATTAATAAAAGCTTGCTTATAACCTGCTAACTTTGCAAGCACTGCTCTAAGATAAGGGGTGAAAAGGTGGAGAGCTGCCAGATCTCATAAGGTTGTCAGTGAATCTACTGTGACTTAAGGAGAGGATCAAAGCATTCATGGCCTGATTCCTACCTGAGCTGGGCAGCAAATATGCACAGAGCAACTCAACAGCACGAAGTTCTAGGAAAGGCAGAGTAGCAGCTACAGCCAGTTTGTGAGAAAGACCTGCTATCCCAGGAGCCATACAAGGAACCAGAAAGCTGAGAGGTATCACAAGGACAGGCACACCACTAGGAAACCAATTATTTGGTCTAGCATCAGCAGACTGGCTACATCCAGACCAGACCTTTGATAAATATAAAGTGGGGGATTGTCTGGCAGGAGTCAGCAGCTGTAATTCGACATGATGATAATTTCCCTTGTGAATGCTGGGATAAGAGAACTTGGCGCTCACATCTTCCATTCACAGGGCAACAAGTACAAAATATTCCTCTAAAAGAGTCCTGTAAAAATCACTCCATCCCTCTAGCTGCTGTCTAGAGCCACTGAGAAAGTCAAATGCTCCACTCTTAAATGGGAGATTAAAGAGGAAAAGGGACAACAGCAAGTGTTAACAGTTCATCAGAGCTCAGACAGTAAGTGAAAGTGAGATCAGTACTTGGATTAGGACACTGGTAAAAACACAGCACCAAGAAAGAGATGAGATCATTAAGCACAAACCTTACAGAGAATTAAAGCAAAAATAAATTTTGCTTCTGTATCACCTTCATTCCCTCCAACTGTGAAGACTCAGAGGAAAGAAAAATCTTTGTGAGGTCATTCCTTGAAACCAACTAACCAGCGGTCTCATACATCATGAGAACATGAGTGGACACCGACATAGAGGAATAAAGCATAAGAGCAGGGAAAGTAAGGGAATGTTTTTAAGAGAAGTTTGAAAGAAACACCATCTCCCAGCTTGTATATCTCTTACGTTCCTTGAAACAGGCTTCACTCCGGTGCCACGCATGGCTGTGTCACCACAAGATAAATTTCACCATTTAAAAGTGCAGACACTCTTCTAATGTTTTTTAATAATACCAGCAGAGCTGCTTTTTCACTCTCAACTGTAAGGCCCAGGAGTCCCTTCCTTCAAGTTCAGTCAGCCATGAGCAACAGAGCAAACCTGGCTAAACTAGAGACTTTCGTGCAATTTGCTGTTATTGAAATTAATAAATGATGCTATTAATATCACTGCAAACTGCTATGCCCTCCCCTGATTCATGCACAATTCTTTCTCCACATGTTTCAGAAAATATAAACTCCTTTTTTCTACAAGTTTTTTTTTCCTCATGAAAGGAGCAACACCTCTGCAGCCACAGCCAGGCTCTTTGTAGGAATGCAATTCAGGCAACTAAAACTGGGCTATGCTCATCCCTCAGTATCAAAGTTTGAATATAAAGGAGCAACCTTCCTACAGCTCATGCAGACAGAACAAGAAATACATTTCCATTTTGCCTTTCCTATGCAACTGATGGGTAAGGCATTTTCTAGAGAAAGTTTACAAAAAGATACAGGATTATGTTGTATTTAAGGTCTTCAACAAATTTCAAGTGCTACATTCCTGAGGGCACAGGGTTAACAGTGAGCTCTGTCCTCTATGTTACTTCACCATGACACATGCAAACGCACACATATCGAAAGCCCTGGTAGCTTCTGCAGCCATTAGTTTTTTTTTTCCCAAGTTTTTCTACTTTGCTTGGAATTTTGGTAAAAGGAAGAGTCCTGGCCCCTTTGCAGCAGTATTTGTGCTCACTTCTATTGTGCCATATTGACACGATTTTTTACAGTCTCCTGCGGCCCCACTAAGCCACAGAAATGGAAAGAGATGAAGTCTCTATCATCCTGATATCCTGGGAATTAACCTGTGATGCTTCAACCAAGCTTCACCCAGCCTCTGCACCCATCCCTCCATCTAAAGCAACCATACGCATGGTGTTAAATAGCAAAAAGCATATCAAGTTGAAGGGTCTGTATCTATTATGCCACAGAAGCTCCCCACCTCGTACCCGCATCCCACTGCACAACAAGAGTTGATGTTTGAAGCTCAGAATTCATATATGCAAAACAAATGCAGATATAAAATAAAAATCCTTCTATGACAAAACCAAAGTAGAGTTTACAATGGAAGCAGAGCAGAATATAACAAGAAATTTGCTAGAGGTTTTATTTATTTGTATGCATATGTATTTATATATGTATATATGTAAGCATTTCACATTAGGAAGAGGTTTTACTATTAAAAAAAAAAATAAATATAGTCATATCTTACCAGGGTAGAAAGGTCAAGGTATTTTAAAATTAGTTTTTCCACAGTTTGTATCTGACAGAAAATTATGCTGTCTAGGTAAGTACTACTATCTTGGGGTGAGCTCAGGGCCAGCAAAACAAGGTGATAGAGAAGGGACATCATCTCAAAACCAATAAATCTCCTTCCCAGATGGCATTTTTATCTAAGAGTGCCAAAAGAAGCTAGACAGGAAATTTGTGGACCTATATCATGGTAAACTCATTAAAAGTAAGTGAATTTCTGAAAGACTAAAAGCAAGTTAATCTGGTGCCTCTGATTAAAAAAGGACCTCAGCACTTCAACTCCATCAGCCTAAAGTTTAGAATGTATAAAATAATTTAATCCAACAGAACACCAGTGCCCCAAATACCAAGGAAGAAGATAACATAACTAGCTTGTATTTTAAAGAGGCACCCAAATGACGTGCTAAACCTGATGAGTGGTGTGAGCATCAAGGTTTCCCTGGATGGACTGAGAGGGTTCCTGCTCTGAATAATCCCTAAATTCAGTTTTAAGGCAAAACCATGAAAGCACAGGGTGAGGGAGGAGCATGAAAGCACAGGAACTTTAAAGCAGTCCACTCCTTCTACTGTGTTTCAAGAGATGGGATGCAGAGTGGAGACTGCCTCACTCATAATGGACAAAAATGACACCAGGAATCCATGCAGGATAGATCTCTGGTGTAACCAGTTGTGGACACAATGTCCATCAGTTCCAGGCCACTAGGGAGGGAAGCAGCTCTCCAGGCATACAATGAGGAGGGAAGTTTTGCATAGTTCAGCCCCAGCTCTCTTAACAGGGCTTTGCAGCTGTGAAGACGGCACAGCAAAACTCCCCAGCTATTGCAGTAGGATCAACCAAAACCACTTCTAAACCTTCCTAATCCCACAGACAGATGTAGTCGAGGTCTGGCAGCAGCAAAGAAATGTTTTGTCTACATCTCACATCCACACCATCTTCATATCTGTTTGTAGCTAGGTCAGCTTTTGGACCACTTTCAGCTCTGAAATTGGTGACACTAGAGTACGGTCATCACCCTGCTCTCATCCCACCACTCAGCTCAAACAAGACTAGCTGTCGAGACAAAGCTAGTCAGACCACCAAAGTTAAAGGCAACCACACCACAGACACAGGTTGTACCACTGACACCGATCAGATGACAGGAACTCACTCTGATTCCCAAAGAAAGGTAACAAATGACTTTTAAATTTACTGGTATTATCATTGGACAGATTCAAGCATTCATGCTAACCACTCATCAAACTCAAAATGCTGATTTTCCTTATAAGCAGGAGAATGTAAGCAATATTTTTTTAAGACAATAAAAGCCTTTTTCACGTACTTTGCAAAAGTAGCCATAAAGTATTTGTACATTAAGGAATATATTGTTGGCAGAGGAAGCATGTTTTGTTCTTAAAACTAATATTTAACTAATGCTTGGAAATGCATTTGTGCAATCTATGCTCTGTTACACTGATGTATTAATAATGAAATTGTAGCTCTCTGAGAAAGTAATGAACATTAACAATGGAAGTAGAATCAGAACCCTATAATGCAAAAAATACTGCTTGGTCAGCTGGACACAGAAGGTGCATCAGAGATTTGAGTAAAAACATGAAAGGACCATAACAATAATGACTCACATTTCATTTGCATACTTAGTGCCTTTCAGATGGAGTATATGCTCTCTGGACTTTGTAAGCTGCTAGCTCAGGAGGTGCCAAGCTGCTGCAGAAGGATGCTGAGCACCAGCAGCTGTTGAGGGACCTCTCCAGTGAAATAATTGGTTAGGTTCTGTAAAGCTTGTCTTTGGGACAAGACAAAATCACCCTCACCACAGACAGGCTCATTCCCATTTCAGTTCCTATTCTAGGGATGTATAGGCTTGTTATTACCTCTTTGATTCTGGCCCGTTCACAGAATCACAGCATGGTAGGGGTTAAAGGGATCATCTTTTCCAACACTCCTGGCCAAAGCAAGTTCATCTAGGGCAGGTTGCACAGGAATGCATGCAGAGAGGTTTTGAAAATCCCCAGAGAACAGAGACTTTTTTTATACAGAAGCTTGTTCTTGCACATTGGTCCCACCAGCACACTCATGGCAGTGACCAAAGAGAACTCCACTATTGTCCCTGCCCCGGAGCAACCATAGGTCCACAGGTTGCACTCCCACTGAGATATTCCATGGTAGCCTTCAGACTCCTGATCCTCTCATCACCCAGACTGAGAATCTTTCAGATGATGCAGCAGGTCTGGATTCTACGATGTTCCAAGGGAGACAGAAGGGATTCTTGCACTGACACAAGCCTGGCTGCAGCCACTGCATAACTCTAAGCATGAAAATATTTGGTAGGCTAAAAGCAGCAGGATTGAACCTTACATTTTATAACAACTTAGACATAAATGCAAAACTTTTTTTTTTTTTTTTTTAATCCTATAAAGTTTTCTCTGCACAGTTGCAATGCTGCCCGTGGCCTTATAGACTAGGGAGTTTTTTAATGTCCCATAGTGTAAGAGAAAGTGATGATAGTCAAAGAAAGGTAGGTTGGAATTGCATCCTTCCTCGGTTTGCTTGAAGGCAATAAGGGCTCATTAATAAGTACTATTCGAGAAGCATCAATATTTTTATCAACTGCCACTGACCAAGAACTTAAAACATGAAATTCAGATACAGAGATTTCTAATTCCTGATGCAAAAGGTGAATGAATGGTCATTTTATGTCACAGATCAATAACCAGAAGAAGCACCTTTAAAAGCATTAGTGCTAAAAATGCATCGTCCCATGCTACACATACTGTCTTGAGGATAGTTTTCTGATGGTCTGGAGTTTACTGAAAGTTGGGGGTTTCCAACCACCCTTCTCTCTAAACAGATTTCAATCTTCTTTGATTTTCCATGCATGAGCAGCCTGACTGAATGAACAAATCTGTTATCAGCTGCATGGAGTCTGGGCTTACAGCTGTTTACTGATAACTCTCTGGAAAACCCACACACAGTGCAGCAGGTCTTGCTTCCCTTTGCTTATCCTCCTCAGGATTCCCAGGCTGAAGTTGTGCTTGAAGGAGCCTCTCCCCTGGAGCTTGCTCCTCTCAGCAGCTTCCCTTTGCCTGTGCGACAGAACCAGGGACTGATGAGATACCAAGCGCTGTTCTGCAGAACTGGATTTTGCTAGATGAAGACACAGAAGAGTTTTGTGTCCTAGAGTAAAACCATAATAAATTGTTTGCTGGAAAACAATATCCAGTATTTTGATTCTTGTGCCTTTTTTAGATAGAAAAATGAATACATACAACAAATAAAGCAAACAAGAATACACCTCACACTGCTACTATCTCTAGAGAAGAGCAACATGTTTCAGATGTACAGTCCAGAGACAACATGTCACCTTAGTGGTTTGAATTCCCAGTGTCACAATTTAGGGTCAGAGCAGCCCCTTAGACCTATAACAAACACTCTGTTAACCCTCCTCCCTCCCCAAAGAGATGAAAAGGAATAAGGNGATTCAAAAAGGCAGCATTACCAGAACAAAGAGCAACGAAGCCATTCACTTGGAGAAAGTAACAGTTGTAGGAAGCATCTTGCACACACACATGAACCCAAACCATTTGTTTTCTATCAAAGGGATAACTGTCATCTGAGACCCTAGAGATGGTAAATTGAATTGTCTGTTCTGAATATACTAATGGGAGCTCAGTATTAAGTTAAATAATGCCTCAAGATGACATGAAGTTAAAAAGCAATTTGTTAACAAGGAGAGTGGCTGATGCAAATAGAAAAGCAACAAGATGCTTTTGCATTTTCTTTCCAGACTCAGCGGATTAGGGTGATAAAGGGATAGGATTTGCTGGGAGTGTTTTTAGCTGGCTAATGTATGGAAACAATGCAGATCACTTGCATCCTGTTTGCAGATTAATCACCAAGGCTTCTTATTTCTTTCCTATTTGCCTACTGCTGAACTGCTGGTAGAGGTGTGACATTTTTCCAGAACTAGTCACCTACATAAACTTTATACTCAATTTTTACATANTGGACTATCTATAAATATATACAAAACCAGTATCAAACACAAGCACCCCAATGGCAATTACACCACTGTCACCACTGATTCTGTGGACCATGCACCAGAGGAGTCACAGACTGGGCCTAGCAACAGACAGCAGCTGTGTTCAGGAGCNTGCCTCAAGATGACATGAAGTTAAAAAGCAATTTGTTAACAAGGAGAGTGGCTGATGCAAATAGAAAAGCAACAAGATGCTTTTGCATTTTCTTTCCAGACTCAGCGGATTAGGGTGATAAAGGGATAGGATTTGCTGGGAGTGTTTTTAGCTGGCTAATGTATGGAAACAATGCAGATCACTTGCATCCTGTTTGCAGATTAATCACCAAGGCTTCTTATTTCTTTCCTATTTGCCTACTGCTGAACTGCTGGTAGAGGTGTGACATTTTTCCAGAACTAGTCACCTACATAAACTTTATACTCAATTTTTACATAGAAGAAAGAAGGGTAAATATTATAGCTGATGCTTTGAACTTTGTTTCTCCTCGGTTTCAAATACTGGCTCTGAAGAACAAGGACGCTACTGTGTTGGAAATGGCAATTTTCTTCTTTGTAAAAAAAAAAAACCCAAACACCAAAAAACCAAACCAAACCCATAGCAATTGTCTAAAATGAAGAAGTGCTCAGTGCTGTATAAAGCTATTCAACCTGCAACTAACATAGGTGAGGGATTAATTATTTATTTAATTTTAATGCTGCTCCATAAGGGATCAGCTCTGTTCCATAGATGATGCCAGATGTGCAGGGGCCCAGCACATGGTGGGCATGGGGCTGGGAAACAGGGACAGCCACTTCCCAAGCTCCAAGTTAACTTGCCACCCAGTCTCTCTTGTGCTGCTCTGAAGATCACACCTCAAGAAAAGCTACCCCAGCAGCTTAGCAGTGTTTCTTGGGCTGCTCTCCCACCATAAATCCCTGACTCGCTTGTCAGGAGGATGAAGGCAACCAGAATCAGAGGAATAACGACAGTCTTAGACCAGCTACTCTGGTATCAACATCGCCCGCACAATCCAGGAAGATGCATGCTGCTGAGACCCTACAGAGGCACCGATATCAGTGAGAACGTTCTCTGATTTACAATCTTCATTCACACAGTGAAGCTTGGCCAACAGTCATCATGCCTGAGTCCTTTTCTTCCAGACAGGTGTTCATTTCAGGTTCTCTTGTGCTCTAAAAGACATGTAGTTTAGGTCAACAACACCAAGTGTGCTTTTTAAAATTTCTTTATAGATAAGGATTTCCACTCCAGCACTATTTACATCATGATGTTCTTGCCTTTCCATTTCCAGCCCTGGGCTTAATTCTTTCATAGCATCTGCAAGGCACTGACATCCAGAGGTTTACACTGGAAAGGCCTCTTGTGATCCATCCATCTCTTGAGTGCTGTCCTGTTCTACTTGAGCTAAAAGGGGCCTCTGCCAGTAACATCAGCTAGAGACTACCAGAGAGCCTCAGACTTCAATTGTTTAACACACTGCAGCCCAGAAAGCATCTTCTCTTAGTTCCCTCTTAAGACAGTGATGATTTTTTGTGAACAGAAACATTCCTTCTGCAAAGCAGAGGTGCTCCAGTTTCTACTATTGCATTCAGATTTGTGAGAACTTCCCAGCTGCCCACAACACTGGAAGTAACATCCATTTTGGGGTATTCACTGGACACCAGGTAACATATACTCAAAGAGCTGGAGGAATACTTGTTTTATCTGTCCTCTGAGCCTTGTCCTCCACCAAGAGCCAGAAGTGGCAAATGCACCCAGTAGGCTACACTCAAGCCAGAAGCAAAATCACAGGTACAAAGTGAGCACTGCTAGTGAAGATGACATCTATTATATTCACCCTCATCATACTAGGATTAGATATCATGAATGATAGATCTAAAGGCAGTTGCTGTTGCCTTTCTTTAGTTCATATGCAGGGCCTGTTTCCTTCCTGCCTTGACCATCATTTAATCAATTCAATATTCACAAAGTCATTTTTACATATTTTACACATGCACACTGAATAGGCATAAATGAAAACATATGGGGCTAGGAAGTCAAACCCCTCAGTTTTAACTGCTCTTAGGATAGCTTTTTTTCATGCCTCAAATTCTCCAAACGCCTCACAAGTCTCTCCTATCCATGCATCTTGCAGGTGCTGCAGAATGACAGCTGGACAGACATCACAGGCAGTTTTCAAAGCCATGGTCAGCACTGCTCCAAAACTTTTCCAAAGGGGATTGCTGATGAGATTTTGAGTCCTTTTCAAGACAACCAAGAAATAAGATAGCTCCCTTGGCATCCTCCAGCCCTGACAAACCTCTTTGGTAAGAGCACAAGCACGGGGAGGTTTTCAGTCCTTGAGAAAGGCTTAAAACCTTCAGTCTGAGAAGGTTTAAGAAAGCAGTGGTGTTTCTAAAGGGAATTGCTGGTTGATTCACCCTTTAGGGCCTTTGTGGCATCACTGCACCCAAAAAAGAGAAGCCACAGATCACTTAGCATTTCTATTCATTGCAATTCTCACATTCTGAGTGATTTCTTCCTCTAGGGTGAAAACGAACCACTTCAACATACTATTTCAAAGGAAGACACTGCTTATTTTTCATCTAAGGAACATTTCACTTTTATTGCCCCACAGTAGAGTATCCTGCCATGACTCAAACTGAAAAGAAAAGGTAGATTTAGATTAGATTTTGGGAAGAAATTTTTCACTGTGGTGACACACTGGAACAGATTGGCCAAAGAAGATGGGTGCCCCGTCTCTGACAGCATTCAAGGCTAGGCTGGATGGGAATTCAAGCAAGTGTCCGGTGTCCCTGCCCATGACAGGGGGCTGGAATTAGATGACCTTTAAGGTCCCTTCCAATCCAAACCATTTTATGATTCCTGGAGCTTCAAGACCCCTCAGGAAATCTTACAAATCCCCAGCTGCCCACACACAATCTCGCCAAGTCAGAGGGGATTCAGAGCAGTCCCTGACCCTGAGCAGGCACCCCACAAGCAAGCCTCTCCATCCTTTAGTGGGAGCAGAGGCCTTGAACAGCAGTTTATCTGATCTAGAGTCAATAGTAGTTTTGATATGGCAAATAGTCCCGCCCAAAGGATAGAGGGGTCTTTCTGACCATGCAGGGAGGTTTCGAGAACAGAGTAGAGGTCTTCATGCCCTGCTGATTTGGGGCCACAGGAGGTAAATTCTACTATGGGTTGGAACAGAGACGTCCCAAACAGGATCAATGCCCATGAGCTCATAATTTCCTAGAGTTACAGAAAATGGGATCTTAAAGCTGCTTTCCCAGGAGAGCAAATTGTTCTTTGGAAGGCACAGGCTGCAATTCTGGTTCAGCTCTCACTGAGGTGTAAAAAGACTCAGAAGGTATCTCTGCACTCTTCCCTTTGTGCCTCAATGATCTCTCTCAGCAACAGGAATTTGTCCTTCACACTTGCACCTGCAGCACAACACCCATCTCAGGGCTGCTTTCAGCCAGGCTTGCATCCCACTGGCACTAGCAAGGAGGTAATAACTTTGTTCTCAGTAGTGCATCAGTTGGTGGGAAACCCTGGTGATTGTCAGAGCAGGGGGAATTTAATTCATGTCTGGTCACACAGGACATCAAGGCTTAAGTGAAGCTGTCAGCTAGATATATTTAAATTCTGGGGAAATTAGGAGATTTTTCAACAGGTCATTTTATGACACATTTGAGGCCCACTTTTAAATCTTATTTTTGACACCAGTGACAGAACAGAGAAATTGAGCACCAGCCTCCCGTTAGCAGCAGTGAAGACCACGTGTCCTATTTCCCAAACATAGCACTGAACTTTCACCCTAGACCTCCATGGTTCAGTCAAATGGAATAAACAAATATGGATCTTTTAGCTGACTAACTGGAAAGTGTTTTTCCTCTTAATAAAAATATGCTGAGTCTTTCCAGAGCAAAATCTATGCGCTTATTTCATCTTTTGTTTGACAGAAACAGGCGATTTAAAGGAACAGAGAAGCAGCATCCCCAGCCTGTCATAGATCTTAGCTCTCCATCCTTTTAACTTGGCCATCAGTCACGGCCACCACATCACAGGAATAAATGTCAGTAGACTTGGCTCAACTTCCATCCTGCCTCATGACCTGCTCTACACTAATGTTTTTGTCCTCTTAATTCAATCTTGTTCTTTATGCCAGGAAAGGTGTATTAGTACATGCTCAGAATAGTAGCCTCACAGTGTCTACAAATGCAGTGAGGCTTTGCTAGATGATGCCAACTGCTTTCACAAGCCAAGAACTCACACAGGAACACTTTCACTTCAAACACCACAAAGACCAAGGTTATGCTTACCTAAATACTGGGGAATAAATGGCTTGAGGCTGGGTGGAAGGGTTTTGGAAGATGCTTTTCTTGCACATGCCACCAGGTCACACATCTCCCAGAACAGATGGGCTTCAAATCAGCAAGGATGGATGTGCTCCAACAAGGAGACCATGTTACCCTGACTCCTGCACCATGCTGAGCACACACTTTGCATATAATAGAAAACTTTGTGCATGCCTTGCATGTTGAGGCATTTTCACATGCTCTTTGCTATTGATTTAACAATGTCATAGCACCCTCAAACACTTGACATTTTACTGTGGATCCTGCTGAAGTCCATGTTTTCACACACAAGCAAGGGACCTCTCCTACATCTCTGACACCCAAACAGCAAAGCTCTTTAAAAGATCCAGGGGATAAAGCCTTGCAAATGTACTGGTCCTCATTACAGCTTTAGAAGGAAGAAAGCTGCTTCAGATCCCACCGAGTTCTTGATGAAATAGATACCAGGGTGCAGGAAAACATCACCTCAGTAGCGCTCGATCCTTTAACTTAAATGCCTGGTACCTACTTGGAGGTATAAAGTCAAAGCAGAACTTAGCATATACAAAATAAAGCTGGTTCTCTAGCTAAATCACAACAATGTTAAAAACAACACACCGCAAAAAAAAACCAAAACCAAACTAAACTAAACAAAAAACCAAAACAATAACAACAAAACCAGCAACAACAAAAAAAAACAGCCAAACCCATCAAAAACAAACAAACAAACAAACAAACAAAAAACCAAAAACCAAAACCAAACAAAACACACAAAAAAACACAAACAATAACAAACAAACAAACAAACAAACAAACAAAAAAAACAAAACAAACCACCAACCCACGCAACAAAACGACAACAGAAAATACAACGCCCCAAACTTCAAAGGAAGGAAGGAAAATACAGTCCAGAAGCAAATATGTTCTGTGAAAATTACCACAAAATGTCAAGTTATATCTTACAAAGCACTAACCAGAAGCCTTTAAACCTTCAGATGCCAGCTTATCCAACACATGACTCTGCTCTTCTCAACACAGGACATGTGAGGATACTTATGGAATGTGACCCAGATGTTTATGCTTTTTTCAAATATAAGCCTTTCTGAAACTAAACTGGTAAGATGAGTAGAGTTCCTCAGCTATGAGACACTTTTGTTTTGTTAATTACAAAGCAGATAGATTTGATCTGGTTGAGCTGAGAAAAGGGGGGAGAAGCCACTTGTGCTAACAAATACTGAAGTAGAAGATTCATCAGGTAGTTGTACTGTTAATATAATTTCTTTTATTCTTAACTTTTAAATTGGATCACAGTCCTCCACTTTCCTGTGCAGCGAAGATCTTGTTCAAGTTAATTTTGGTACAGTAACTTCTGCTGCAACTCCTGACTCATGCAGTCCACAGTAGAACCACCACATACATTGTCTATTGGAGGAAGCACATTGCCCGAGGGATGCCAAGAAGGTGTTTAATCCAAGATTCAAATGCAAACACACTGCCTGCATCTGACTTGGTTTTGGGCTCCCAGATGTGAACAAGCCATACAAAGGAAAGAGCCTGTGAAAATAATTACTGTTGTTATTTCTCGACAACCACTTTCCCGTGTATCTCATTTGGTGTATTATTGTATTTTACATGTCTGCGGGCAGCTTTAAAAGTATTACTGGTGTTTGGATATGTGAAAGTAAACCAGGTACCTTGGCACCAGCTTCAGGATTTTCCCCAAATTGCCCAATTCTAGTAAAGGTTGTGAACAAAGGATGTTGGTGATCTTACTATGACAAGCACAGGACAAATGGACTACACTCTAGAATACAGAAACTCCCTTAGGACAATGTTGTCCACCGATTAAATCGGTCTAGCTGTTCACTTCACTGCTGCTTTTGATCCATTTCTCTGTCAGGATTGAATCAGGAGCAGATATTTCTCTGAGCATGAACTCTCCATCTTCCAGAGGTTCCAACCCATCACAGTCCTTCCTGATGATGACACACTGAAGCCAGCTTTCCTTCAGAGCCCAGTTACTGCCTTCCCTTCCAGTGTACAGAGGAAGACAGACACAGTATAGCACTCAGAACTTCTCTTTTTAGTGCTAAACTGACCTTGCAGCTACCGAGCACCACAGATGCCTACACTGCTGTTCTATTCCAGTTTTCCTTCCCTCCTTCCATCTGCACACTCCAACAAGTTCTCGAGGCATCTCAATTTCTGCTAGTGGCTCTAGATGTACTGGTAATAAATAATAATAATTGTAAAGTAATTAGTAAACCACAGAAAATGTTCCGGATTTTTACTCCTTTGCTGCCCTTTGGGGAAGGAAAGCCCTTATCCTGCCAGGCAGGTCATCCACAGCAAGGGAACATGTTCACTCAGAATACAAAATTCCTGTATGTGTTTTAGCTTTTGGATTTGTTTGGGTTTACTCCTGCAAAGGTTAAAACCACACTTTTTTTTTTCTTTTAAATAACAATCCCAGTAATAAGAACAGAGCTCGGAAAATACTGAATTGGCATTTTGAAAGCCTCGTGGCTGTACCATTTTCCTCTAGAAGAATGATCTTTTTGCCACGGTCCTACAAAAACATAGTATATGTTGCATCACACCCTAATAGCCAAAAGAGTAACATTTATACTACTTTATATGAATGAGACATGAAGAAAAATAAAGTGTCTTATAGATAACTCAACAAGCTATTCATCTAACGGGCCTTAATTTATTTGATCTATAATAGCAAAATATTTCCTCCTTTAATTTCATTCTTTAAATTCACCAGATGACAGGAGAATATTATAAGCAGAAATTCTGTACTAGAAACCACATGCCAGTGGTATTGGGAAATCACTTTCTTGTGGTGGAACTAGAAGCCTGCTTTTGGAGATGCAAAGATTTCTTTTTCTCTGCAATAGTTTTCAGTGTGGTTGGGATGTAGTATATGCTACAGAACAGACCTTATTTTGGATGCTGATGAACCTCATGGGGAGTAAACCTTTTTTTCTTAAGCAATTAAATTTCTGGCTCTAATCTTTCATGCTCTTGATAGAAGTGGTTTCCTGGATGAAGCTGAAAGCCAGAAAATAATCTGCAAAACAAAGACTCCCCTGAGCTGTAAACTACATTTAATATTTCTCTTTCACTACAATCATTCCTGTTGATTTCTTCTTATATCTTTTTTTTTTTTTCTTCACTGTAGCTAAGAGATCAACTCTCACAGATGTTGATTGCTAACAGCAAGCAAGTTTTTGGACATGCTGCCTTAAAAGACTTGAAGCTTCTGTACACCCCAAATCTTGCCCTTTATTACTCATTAGGGAAAGTGCTAAAGCTGGAAGAGATATTGAGAGCTCTCATTCCTTGCTCTTGCATTCATAATCTCAATTACAACTACACTGCTCTAGAAGTCCACATCCATCACTACTTCTACCTAGTCCCTCCTTTCATATCCCAGGGGGAAACCCACTGAATACATAGAAGTTGATCCCTTCTACTTGTAAATGAAAGATTAATTAAAAAAAAATAATAATTAAAGCATTTCTTTAGCAACACATTGTTGCTTCCAATTACCCTTATGCTTTCTGCTCCATGGCACCACAGGAACAGATGCCAGTAGATACAGATACGAGCAGTACCGGTGGTCTTTGTCCCTTCCAGGAGGGCTCTTTCCATTAAGAGCTGCCTGACATCACCGGGTCATTGATGAAGATGTTGAATAGGACTGGACCCAGAACTCAACCCTGGGGAACACCACTACTTACGAGTCACCAGCTGGACTCTGCACCACTGATCACAATGCTCTGAGCCCCATTGTTCACCCAGTTCTCAACCCATCTCTTCTAACCCACACTTCCTGACCTCACCCATGAGGATGTTATGGGAAACAGTATCAAAAACCTTGATGAAGTCAAGGTGGACAACATCCACTGCTCTCCCTGCATCTACCCATTCAGACACACCATCATAGAAGACTATCAGATTAGTCAGACATGACTTCCCTTTAGTAAATCCATGCTGCCTACTCTTGATAATCTTCTTTTCTTTCACATGCTGAGATATGATCTCCAGAATGAGATGCTCCATCACCTTTCCAGGGATGGATGTGAAGCTGACCACTCTGTAATTACCAGGGTCTTCCTTCTTGCCTTTTTTGAAGGCTGGAGTGACATTGGCTTTCCTCCAGTCCTCAGCCACCTCACCTGTTCTCCGTGATCTTTCAAAAATGATGGAGAGTGGTAGAGCAACAACAGCCAGATCCCTCAGCACTCATGGGTGCAGCCCATCAGGGCCCCTGCATCTGTGTGTGTTCAGTTTAGCCAAGTGATTTCTAACCCAGTCCTCCTCGACCAGTGGAGAGACTTCCTCCTTTCAGGCTTTCACTCTTACTTACAGCAACAGGGATTCCTTCCACCTACATGGAAGACCAGCAGTGGGTAATAATCTGAGGGTCATACCAAGGTAGGAAGTTTCCTAGTGATGTCCTTAACCCAGGCTTCAGGGAGACAGCAGAATTCCCTGTGAGAAGGGACTGCCTGGCATATTGGACCCTCTGTTCTTCTCAGAAGGGAGTCATCTACAACTTAAACCCTTTTTTTTTGTTTGTTTTCTTGGTGTGGTTGTGATATGTGCAGTAGGCCTTTCTCACAGTGAATGAATCTCAGGTGTAGGTTGCTCATTGACTGTATCCTCATTTGTCTGGTCGATCTCGACCAGGGCCTCATATCTGTTCTTCAGTGGTATTGGGTGGAGGTGAGGTGGGCAAGGAGGGATTTCGTCTGTTGCCATGATGATGAACTTCCCTCCATTCACTCTGCTCATCCAGACAACTGCCTCTGGTCTGACAAGGGCAGGGTGCAGAGGCTCGCTGGTCCTGGGTGCTTTCTAATGGTTGCTCCCCTTTCTGTTTAAGGGAAGGCAGGGGATGAGTCCCCCAGTCTATCTCCTGCTCAGCCTCCCTGGTTATCCTCAGCCTTTCAACTTCCTCTTGTAACTTTGCTACCCGACAGAGATCGTCTACCTATTCACAGTGCATGTAGCAGTTCTCATCACTGTCATTAGCTGCCAGTGTCAGGCTGTGACATTCCTTACAGCCTGTCACCTGGACTGCTGCGTGTTTCTGTCTGAGTTCCCACATCCACACTGCAAGTGCTGAGTGTGTGAACTTCTTACGTGTCAAGACCATGGCTGAAATTTCTCTAAAAATGGGGCTGACCTGCTGAGCTGGCAGAGCTGCTGTTTCCCCCCACGCACCCTGCTGCCAGCACATGCTCCTCTGTGAAAGCTTCTGCCTCGCTTTTTGCACTCTGATTCTGAGTTCAGTTAAGCCTGACTCTTCCCACTCCTTTCCTCTTTGCTGCAGGGAGAGGCTGCGCTGGTAGTTAGTAGCAAAACGGGTCATGTGTACTAGCCATTAAATAACCTATTTAAGCTGAAATTTCAAGATGTGAAGTATCAGAAATCTAGATTTGGGCTGTCTGGTGATTTCTTTTTTTCCTGAGCTCTTCTACAGGAATAAATGCAATCAAGGAATTAATGAAATCAAGTCGAGAGTATCTTGAGCTCTGTTCTACGTAAGAAAGCCAAAGGAAGCACTGAAATGTTAATTTTCTATGTATTTCTAAATTCTACCATATAAACTTCAACCTAGATAGATCATCAGTTCAGTGGCTTACAGCAAAATGTAATAAAATAACTGTAGGTTTTATAGAATCTCACCCAATTGTATTACTGCCTCATTACTTTTTTTCACACTTTGAAAGTGTGCTTCTCTTAAAACACATGAACTCTGCAGTTCTGGTTGTCCTTTTGACATCTTCTGTGTCAAGCAAATTAAGAACTCGAGGATCATCACATCATGCCTTGGGCTCCCGTTTGTAGGAGCACAGCAACATGAAAGGTGATGTGTGTCTTGGTTGAAGAGTTCATCCACTCCATGGCTGCAGATGTTTGCTCTGTTTCTCAGATCCTACAGTGCTCAAAACAGCTATTTATTTTCCTGAAATCATTAAGAAAATATGACAACTGTCTTCCATCAGTGGCTGAGCTTTTTAAAGTCAGTAGGCTCCTGATAAATTAAGGCTACTGATCTAATCCTATCACCTCCTTCAACAGCATATCCCGACAACAGTGCTATCAGGTCCCTTCAATGACTTTAAACAAGTATGTTGGGATACTTTCTGGCTCTGATTTATGAAATTACTTCAGTAACTTCCTGTTTGTCATTTATGAAAATATCTTTCATGAACTGATTCTTGAAAGGGAAAGATGCTGAGGCAGCAGCTGGTACTGGAAAGTCTAGAAATGTCATCAGAGGAGGATGGCTTTTGTCTACAAATGATTTGAGACAAGTTGTGAGATTTTTTTGTTATCCTGCAGAGGGTGCAGGACTGTTGATCATGCCCTTGTGCGATACGGATTGGAATGCGGTCTCATTTTGTGCAATTGAGCAACGGGGCAAAAAAAAAGGAAATGCAGGTAGTTTATATTTTATAGACATCTTGCTTTAACATCCCAAGGGTTAAAGGCTCAAACAGGAGTCTAAAGGTCTGTGGGATGAGACTTAAGTGCTGAATATGCACAAATCACACTGAGTTTATTGTACTATGGAAGCAGAAGGAAAAAGAACAGCTCAGCAGCTCATTTGACCAGATCTGGAAAAAAAATAAACCCATAACTTGAAAACTGGGAATTGCCGTTCAGCCTGAGAGCTGTTGTATCTCACAAGTGGTGTTTTTAATAAAAACGTGTTTCCATATGACAAATCCCATAATGTTCTTGACATTTCTAAAATTGTAATGAAGGGAGAACTTTTGATTAAGAAAGAAATATTTATTTTGTGCAAGACACCACTGGAATATGCAATGCATTTTGATGTTCATGTGCAATATTCCCTTTCAACTTCCAGCAGAGAATATGAGTGCTTTGAAGAACTGAATTAAACCTCATTATTGTCTCTGAAGCTCTCCAGTTAAGAATCAATAAATCATAATCTCTGAAAAGGAGAGTGAAAGCCTGGAAGGAGTAAGTCTCTCCACTGGTCGAGGAGGACTGGGTTAGAGTCCAGCTGGTGACCCGTAAGTAGTGGTGTTCCCCAGGGTTGAGTTCTGGGTCCAGTCCTATTCAACAACTTCATCAATGACCTGGTTGAGGGGATGGAGTGTACCCTCAGCAAGTTTGCTGATGATAAGAAACGGGGTGGAGCGGCTGATACACCAGCAGGCTGTGCTGCCGTCCAGTGAGATCTGGACAGACTGGAGTGCTGGGCAAAGGCAAATGTAATGAAGTTCAACAACAAGAAGTGTAGATTCCTACACCTGGGGAGGAACACCACCAGTACTGATACAGGTTATGGGCAGACCCGCTGGAAAGCAACCCCATGGAGAGGGATCTTGGCATCCTGGTGGACAGTAAAGTATCCATGGAACAGCAATGTGCTCTTGTGGCCAAGAAGGCAAATGGTGTCCTGCGGTGCATAAAGAAGAGTGTGTCCAGCAGGCTAAAGGGGATTCTCCTCCCCCTCTACTCTGTACTAGTGAGACCATATGTAGAGTATTTTCTTCAGTTCTGGTCTCCCCAGTTCAAGAGGGACAGGGAAATACTAGAGAGAGTCCAACAGAGAGCTACAAAGATGTTGAAGGGACTGGAACATCTCCCTTATGAGGAAAAGCTGAGAGCCCCGGGGCTGTTTAGCCTGGAGAAGACTGAGAGGGGATCTTATTAATAACGTTTACAAAAATCTGAAGGGTGGGTATCAAGTAGAAGGGGACAGTCTCTTTTCATTTGTGCCCTGTGAGAGGATGAGAGGTAATGGTTGTAAGGTGAAACACAGGAAGTTCCATCTCAACATGAGGAAGAACTTCTTCACTGTGAGTGACAGAGCACTGGAACAGGCTGTCCAGAGAGGTTGTGGAGTCTCCTTCTCTAGAGACTTTCAAGGCCCACCTGGATCTGTTCCTGTGTAGCATGCCCCAAGTGTTCCTGTGTTGGCAGGTGGGCTGGACTCAATGATCTCCAGAGGTCCCTTCTAACCCCTACCTTTCTATGATTCTATGAATTAACTATCACAAGTCACAAGAAGTTGTATTTAGTGGCTGGTGCTCCTGGTGTTTGGCCACAAAACATATTAAAATAACTTTTTAGAATCCACAGCAAGATGCAAAATGTGACTCCATTTCGCTGATCTCTCTAAAAGCTTAACTTCAGATTTAACCAGACTTCCATTTTCAAACAGGTTTCCACTATGTATTTATTTATAGTTGCACATCAAAACCATGCACACTTCCTGGATTCATGTGTTCAGAAGAAAAAGTCAGAATAATTGTGGGCTGTTTCAATTTAATATGCCTCTGCATTGCATTCAGTACAGGCTGTTTGAAGGCAATTCGGTTGCTTGACTTTATGAATTTTACCTGGTTATGGCTTAAATGTCAAAGCAAATGTATTGCTTAAATGGCAAAGCAAAAGTATTGCTTGAAATAACTGACATCCCCATGGGTTAGACACACAGACATTTGTTATGACAGGACTTTCACCTCAGCAAGTCTCTGTCCACATCATGAGAAAGGGCATCAGCCAGCTGCTGCCTAGAGCAGCTTATGGTCTACGTGGTACCTGTTGTCAGCCCAGCACCCAGGAAGGCAGAGCCACAAGCTATCCTGCCTTCATGAGCCTAGCAGAATGCACTGGGTCAAAGTTTTTGCTGTCATTTATCCAACTCTCAGTTCCTGCTACCCAAAAGAAGCTGGAAGACCAAATTCATTCTAGGATTAGACAAGCCTTACTATGTCAGTTCTCTGAAATCCTAAAAAAGCCATCTGGTTAGACTGATGTCACAGTTTAGGGTCAGGGCAGCCCCTTAGACCTATAACAGATGCTCTCTGTTAAACCCCCTCCCTCTCCAAAGGGGAACAGAAAAGGAATAAGGGAGAGAGACTTAGCAATTAGAAAAGGAAACTAGAGCAGCTTTAATGAAAATGAAAATAATAATAAAATAGATCATGTACAAATATATACAAAACCAGTATTGAACCCAACCCCCTGATGGCAATTACATCACCACCACC
>VWZY01012049.1:43778-55552 GCA_013399075.1 Chloroceryle aenea
GCAAGCTAACAAAAAGAACCCCCCTAGATCCCTCTGCCTTATACCGAATATGATGTGTATGGGGTGGAATACCTCATTGGTCAGTTTGAGGTCACCTGCCCTGTCCACTCCTCCCTGCAGGTGCTGTCTTTCACTTTCCTGCACCCCTCAGTGTGGTACACAAGATCCAGCACTCACCTTGGTCTGCATACCAATCC
Organism: Chloroceryle aenea; assembly: GCA_013399075.1. Classification (NCBI taxonomy): domain Eukaryota; kingdom Metazoa; phylum Chordata; class Aves; order Coraciiformes; family Cerylidae; genus Chloroceryle; species Chloroceryle aenea. The sequence continues at coordinate 43,976 of VWZY01012049.1, forward strand.
TTGGTAGTAACTCTAAATATGGGGTATTATCACTGCTACCAGCAGACACTATCTGTGAAAACAGGCTGTTAACTTCAGAAAGTGCCATTAGTGAGAAGAACTGAACTGAAAAGTAAAAATGACTGAAGAGAATTTCACTCGAACCAGGACAACTGACAAACCTTCTAGAAGCCCTAACGCTTCAGAAGTCACTAATGGGATTCATCTCACAGTCAGTGCCCTGACCACTGAACTCGACGGGGCAGAGATAAACTGTCAGGAGGTGTCCAGCCACCTGCATGGCCCAAAAAACAGCCACACACCAATATCATACTGAACTCTGCTGTATTCTGTCTGCAACTAGCATTACATGGATTTACTCAGAAAATGCTTCTTTTCGGTGAAGTCATTGCAATGTAAAACTGGTGGACAAGATAGGCTAAGACAGTGATTAAAGAGCAAAAGTTCTTCTGTGATCATTTCCTCAGGCAGAAAATAAAGCTAAGTCTTATTTTGAAGGAAGCCTCCATTTTATTCTCCTTGACCTTCACAGTCCCTCTTGTCCTCTAAAATCCACATACACACCATTAGACAATAAACTCAAGGATATCAAACAGCAGGCAATTAATGTTAACAACTGGCTCAGCATTCCTTTCAGCAATGGTTTGTGGTCTTTAAATGAACTTTAGAAGAGAAATAGCAGAAATTGAATACATACCAACTAGCAAAAAGTAATACACACCTAAAAGGGAAAACCAAATAGAGTTGGATGTGACTGCAGAGCCTATATTCAACCTGTATTCAACGCTCTGCCATTCACAGGCACTTTCACTCACTGTCAGCAAGAACAGCGGAAGTCATCAGCCAACTTTCATACGTGCATCTCCTGGTTACTCTAACTATGTACTTTTTTTCTTATAAGTCATTACATCAAATAGCAGGATACTGGCATTGAGCTGTGGTTCAGTATTCCAGACCTCAAGAACCATGTTCAAGTTAGAATAGCTTTTATAAGGCAATACAAGATTAATTTCTTCTTTAAGGTTACTGTCTAGAGTTTGGAAGCAGTTACGCTGTCCATCAGTCAACAAAACAGTCTAAAATGTTTACTAAAGAGTGGAAAGTAGCTACTGGAAGCTACTTGCCAAGATTAGACCCAGCAACTCCTTTGTGATCTCCATTCTAACAAGGCAGGGATAACTCTGACAGGCTGAAAATAACAACAATCTCTATTCACTATACAGCTTTGCCTTCTAACACAATGGACTAGATGCAATAATAGTGTTTTTACCAACACAAGAATTTTCAGGAAGGCGTTATACATTGTAATTAAAGTATTTTGTCACATTTTCCAATAGTCCTATTGCTTTTATTCACATAGAACAAGGTATTAGCTAGTATCCTGTTCATCTGAAGAAGATACATTGCCACCCCCAAAGGCCTTTTCTGAAACACAAGTAACCAGCAATTGTTGCTGCCCCAAATGAATGGTATAAAGAGGCACAAATTATTGCTTTCTAGCCAGGTTAGATGCAATATTGTTTAGGAAATAAAGGCTAAAGAACATGGTTAGAAAATCTGCAGGCATGTGTAATCCACATACACACCGGAGTAAAGCAAATATCTCTAATATCCTTTCTCATCACTCAAGAGGGAGATGTGAAAACTTCACTCACGGTATTTGCCACAACAACAAGAAAAGTGTTCACCTCCTGCTCCTGATGGGCGGTGATTTACAAGCCCAGAGTGAAGATCTCATTACCACACACAGAGACAGGCTCCTTGTTTAGACTTGTGCCAGGCTGAGCTCCAGGACCCCAAGAGGGTTCTCAGTTCCCTGCACAATGGGAGGTCAAAACCTAAACTAAACAGAGGCTATTCCTGGCAAGATGACACTGAACTGCACAAGAGAAACAGGTTAATAATAATAATAATAATAATTTTAAAAAATCATAATCCAGAGGGTGCATGGTGTTTTCAAATCAGCATTTTAAATGTGTTCTTCTTCTTTGAACTTGGAAGTCAACCTGAAACAAAAGTACATGCTGGGAAACATTGCAAACAGACCCAGGCTTCATACATTACCCAAACCCTGTCACCAGAACCATCAAAATTAAAATTTTGCGAATTAGAGCTCAGCGGGAGTTGTGCTGCACAAGCCCCTCTCCACTTGTCCGATGGTGTAAAGACAACAAGAAGCAAATATAAGCAAGTCTCCCAAAGCCTAAAGTTGTGCACAGACCAATGTTTATGCATGTGCTTCAGGAAGGCAAGTACTGTAGACACACAACCATTGAAAAACAAGACTGTCTGTAGAAAGGACTGTTGCCAAGGTAAAACCTTTTCTCTCTGAGATCAGTCCTTGATTCTCCTTTCCCCCCAACAGAGAAGTCAGCCAACTGTTTGGTGTGAAAACAAATTCTCCCAGTGTGGCCACAAGCTGAGCTAACACAAGAAACATTTCCTCTTGCCCAGCTTCTGCAAATGATGGGACTTGGTCCCAGGGCATTGTATTCAGTTTCAGTCTAGAGCTGCAGATCAGCCCGAAGCTGGTTATCCCACCCACGCCTTGCTATACAGGAAACGGTGTTGAAAGGAATGCATTTTTAAGGACTAAACATTTAGCTGGTCAACGATATAAACAATGTAAAGGAATTTAGTCGAAAGTATGTATTCAACCAGGAAAAGACATACAACCTCTCTCAGGATACTGGAATCGGTTTTGTTAACTAAGTTAAAAGAAGAGGAACAATTTGGAGGTGTTTCAAAAGGAGGCAGCCCATATTTTTTTTTAACAAAGCGATTCAGAACCATGAAATGTATATGTATTTATTTACTGTGGTTTTGGTATGTAACTAAAATCCTTCTGGGCAGCAGTTCTGCTTGAGGAACAACAAACAGTGGTGCAGAAACACACACACACGCACACTCACACTGAACCTACAAAAGAGTAACCAGATTTTGGCCAGATATGAACCATATTCAAAGAGGTCTGATTCAATGCTATTGCTTCAAAAACAAAGCTGGGATCTCATTCTTCAGTGCCCAGGTAAGATCCCCCACATGGAAGACATGATATCTCCATGGCATTGCTATAGAGAGACACATTCATGGAATCATAAATTGCTTAGGTTGGAAGAGACCTTTAAGATCATCAAGTCCAACCCTCAACCCAGCACTATCAAGTCTACCGCTAAACCATGTCCCCCAGCACCACATCTACACGTTTACTTCCCTGGTCCTGCTGGCAACACTATTTTTGGTACAAAGGGTCATGCAGCCATGAACAGACAGATCCTCTCACTCACAGTACAATCACTCACACAAAGTCAGAGCAGCATATAGAGTATTTTTGTATATGTACCAATTAATGAGTAAAAATTAATAGAAATTAAAAAAAACAAAACAAAACAAACCCACAACACCCAATTCTGAGATAACAGAGTTTAGGAGATGCCATTAGTTTTTCTGACTAGTATGTTTCTTCTGAGAAAAAACACATGGTGGTATCATTCTAAGGGCTTTTCCCTGACTTGCTAAGGAAAAAAAAAGATCAAAGATCTTGGTCTGGGACCTCTAAAGGAAGCAAAGCAAGCACTAGTTCCTGCCCTAGAACTACGTGATGTTCCTTATTACTGCCCTGTGGAAGGAACTACTGTTTCTCCTTACCAATAGAGAGTAAAGACCCCAAAATGTCTCTGCTTCCCCAATGAAGGGGTTCACTTTTTAAATATACTACAATCGCCATGCTGAGAAGTTACTTCTCACCTCTATTTTAAAAATTATTGTGCTTATCCAAGGTCACTCATGGGAAAAATGGTTAGTCAAACACATATTACCTAGTTGGAAAAATAATAGGGAACCTTTTGAAAGGAGAGAAATTATAGCACCAAACTGAGTTGAATTTATTTGACTTGAATTTTCTCCTCACATGGGGAAACAAATGAATATTTACATACTGTAAAGTCAAGTGTCTAGCCACCAAAATAATATCATCAAAAAGTCATCCAAGAAAAGGTCTTACTATTTGCACAGATTTTTTTTTTTTCCTTCTATGGTTCTTTCTTCTTGAAGTCTAAATAACACTCAGGATGCAGCCACATTTTGTCTACTGGAAGTTTGGGAAGGCTGTAAGCCCCAGTGTTTAAAGCACAGAAGCTTTCCCCTGGGTGAGCAGCAAGAGCAGACCTCCAGGGAATCGAGGAAGAGGCTTCACAGCCCAAAACAATCATCTATTCAGACCGATTAGGAAGAGACTCTGTAGGAAGACATTTCCAATCCTCTCTGGCTGCAGCTGGAGGAAAACAAGCAGTTTTAAGTGCAACACCAGAAGGAGCAGATATTTCCACCCTTATGTGACAGAAACTGTAAACCATGGGATAACAGTGTCCAAGGAAACACTACCTGAAGTACTAAAGCTGAGATATCTTAAGCTCTTAACTCTAAATCACTGACATTATAATGTGTTTGCCTATATGGGCTTTAGGAGGCCACATTATTCCATAAAACCTCCATCTGCAAGGTGTTGAGGCTCTCCCTACCTTTACATTGCAGCGGCAATGAAGAAAGATTGACCTGTGATGCCTCTAGCCCTCTTAGGAAGCATTTGCACACCCAACTTCATAGGTGCAGCGACCACCAAGAGCAAGGTGTAGGAGAGCTCGGGAAGGCTGCAGGGCTGTGACTTCCCAGCCTGTCTGGGATGCAGCTCCACCAAGATGCCCCATGATATCACCTGGGAGATGCTGCTGGCAAGGCACAGATTTAGGAAACCAGCAAAAGCTGCCACTGTTTCTTCTGATTCAGGGCTGACCCAGGTGACACCGCACATGCCAGCCAAAACCTTGCTGTGGCCTGGCTTAGTCCTCAAGAGAGCTGCAGCTTGGAGTTTTTGTGGATTTTCATGCAGGACACCACTTGAGGATTGCAGGACAAATGGCAACCATCTTACTGAAACAGCTTCTTAGTTAGCACATTTCAATGCGATTTTCCACTCCCAGTGTCAGCTAGATATAAATGTTGTGAAACAAACCCTTCCAGACATAAAAGCAAGAAAGTGATTGTTTCTGGGTTTCAGGCTGAGCCTGAAACTGGATTCAGTTCTGTATTTTGGGGACATACTTTTTCATTTTTTAAGAGCCATTGCCCAATGTGATTTCCCAAGGCCCTGAGCCTCAGTCTGTATGAGCTTCATCTGCCACATTCCTTCCAGTGGCCTGTCCATTGTTTGTGAGCATACCCAGTAAAACTGTTGTAAATAATTTACACAACTTTCAGCCAGCCCAGGCAGAGACAGTATCACCATGGCCATGTGAACGTCTCAAGCTATAGCGAGGTTACTTCGCACATGATGTGAAATGAAAAATAAAGCCCTGAGCATTCCAGTCATACCAAGAGTGCTCCCAACAGTGCTTTTAAACAAATCTCCACTGTTCGAGGGACAGAGCACAAATGGAGTCTGTCTGTTTCGATTTAAATCTTTCCCTGAATGATGCCCTTGAGTTAACAGGGAGAATTAGAAAGGAAAAAAAAACCAAAACAAATAAACATTGCAAAAAGAAAAAGAAAGCCAGACTTTTTAAACACTCAGATTCCTGCATAGTTCCCAGGCTAAGCATCCACATGTTGGGTGGGGGAGAACACCAACAAAATCAACAGAAAATCTACTCACCAGCATACAAGTGATAGCAGGTCTGAGGCTGCATAAACCTCCCTGTGAATCAGGTCTAGATTTATCAGAGAAGGGTAATCCCTTCCTTGTTCCCAAGAATTGTCCCCCTGCACTCAGCACTGGTGAGACCACATCTTGAATACAGGGTTCAGTTTTGGGACCCTCACTCCAAGAAGGACATTGAGGTGCTGGAGCATATCCAGACAAGGACAACAAAGCTGGGGAAGGGTCTGGAGCACAAGTCTTGTGAAGACCAGCTGAGGGACCTGGGGTTGTTCAATCTGGAGAAAAGGAGGCTCTGGGGGAGACCTTCTCTTCCTCTACAGCCCCCTGAAAGGAGGCTGGAGCCAGATGGGGTCGTTCAAGTGGAACAAGTGATATGACAAGAGGAAACTGCCTCAAGTTGAACCAAGTGAGATTTAGGTTGGACATTAGGAAAAATTTCTTTCCCAAAGGGTTGTCAAGGCCTGGCCTAGGCTGCCCAGGGCAGTGGTGGAGTCCCCATCCCTGGAGGAATTTAAAAGTCATGTGGATATGGTGCTGAGGGACACAGTTTAGTGGTGGACTTGACAGTGATGGGTAAATGGTTGGACTTGATGATCTTAAAGGTCTTTTCCAACCTAAATGATTCCATGATGCTACAAGCTGCACCTTGCAGGGTGCGTGGTCTCAGGCCGTATGATGGGGCTGTCTATGGACACACAGCTCACCCCACATGGGCTGTGCACAGGTTGTTTTCTCCAGGGAAGAGGGAAGCCATCCAGGAGACCACTTCTGTCTGTCACTTGGTGGTGGGGTCAAATGAAAAGAGGTTTAGTTACTTCATGTGATGGAGAGGTCTGGCAGCTACTGGGTTTTAGGACCATTTCTGTCTTTGCTTTCTACTGCAGCAAGGAAGAGACTTAACATGACTTTGTTTTGGTTATACCTCATTATAAGCCCAAGTGGATGAGGAGACACTGATCACAGCCTGGTATTAATATACAGCGCTGAAACACAGCAAGTCACCAACAAGTGACAGTAGATCACTTAAATGGTATCTAACTTGTCCTGCAAAAAGCCATCTAGAATCCCATTTGGCCCCAATCTCATATTTATGTGGTTCAAATTTATGTCCATGTTTAATGCAGGAAATGTTAGAGCCTGAGTTTGTGTCTATATTTCTAATAGCTATCTAGAAAATAATAGACAATGTCAATAAAAGGAAAAGCTTCCCCCCCCACCACCCCCCGAAACTTCTCTTCAGATTAACCCAATTTTCCAAGTCACGTAGAGGCCTTTAAATAAAATGAAATCCTAATGATGTCACTGCCATGAATAATTAATTGTACCAGTACAATCTCTCCAACAAAATCCATTCTCATTAGATTAGAGGTTTTCTCAAGATGCACGAGTTCATTATGGCATTTTTTACATCCCTCTTGTCTCTTATATTTCTTTGTCTTTCCTTATCTATGTCTTGTCTTATTTGTGTCTGAGCCCCAGGACTCCATCACCTCGGTACCCTTCAAAGCCACATGATAGTGCTCTGGGTAAAAAGCTCCTGTACAACGAGGCACACAGTGGCAGGAGTGTCAGAGCTCTCTCTGTAGCTCCTGGTGAGCTCCAGTGGGGTGAGCAGGTCACAGAATACTCCTGTTTGCAGAGACCAAGAACTCATTTCAAAAGGTTTACCCTCTGCTAAAAACTCTAAACTTGAACAGTTTAGGAAGCATGCTTCAAGTTTTGTATGAAATCTTTGTTGAAGCCATTCTCAGTGGTGGGTTTTTTTAAGTTATAGGAGGTTAAAGAGTATTTTCATGCTGGTATTTATAACCATGCACATTGGAATTGACTTGTCTACCACCGTTTTGGTGGGCAGAACTTCCAGGACACTCAGAGCTGCATTTATCCAGGGACCAAAGAAAGTATAATAGAAGTCATTCACAGTATCCTTAATAATAGGCTTCGCCACAAGAAATAAAAATTCTTTGCAGACATGACCCAATTTAAACTGCTGGCATCTAATACAGTTTTTTTCCTTGAACTTCTGACAGACTCGGCCCACCCAGTGGATTTTCTTCTTTTGACAGTGACAACAGTGTAAGGAATGAGAGCTCCCTGAAGTCCCCAAAGCAACTATTATTAGTCTTTTGGAAGATGCATAAAAATAAAATCCAGATCACCAAGTGTCTTCAGGAATCTAATTTGACTTTTCATAGAAACAAGCATTACTTTTGGTGCTGAGAACAGATTCCAGGCCTTATAATTACACTTCACCTTTTGCACATGCCCTCATACTTCAGTGGGATAAGGCATTGCCGTGCCGCTTTGGATGCTTCCTCACAAACTGCAGACCCTGCAAGCACATGCTGGTAACAAGGTGATGGATCAGAGAACTGAAAGGGACCTCTGCCTTGTCACGGTATTCCTCAAGCACCATCTTACACCTACCTGAGGTCTTCATCCCCATCACTCCTCTTGAGAAGATACCTCTTCCATGGTTAGGAATCACCTCATGGCTCAAATTTACTTCTTGAAGCTTATATCCATTCCTCTTTAGGCCAGTTTTGTCCCTTTCACTAAAGAGTTGTTCTTCCTGCCAGGTGTTCTTCCCTTTCATGTATGCACAGGCAACATTCATCATTTCTCAGTTTTCATCTTCTTTGATGATTTAAATTCTCCTGACCATGCAAGGAATTTTTGTTATCCCTAACAGAAGTGGCCAATTTAACTTCAATTTGCGCTTTTGTATCCCTGATTTTCTTTCTGCATGATCTTGCTGTCTTCTTGAATTCTTCATAAGTAGCCAGCCCTTTCTTCCATAGTTGGTAAACTCTCTTTTTATCCCTGATTTCCTTCAGAATCTCCCTNGAAGAGCTTGTAGCCTTCCATAGCAGCACTCCAGTCATACGAGTCATCCCACCACGTTTCTGTGATGGCAACTACATCATAGCCAAAAGAGGCCAGGAGCTTTGTCTGAATTAACAGAGAGGCTACAAAAGCGGTACGAAGCACTGCGCTCACCAGAAAGAGGTCACCTTGGGTATATACAATGGAATGGGAATGAAAGCTAGCCAGTGATTATTTCTTATATGAAAAACAACCCAAAACTCTATTGCATAGTTACAATTTCTTGCCATGCATCTTCAATCTGATTGACAAAAAAAAAGTAATTTATTATTTCCCTTCAATAAATACTAAAATTCTACCTGCTTCTTTAACAGACATCTCAAAATATTTATAAACACACAGTAAAGAGGAAGAAACCTTCCCAACAAGTGTTTTTTCCTCAAAACCTGCTCCCTGAGCTTCACCATTTATTTTTCACCCCTGCCCATCTTCATGCCCAGTCTCACAGGAACAAAGCAACACCAGAACAAGAAAAACAAACTTTTAACTGTATAGTTATCACTGTTATCTATGCCTGGGATTTATTTCCCATCAGAAGTCTCATGAGGACAGAAAAAAGACCCACTTTAGACACACAATCCATGGTAGAGACAAACTAGAGGACATATGATATATTTCACATACATGCAAAATTATGTATGTCCATCATAGCTTGGATAACCTTGGGACCAGATCTTTTTAGCTTACTAACTGACTTTACACAATGCATATACACCAGAAGAGAGCCAACAGTTTTAGGGTTCTGCCTACATTTTACTTGTGTTTCCCTTGAAATTCAAACCAAAGATGCTGTCCAGACCAGTTTAGTGCCTTAAAAACATGCATTCCAGGTTGGGACTTTGGAACAACAGTTTGCGGTCTCACAAGACAGAGTATCTGACAGCAACCATCCTCTTATCTCATAAGCTATTGCTGCTGGTGAGCACTGCTGTCATTCCACACTGTGTTGCTCCCTTCATCACACCAAATGATCTGCTCATGTATCCACACTGGGAACCAGATCAGAGAACTGATCCAGACTTTACAAACCCTGTAAAAATTACAATCTCTATGTGAGCCTGGTGCCATGCTGTAACACTGGGTAATGTCATCAGTATTACATATTAAGGTACCAGATCTCTGCAGATACTGTCACCTCACTTGACCTCAAAAGCCCTCTACCAGAGGCCATAGGAATTCTAGCCCTCACCAGAGAAATGCAATCAGAAAACAGCATCAAGGTATTGGTTGCCCTCCACTAGCAGCAGCTGGAAGAGTTACTCAGATGACTTAAGACAAGTATTTGCTCCAGCAATTAATAAAAATACTTGCTCTGAAGAATAATACACCATTGCTATTTGCTAGTAAGACCCATGCTCTCTTTTGCATTATAATTAACAGGTAGGAAGATTCATTTAAGACATATCAAGACCAGGTCAGGCATAATCATCTCGACTGATGATGGTGATATTCGTGTTGTAACTATTGCATCACACCCAATCCTTGTGACCACAGAAAGGGGGGGGGAAAAATAGAAATCAATAGTGTTGGAAAACTAGCATAAAGTCTAATAAATTGATGATTCAACATTTCCAAGAGCCAGATCTGTGTCACACAATCCAAAGGCTGGGTTTTTTCAGCCAGATGAAGGCAGCAGGGTGCCTAACTTGTTACAGCAGCACTTCACTAAGCGACAGCATTACTACATCCATCTGAATGGGAGAACTGCTTGGGAACCAGCAAACTGCAGACACAGCTGTTTAGAGACAGACTGGAATATGAAGCCCTGGAGACAGGGAAAGAAAAAAAAAAAGACAATGGGAGCAATTTCACAGCTCCCTTGTGATACTTCATCCACTTATCTCAGGCAGGACTCACATATTTTAGCAGCAGAGAAGTGATGAGTCTTCACACCAACTGCAATAACTCACTTCTGCTGAGGGTACTGCAGAAGGGTTAGTGATGCTTTTTTTAAGGGAACGCTATCCAGCTTTCCCTGAAAGGTGAATGTCACCATGCCTGCTGCTGGCAACGGTTATAAAATCAGAAAATCCTTTGGATTGGAAGGAACTTTTAAAGTTCATCTATTCCAACCCCCATGCACTAAGCAGGGACATTTGCAACTAGAGCAGGCTGCTAAAACCCCCAGCCACCCTCACCTGGAATGTTTCCAGGGATGGGGTTTCCACCACCTCTCTGGGCAACCTAAGACAGTGTTTCACCACCTTCAATGTAAAAAACGTCTTCCTTCTTCCTAGTCTAAATCTCCCCTCTTTTAGTTTAAAACCATCACCCCTTGTCCTGTTGCAACAGGCCCTGCTATAAAAGATTATCCCCATCTTTCTGATAGGCCTTGTTTCCTGTAGCACCTAAACATTTTCTAGCATAACCTTTTTTTTTACCAGCCTTTGCTATTGCAATGAAACAGTTTAGAATTTTCCCCACCACTGTGGTTCTGAAGTATGGAATCATTGGTCACTACCTTTAAGATCAAGGCCAACCATTAACCCAGCACTGACAGGGCACCGCTAAACCCTGTCCCTCAGCACCACATCTATGTTTTTTAAACTCCTCCAGGGATGGGGACTTCACCACTGCCCTGGGCAGCCTGGGCCAGGCCTTGACAACCCTTTGGGGAAGAAAATTTTCCTTATGTCGAAACTAAACCTCACTTGGTTCAACTTGAGGCAGTTTCCTCTTGTCCTACCACTTGTTCATGAAGAAAGAGACCGATCACCACCTGGCTCCAACTTCCCTGCAGGGAGTTGTCGAGAGCAAGGTCTCCCCTGAGCCTCCTGGTCTCCAGGCTCAACAACCCCAGGTCCTTTAGCCACTCCTCACAAGACTTGTCCTGTAGACTGTTCCCCAACTTCTTAAAAATACTTGGTAAAAATGAAAAAAACATCTTTTTAATCACGTAACATTCCCTGAGTCCGGTCACGCCGTGACCAGCTGCTGCAGGACAGGCTCAGAACAGGCTTCCCCCGCACAAGCAGCAAAGCCGAGCCTGCCTTCCGGACCCAAATCAGCGCTTCCGCCGCTTCCCGCCGCGCCGA
>VWZY01012052.1:6784-164531 GCA_013399075.1 Chloroceryle aenea
CCTGCTGCTAGTCACAGTAGTTCTCTCATTGGGTGCCATTAGTTCTTTACTGGCCACGTGTACCTTGGAGTGTGACTAGGCAGGGAGTGCGGTGCGGGGGGGGCGCTATTAGTGCATCTGGAGCCGTGGTAGTTCAGCCAGACTGAACGCGACTAGACTGGAATCCGAGCCATGGTAGTTTGGATACACTGAACATGACCGGACTAATAGTACCAAAGCAACAGTGAATCCATGCTGTGGTAGTTCAGCCAGACTGAACACGACCGGACTAATAGTGACAAATTGGACATCACTCAGAATCTAAACCTAGCCGCCCCCAGCCCCTCTGATATCCGAGGACCAGCTGGAAGGCAAGGGGGTTTATTTTCTGCCAAATTATTTTGCCCTTTTCACGTGACATCCTCTCACTGGGCACCATTGAAAAAAGCCTTGCTCCATCCTCTTTGCACTCTCCCTTCAAGTATTTATATTGTTAAGATAGAATAAATCATTTATCCTGAAAACTGTATGTTCTTCCTTCCAGCTCTACATGTATTTCTTCTTGGAACATTGCCATCAAGAAGAATATATTAATGATGAAGAAAGATGGAAAGTTTTCCTGAAGCAGATAAAAAGTTTATATTCTATTAAGGCTTTCTAATTGTAGTCTTGAGTACCAGACACATACTAGTAAGATGTGCACTTTTAATTGAGATATTAATTTGTATACAGTTAGAAAAGCATACTTTCAAGATACAGATTGTGAAAACTAAAATTTAAAGTTAAAAAAATTATCATCAGATATCACTTTGCAGTGGCTCAGCTATGAGATAACTCTAGGCAATATTTTACTAGATGTCAAAGTCACATATAACAGTTAGATTTACTTGCACAAACCTGAAATTTCTTGTATTTCTTTTTCCCTGAACTAGACAGTAAATCTAATCCTGTTTGACAGTGGAAAAAGTAGCATCAGGAAAATCGTCAACCACTCAGCTACCTCCTCACAGGTTTGAATATTTGTTTATATGTTCAGGAAAACACTGTTTTGATTTAGAATCATAGCATTCAGGCAATGGTGTAGTCTTCTAAAGAAAAATATATGAGACTAGATTTACTTCCTGGTAGAGTGGCACAAACCTGAAATACCCAACTTCAGTTTATGAAGAATAAAATTCATTCCTGAAATTGTAAGGTAAAGTTAAAAATTTGCTAAGAACATAAAAGCTTTAGCTATATGGCATATTTTGTGCTCCATTCTTCATGTACCTTCCTGGAATAAACTTTGGAGATTACAGGTGTAATTGCTGTTTATCTGCCATACGAGTTTGTGTCTGGAACAAATTATTTCTAAGTAACAATATCTACTCACAGCCAGAAGGAATTTTAAACACATTATTTGTTTACTCCCCCCACCATCCATTTAAGAGAGAACACTCCTTGAGGACATTTGCTATTTTGTTAACAAAGGGCATGTTCACTCTACCAGAAAACCTGAATCCTAAGAAGCCCAGTAAAGTTTTATCTTTCTTATTCTGTCTTTGTTTCTTCTTAAGACATAGAATATCTTCTGGGGTGCCTTGATGCTGTCCACATCATTCTTCCACTAATATCACTAAGACTGAAAGAGAGAAATCTTTGTTTTTCATATTAATCATACTATCCATCATGTTATTCTGTTTCTGCATATGACTACTTTTCTGCCGTTTCTTTCCCCAATTATTAAGTGTGTTTCTTCTTCACAGTATAAAAAGTTGTCCCTCACAATATTTAATCAGTTTAATGCGTTGAAAATTAAGCTTGTATAGGCAATTTCTTTACAGTAACATATTTTACAGTAACGTATCTTTTTAGGTATTGTAACATATAAGGAAACAGAGGCAAAATCATTAACACAAACCAGTCAAGAAGAGTAGCATTTTCCTTTTCCTGTAAAAAAGCATACATGTAAACACATGCTCTTTCAAATGCCTGAGTTGTCCATTTGTAAGATATGTCCCTGAAATGTTGAAAGGAGCATGGAAGAATGTATTCCTATAAGTGTCATACTGCAAGCAAGACTGGCGTAAATTTTCCATTATCTTCCAAGGACAATTTATGCATTATGATAAATCAGTACAGCACTTTACAAACTGTAGCAAGATATTTAAGACTACTACATTTATCCATTACAAAATATTAAAATAGATCTTGCTCTTTTGGAATAGCTCCCATTGATACAAACAAAATTACTGCTGTATTCAGTTAATTTGCACAATTTTCCCAAGGATAATTGTTCATATGACACTGAAACTTTTAGGCTTGAATTCAGCTCCTACAGAGTTGGAGTCTAAACCAAGGCTGACTAAGCAATGTCTAATCTCTTATTATGGTTTTATGAAGAACTAATCAATGCAGTCAGCAGAATTAGAAAAGTGTTCAGCTTTTTGTGAAGTACAGAAATTTTTCCTGGAAATATAGATCTCAAGACTCAAGTGACTGGGATCCACAAATAAAACATGAAAGATAAAGCTGGTCAGGTCAACCTGACCACCCTTTTTTTCAAAATAGATTTGAAATTTCTGTGCATCCCTTTTACTTAGCTAGGGTTTGTAAGTAGAGCAAAATCTGATTCATATAAGATTTATTAAAAATCTTAAACTTCTCAACCATTGTATACCTGATAATACAGTTAGTAGAGCAATTTAGAGAAAACTGAATAAATTTAACAAAAATATTCATTCAAATGATGGGTAAGATTTTCAGAAACACTTAGCCCTGTGTCCAGCTCTTCTGGTGTCAAATTCTGGTTTACATATTTTCATACTGCCTTATGAGAAAAATTTCTAAGCAGCAGCACACTGTGGAAAACGAAACATGTCTTTTGACATATACAATAATAGGTTTTAAAAAGTCTCAGGTCACTTTGTGTGAGAGAGCTGTTTGCATGTTAAATCATACAAACAATTTGAATTTGAATATTAGAAACTTAAAAGTTTCACCACCCCACCTTCCTTTTTTTTTTTTTCCCTCACAAAATATGCCAATATTTTATGACTTGAACTTTATATCTGATCTTTATATCTAGGGAATAAAAAACATGGAACAAACCTTATTGACATGTTTTGACTTGTTAAAATTGAAAATAGCATGTTTGATTTCATTGCAAGCAGATTTATCTACACAGTTACTGATATAGAGCTGATAAAACTTGAATTGCTTATTTCAGGAGGAAAGAAATGAAGATTAATTTTCCAATAATCTCAATAGTAATGTTTAGAATAATGTAATTATGTTGTTTGATCAGGAAACAATCACTTACACTGGTCTAAAAGTGAAAATAACCTATTATAAACATCCATCCAGGGCCTCTGTTACCTCCTGTGTGAATCATGTCCTTCCAGGATTTTGATAAATGATTCTCTGTTGGAACACTTTTACATGCCTGTTTGAAATACACTTTCCTTGAACGCATTATAGCCTTTTTCCAGGCAATAAGTACCTAGCACTGTGAAAAGTGAATACATCTTTCCAACTGCTATTTGTCTCTGATATGAAGAAATTACTGTCAAGGTTAATTATTCCATTCAAAACCAGTTCTCACCTGAATGCTTTCCAAAATGTTTTTGAAGTACCAGAGAGATTAATTTGCCAGACAAACTGAGTGATGCACATATAGATGTGTTAGTATAGAATTCACCATGTACATTTGTTCTTAAATTTTGTTTTGAATGTAAAAAATTAAGACATAATTTCAGCATTTGGAGTCACATATGAAAGCGTAATAACAATGTAAAATGAATGTTACAAGCAGATAATGATTTCCAGTAAAAATGTTTCTGAAAAATTCTATTATACCCTGACAATCACTTTCCCTCAACCAGTTTCTTTTGCTGTACTTGTTATTATCTTTTACTTATCATCTGGGTAATACATTGCTTGATTCCATCTGTTAACTTGCTCTAATGTGATATTTTCAGAATTATATTAAAATGCAGATAAGAATAAAATAAATTTGTCAGGGTATATAAAGCTAAAAATAAAGATTTTTTTTAAAAAAATGTATTTTATTCATTAAATTTTTAAATCCATCATACAACCCCCTTGGAACACGATTATTGGAATAAACCCCTGCACTACAGTTTATGTTGCTCTAAAAAGCAATTTAAACATTTTGAAGTTTTCCTTTTCCTATTGTGAAGAACATTTCTAACATTATAATTAATTTTTCCACTCTGGTATCCTTTACTTTGAATGTCAAAATTAAGTTTAAAAACATCTCAATAAATTATAAACACATTCAAAATATAGGTTGACTGACAGTTCAAAACTGATCTCTTATTTTTAACTGTCATCAGTTTGACGGAAGTGTTGTCTCAATCTTAAGACTGAGGATTCACTTAAAAAAAAAAAAAGTGTTAGAATTCAGATGACTGCAAAGGACATTATGAACCAAGCCTTGCATGAGCATCAGGGTAGAAATGAGTTGCACTGAACATAGCATAAATATATGAATGCTGACATGTACAAAGATGTCTCAATAGTTCTGAACTGCATTCACAGTTTAAACAAATAGGATGGAAAGCAGTATAAATTCAGCAGTGCAGCCAGTTGTAAATTGTGAAGTTCACTGGGTGGCAGCCTAGAAGCTAAATGAGGAGCTGTGTTTTCTCAAATGCTAAATTATCCATAGGAATAAGAAGAAAAGATTGTATAATTCACCTTCAGTAATAGAAACTTTCATCACTTCTCCCAAGTTCTGCTGCCTGTCAGATGGTGTTGATTTTGTGAAACTTAGTAAGGATAGTGATTATTGGAGTGAGCACACACAATGCTTTAATTCACAGTGATGGTATTTTTTGTTTGCAGAGGAGATGACATTATGTTTCTTTGATTTCACCTTGTCATCAGCTCTCACTGAGCTTAGTGGATTCCATCTGAGCACCCAAATAATGGAGAATGTGATACATTTATGAAAATATTGTCTGGAGGCTTGAGCTTCAGTTTAGCATAAATTTGATCAAATTATTTTCAATGCAGTCAGTACAGCTCACTGAACAAAAACAAATTGCTGGGGAAGGAAAAAGGGAAAGGAGCACAAGGAAGAAAGGGAAGGAAGAGAGACCTGAAAGGACATTAGCTTTTCTCTGATTTATTGCTCACTGACCACACAAGCCACAGCTCTTCCTCTGTCACTTTCAATAATTAAATTTCTGTAGACATTTTTTTCCAAAACTTCCTTCCAGGTGATTCTGACAACAGTTAATTACTCCATCCAGACTTTCCATGCTTTTTCTCAGAACAACCATGACATTAACAAAAAAAAAAAAAAGGTTAATTTGATCAGTGTGTAACTTGGAGAGATTTCAACAGATGCTATAAAAGGATTTTGCTATTTATGAAATGAAACAATTAAAAAAATGCCCTCAGATAACATGTACCAGAAATTTAGATTAAATTTATGTTTATAGCAAAATTTAAATACTGAACTCCTATGCTGAAACTAGATAAAATTACTCTGGCTATTTCCTATCCAGGAAAATTAAGCTAATGCCCTAACCAGAATTTTCTCTGTTTTAATTTAATAGATGACATTCAGCTTTGAATGTCATCTGCTCATTGTAGCATCAGTAGGATCTCTGTAAGTAAAAGAACTGTAACTGAAGCAATGACAATATTTATAGTCCTGGGTTAACTACAGCTAAGCAGCACACAGAGACTTGTTCCCTCCCTGTCTACAGGATTAGTAACTAGTCTATCCTAAAGAAATTTGTTACAGGATCTTACGCCTAAAATTTTAAACTAATTAAATGTCCATAAAGCTTAATTTAATAAATTGAAGATGAAAAGAATGTCTGATATTTGAAATAAAGTGCTAATATTATCTCTCAGATTTACAATGAAATTGAAGTATCTTTCCTTAAGTGCTCATATCCGCTCCTGGTCTAACACCATTCTTCTACTTTGTGAGGTTTTAGGCTTAATGTGGTTTCTGACTAATCCTTCCACCCAATGTTGTGCAGGGTTCATAAATACTATTATGTAATATTGTTGAGATATATTTATTTCCAGTTTTGATCCTAGAAACAGAAGCAGATCTATAATTCTTCCATCATAGTGGAAAAGACACTTGTGTAGCTTCACATGAATGAAACATGGTTCAAATTTTCATTAGTTTAGAGCCTATTAACCTGAAAAAAGATGTGAGTAGTCATATGTATGACAGGCATGTATACCAGATATGTGTTTATATGGAAAAAGTGAATAAAGCATGACTATCTGTTATTTTTCATAGTGCACGAAGAACATGAAATCAAATAAAAAGATCAATTTTAAAGCAAGAGAGTGAACAAACACAAAAATTTCTTTCTCACAATGCATGATTAGATCATATAATACACTGTAACAGGAGGGTTTTGCTTATTGAGAAGTATAAACAGTTCAGGAAGTGATAAGGAAATTCATATACAAAACTGACTGCACTTAAGTTCAGTGGTCTAGATGAAAGCTGAGGGTTGGAAAAACATCTGTGATTGATGGAGACCAATAATAATGGGCTGTTCTCTACCCATGCTATTTCTAACATTCTTCTCAACATCTACTTCTAGCTGTTAGCAGAGATCAGTTATTACTTCAAATCATTAGTTTTTGTGCAACCAGTTATATCAAAGTATCAGATTTAAGTAGAAAGATTTAAATATCAGATTCCTCTGGGAGAAAAATATCTAAATCTGCTTTTCCATAAAATAATTTGTGTGAAATATGGAAGATGCTTTCAGCTACACTTAGCTAAGTCAGGAAAAATTCTGAAGTCAACACCTGCATATATAAGAAAATGGTATAAGGCCCACTGTGTCTGCAGACACAATGCTGTATACTCAGTATCTGTCTGTTTAGTAACCAGAGAAACTCAGCTGTGTTTCTGTTCCAATGAAACAGTCAGGAGGTGCTTAAAAAAAAAAAACACAACAAACTCTCCCTAGTCCTTTGAAGCTGTCTTTTGAACCTTCTCAGCCAGATGGCAGCAACATGGTAGACGCACACTATTGTCCTGTTTTCCCGTGAAAGAGTTGTGTATGAGTGACAAAAAGAGAATGAAGTAAATTCCAGAAAGTACATGAAGGCTCTGGTGTTTCTTCGTGTGAACATCCTACGTACTTGACATGTCTGTCATCTCCACAGCACTGTATTCAAAACCACAGACGCTCTGATAACATCTTAGGAAAAACAACCTATAGATTTTCAAATTCTTAGCACAAAGTGGGGAGGTTTGTTCCAAGGAGTGAATAGTCACACACTGTGTGTTCAGTTTCTTCTTTTCCTGGCATGTGAAACCTGCTCTCACTTCATAGAGATACCTTCTCTCAACTCTACAAAAAACACTATCTCTTGCCACAGAGATGATTGGATACCAGTGTGATTCAGCCATGTAAGCTTAGGCATCTAATGAAACTGTGGATGCTACAGGGTATCCTCTAGCTGTTACTTCAGAAAGTCTCAGATTTCCACTAATCCTGTGTCATCACATTTAGTCATACTGAGATCTTGGATACTGTAGGAGGTCTCAGCTGGTATAAGAAACTCATGTCTGAAAACTAACCCAAACCCTGTGAACTCTTTTCTTCTAGTCAACTGTAACACAATACAGTTTGCCACACTCAAATTCCTTTTTCTGACATTGGAACATCTGTTGCAATTGAGAGAAGATGCTGAGTTCTTGCCTTATCTGTTTACAAAATGACCTGTCTTGAACAGTTGTATATCACTTTTCTTTTCTCGTTTCCTTCACAGTTGCAGTGATTTGCCACCTATCGGCTACAGTCTGTTTTGTCTGAATTTCATTTGTGTTAATTGACTTTTTTCCTTTTTTCTCCACACACAACCCCCACTCCCCCGGGTAATGATTTTTACTTTTGAAGTCAGGGCATGGTGAGAAATATATTCATTAGGTGCCTTAGGTGTACCTAAGACCAAATTAATTCTTCCTGCCAACATGTATGACTAATCTGTGTATATTTCAGAGGAAATATGATAATCCATAAATAGGTGCTTTTGATTAAGAAGACAGTTATAGTTAAAAATGCATTTGATGGAATTTTCATACTGTACCATGTACTTTATATGCTGTAATCATGCACTTACAAATGAATAGTCATTAATCAAGTAATTTGACTTCACAAAGTCTGTTATGTCCAGATTTACCATGTGAAACCTGGCAGCTATTTTGAGTAGAACTAATTTGCCTGTGATATTAATCTTTAAAAGATGCTGCCTGAATACCTTAAATGAATCATGTAAATCCACAGTCAGCATGTAAAGATAGCTTTATACTTAAGTGGATTCAAGCATCCATAGCTGCTTCTGAAGCTCATTTATGCTTGCATTTTCTGCAAGATGAAAGAAAGTCAGTCCTCGGGAAGTCCTTGTGCTCGTTTTGTCTGGGATAATTTCTCCACAGGATACAGTATGGGGCTGTGTTTTGGATTTATGTTGAAAGCAGTATTCATGTTTTAGTTACGGTTGAGCAGTGCTTACACAGAGTCAAGGTCTTTTCTGCTTCTCACCTCACCCCCCCAGTGAGTAGGTTGGGGGTGCACAGGGATTTGAGAGGGGACACAGCCAGGAAAGCAGATCCCAACTGACAAAAAGGATGTTCCATACCATATGGTGTCATGCTCATTAATAAAAAGCTGGGGAAAGAAGAAGGAAGGGAGTGATTCATAATGATGCTTGTCTCTCTATGCAACCATTACGTATGGATCCCTGTTTTCCTGGAGATGGCTGAACACCTGTCTGACAATGGAAAGTAGTGAATAAATTCCTTGTTTTGCTTTGCTTGCATGCGTGGCTTTTGCTTTATCTATTTAACTGTGTTGTGGTTTGAGACCACCCAGCTGGCAATAAAACACCACATAGCCACTTGCTCATTCCTTTCCTCCTGCAGTGGTAATGAGAGAAGAAAATAGAAGAAAAGATTTGAGGGATAAGATCAAGGACAGGGAGATCTCACACAGCAGTTGTGGTCACAGGCAAAAGACAGACTTGTCTTGAGGAAAACAAAATCCATCTGATATAAACAAAACCACCACCAATCCACCAATTGTCATGAGAGTAGGACAACAATAAATACAACTGGATCTTAAGTATAACCCTTTCCCCCAAGCTTCCCTTCTTCCTATGATCAGCTCCGATAACTCCTCTCCCCCAGGTGATGCAGGGGGCCAGTGAATAGGGATTGCAGTTATTCCCAGTCAATTCCATATTGTTTATGCCACTCCTTCCTCCTCAGGTGGAAAACTCCTCACAGTCCTTTCTGGTGGTAACATGGCATCCCCGCCATGGGAAACTGTCCTCCATGAACTTCTCCCAAAAGTGTGGGTCTCTTCTGCAGGCTATGGTTCTCCCAGTGATCAACTCCTCCATTGCAGATGCCCCTCAGAATCATGGCTTTCTTCAGGATTAACTTCCTGTTCCAGTATGGGGTCCTCCACAGGCGGAAGGCAGCATTCTTCTCCACTGTTGATCTCTAAGGGCTGAAAGAGCTCAGACTGACATCTCAGCATGGCTTGAAGGGAGATGGCTGCTCTGGCATGCCTTCCCCCCTTCTTCCTCCCTCATCTGGGTGTCTACATTGTCTCTACCATGTCCCACTCCTTTCCAAAACAAGAGAACTCCCAATGCAAAAGAACTCATCCAACAATTTTTTCCCCTTTTAAGTATGTTAGCACAAAGGTGATGATTACCTTTGTCTTGGCCAGAGGCAGGACCAACTTGGATCTGGGGAGGGGAGAAAGGCGGAGCTTCTTGAATCCTCTTACAGAAGTGATGCCAGTATCCCCCTTCCCTGCTGCCAAAACCCCTCAAGACACTAAGCCAACACAGTTCAAACTAAACACAAACTGTCTTTATCTCAATCCATGAGTTTTCTCATTTTACTTTTCTGATTCTTTCCTCCATCCCCTGGAAGGAGGAAGTGAGTGGCTGTGTGTGGGCTGAGATGCCTTCTGGGGCTAAACCATAACAGTCTTTTAGTTGTAGAAGAACCTTCTTGTTACCTGCTCCACATACATTACTGCACTGTCACTCAAATGCTAAAGCTTTACATGCTTTAGTTTGCTTTAGTATGAAAAAGTTGTTAAAAATTTATACTGACCTTAATGTGCTTCTGGATAGTTTTCTAATCCTTTTTAATAACTTTCATGCAAATTCAGTACCTTAAAACACACAAAAAGTTGCTGTTGAATTGAAAGAAATCACTGCCTCATGGGTGTTGAAACTGAATTTAGAATTATTGACAGAATTGCCGATTTTAAATAACCTAGAAATCTTTATAACTAAAGCTCCACACTTCAGGGCAAACTATTACATAAAGAGCATTCATAATAAGATATGTATTGGTATTTATATTTTTAAGGTCATCCTACTGATTTGGAGGTTATTTAATATAAGGGCATAATTAGTCTCATAGTGGACTTATGCAGATTTAGAAATATGAAATATGAATGTAGAAACAGATGGGTATGAAAGAGAAAGGTAAATAAATAGATTTTCTTTTCTTAACGGGTCTTTATCATTTTCCCTGCTCTACCCTGACTGACTTTTTTTTTCCCATACAATGGTTGTTTCTATAATATACAGTCAGTTTTTATTGTAATTCAAGGCCTAAACATTGTTTAGTGAAGCCAATAAAAAAAACACTCTGTGATTTCAGCAAGTACTACACAAGGCCATGTAAACATTAAACAGAAATCGGTAAAGGGAAAAAAAAAAAAGAAACCCTTTAGTTTGCATGTTTTGACCTTGCTGGCTCATGACCTAATTTTTTTACTTTCGAAATGAAGAAAATGGGAGAAAAGTGAAAGAAAACATTTTTCAAAATTTCAGACAATTTTTTTTAAATGGAATCTTAAAAATTCTTTGTGATGGTCTCAAAAAGCCAAACTGAACTCCAGATTTTATTTTACAACATGCCATTTATCAATTGCAGTGATACATAATGATGTTGGGGTTTTTCCTCCCTTTCTTTTAGAAGCCAAGGAAAGGGAATTTAAAAGCAATGAAGTGTCTCCTACATATCCTGCCAGAGAGCTATGCCTACCTTATGTCCTTCAGAAACTTCTAAGGTCTCTAACTTACACTTTCATCTTGGTAGAATTACAGATCCAAGAAGTCCTTGCAAGAATATGCATATCAAGATTATCAGAAGGAAAAAAAATAACAAGGATACTGCCAAAAATTAGAATATATTTATTTATTTAAAAAAAAAAATTGTTTACACACATAGGCAAGTACTTTTTCCTTGTCAATAATAAAATTTCTATTACCATTCATAAAATAAACCTTATTCAAAGAAGAAAATCTGATCTAATGATGAACACTAGAATTTTTCTCTGGGATTCTCAAAACTGAATTAGACATCTTGATTTTTTTTTTCTCATCTAATACCCCTTTTTCTGACATCATACAAAAATTAAAGCTTCATGCAGTGGTAGTCAATGTATGAAGTGTGACCTTTTGAAAGCCTGTGTCATCTTTTATGGACCTGTGTCTATAACAAAGAAAAATATTTTCAAGTGACAAATTTGCCCTTCCACTGGGAACTAGTAGGTAATCAAAATGGCTTAAAGAATATTATTCTAGAAAGTATAGAAAAATAATCTGCAGTGCTGTGATCACCTTTGCAGATATTATATGTCTTCAAATAGCTTTTTTTCCCTCGTTTTTTTAGGTATTCAACCTCACCTCTTTGGTTCTCAACATGAAGATGACTTCACACTACATAATCGTTATATGTCAGAAGCACAATTCTGTAATGTATTCTATGCAGGTTTAGTCTATATTTGTTTTTGAGTTCTTTAAGTCTTCTGCAGTGAAATCTGTTAGCTGATAAGGTTTCTTCCTTGTCATTGTTTCCTTCTCATTCTTATGACACTTATCTGTAAGTAGTTGATGTTTCAAAGTAAATATCTTTACCTGCTTCAGTCACAGGCATATGCAGTGAAAAGATCATATCTATTTCTAGAACAAGAAGGAACAGAAGATACATTAAATTATTTCAATAAACTTAAGACTCACAGTTTCATGGATAATCAGTCAATACACTATGTAATGTTGATGATCCACATGTAGCTCAGGCATATGTGCCACTAAGAGGAAGGTGTGCCTTAGATACATCATATTACAACAGAATTTCCTAAACCCATCTTCTAGTTTTCTTATCAGAAGAACATAAGCCTGACACTAATGCCATGAAGTCAAAAGCACTTTTGCCATCACAGTACTAGGTCCTGATTGAATCTTTACATTTTTCAGTGCTCTACCAGCAATGTCTCCAGGATGGCCTTTCTAATTATTGTTAATGCTCAGCATTTTTAACTGATATCTGTGTTATTCATCTTGCTGTTAATCTTGGAAACTGAGAAAACCAGTGCAGGCTCTTTTTTCTGGTCTATGACTGTCCTGATCTTGGGTTCCTTTAATGACAGTTATTACTATTTCAAGACTGAATCTTCATAACATTGTCTCATGCTACTAAAAAAAAATAAAAAATAAAAAAATCCACCTACTATTCTTTGGGAACCATGACAAAAGATGACTCTGAAAACTTCTCTGTAATTTCCAAAACTACTGTTATTATCAAAGGTGACTCAAAAATGTTTGCCACTCAACTACAGTTTACTTAGAAACAAAAAGGTATGACTTATGTAATCAGTTTTCCTCTGGCTTTCATCCTGTTAACAGCACTAAAATATTGTTTGGAATGACTTCATGACACCTGATGAAACAAGTGACTTTTACAATTTTCTCCTGCTAGACTTGATGCTTCTTTCAGTGGCCCTTGAAGCTTCCAGGATGCAGCCCAATTTCTTTGTATATGTCATCAAAAAAGTTTAGCATTCACTGTCTTAGATTATTTTAAATTTTACCTCTGGCTATTTTAATTAAAATAAAAATCATGATTAGTACCTCTTCTTTGATTTTCCGTTGACAAGCTATCACCTGTGTTTCTAAATTATCAGTAAGTAGACTACCAATAATTTCAGTGGCACTTCTGAAGGATTACACTTACTCATTATGGATAAGTAACACAACTAAAATCCATATATGGACTTTACAAACCTCCATGATCATAGAATGGATCATAGAATCATACAATGCCCTGGGTTGGAAGGCATCTCTAAAGGTCGTCTAGTCCACTGCCCCTGCAGTGATCAGGGACGTCCTCAATTAGATCAGGTTGCTCAGATATATTATATTATATTATTATATTATTATATATGATTTGAAATTCCAGTAGTATCACCACATGTAGAAGGCAGATTTAGAATTGCAGTTTCCTTAAAAATAAGTTTACACTGTATCCTGCTTGGTTATACAGTATCGCAATACAAGCTCAACATTTCCCACTGGTATTACAAAACTGGGAAGATCATCAGCTCTGCTAGTCTTTCTGCCATACCCATGAAATATTTTCAGCTCATTCCCACTTTAGTCGGTAGATAATTATACTACGAGGCATGATTGACTATATTGTTTCTATATTGAGAGAGCTCCATTAACTTTCAGGAAGACAGATGATCAATATTAAGAGCCTGCTGCTTACACTCAGAGTCCTTCCTGCTGTGCCCCAATTTATGTGCAGGACATTTTTGTTACTGTACTCACCAGGATGTGTTTTATGACCTCGTTCCTCTTTTTTTTTTGCTACATAGTTAATGTTAATATAGCAGTAAACAGCCAATCCTTATGAATATATCCTTCTGGATTACTCATATACTTTAATATTTTTTTTTTTCAAACTGAAAGAGGGTGGATATAGATTAGATATAAGGAAGACATTTTTTACCGTGAGGGTGGTGAGACATTGGATCAGGGTGCCCAGAGAGGTTGTGGATACCCTATCCCTGGAAGTGTTCAAGGCCTGGTTGGATGGGACTCTGAGCAACCTAGTCTAGTAAAAGATTGTTTTGTTTGTTATCAAAGTGAAGTTAGATACTTCAGATCAGAAAATGGTGCTTAAACACCAGGTTTAGTTACTGTTTAATCCATTTCCTCTACTCCTATCACTGCCCGACAGCCAAAAAATCTCTCTCCATATATATTTAAATATATTTAAATTTTAAGATAGGAGTACTTCTAGGGTTCCATATACATATTTGTTATTTCCTTTTTATGTGTTAAGGGGAAACTTAGTTGTCTACTCTCTGTCCTTGCCTCACTATGCTGGTAGGAAGGAAACAGAAGTGTAGGAGCACAAGAGAGAGAAAATTCAGTGAATGATAAAATATTCAACTACGTTCTAGGGTCTACATAACAATGACAGCAGAACTGGGGACACCATGAGTCAAGCACTCTTACCCTGCAACTAGAAGTAACTTCACTGACTTTGTATTCCTGATCTTCCAAATATCTCAGTTTTAGTCTTTCCCTAAGAATTGTCTTGCTCTTTGGAACTTTCATTGTCATCTTCATCTTTTTAGGGAGAAAGACATATTTGTCCCTTACTTTCTGCATCTGTTCAAAGTCATAAAGACCTCATAGGTAGGAGTAACTTGATGAAAGAAGGTTGCCTTTTACAATCACATTTCACCATTATGCATAAATAATGGTATTGTACCACAAGATCTTTTTAACATATTTTAAGTACTCCAGTATATCTGCTCATATATCTTATTTCATGATGTTCTTCAGACCCCACAATTTGGTTAATTTTCCTTGTTACCATAGTTTATTTGTCTGGATCTAAACTTAGTGTTAAGTTTTCAACTGGTAGCAATTTAACTGTAATGTGCAGTATCCTGTAATTTAGTAGTACTAGTTTGTAGTACTAAATATGTGGATTGCTTTCTCAATTGGGCTCTTCATTCAACTGTTCTAGTATTTTAAATTATATTATGTATGTCATGAACGGCAGCCATGGTAGTCAACCAAGTTATGACCCTGACAGAGGAACCAGAGGCGCAAAAGAGCAAGTCGTACTCGAGGTTTAGGGGGATAGCTTTTAGAATCACAGTGGTCTGCAAACAGAAGTTTGAATTGTGCATGTCATTCATATAAGTTTCTAAAATGTGAGTTGTGCCATCTGCTAGAAAAATGTCCTAGGCAGGTAGTTTAGACTAGACAATCAATATTTAGACACTCAAGATAGGTGTGCTGAGGGCTATGAATTCTACAAGCCCTACAAAACTGTCATCTCAAATTAAGGGTTTTATTTGTTATAATGCTTCGGTATTTTTTCCCTTTCTTTTTATATATGTATATATAAATTTGATTTATTTTAAGTGCAGTGCTTTCAAGTTTTCCTTAGTACAATCTGATAGATCCTCTCGCTGTATATATATATATATATGTATCTATTGACACATGCATAAGTATTTTTATATATATGTCCAGAACTATCTATCGGTCAACTTTCTGTGAAGCAATTTCAGTTGCCTTTACAAGAAGAGATATACTTTCTTATATCTCTTGCCAATATCTTTCTAATTTCTAGAGAGCTCCAGCTCCAGTGACCATTTTGGAAGCACCAGGCTTTTAATTTTTTTATTTTTCTTTGTTGGTAAATGAATTTCTGGTTCCTGCCTCCCTTCTCAGGCAGCAATTTCTGAGGCTTCTGAGTCATAGATTCATTGTATGATGGGTCTTCTTCATAACATCAAGGACTTAAAACATTAACAGACATTTGTAAGAGACTGACTATTGATGTCTCAAACCTTGTGTGGTGATAAGATCTGGACAGCAAATGATCTGGATAGCAAGGCCTGCATGGAAGGAAGAGGTGTCAGTGGCTCTCAATAGTCTCAACAGTTCTCAATGGCTCTGCTATCCTCCCCTGGATCCTTCCAGATAAATTAACAACAGGAAGAGATAAATTCTGGGTAGTTTGAAAGGAGCAAGAAATTATGTAGGAGTTTATGGTAATTTAGCTTGACTCCCTCTTTTATATGCTTTTTTTTTTTTTTTTTTGTGAGAACAACCATTCACTGGAGCAACCTCCCCATCACTGTATGTTTTCAAGATGTGATCGTAGAGAGTTCTAGGTAATCTCAACTAAGCTCCCTTTCCCACAGAAAGTTAGACCCAATATATTTCAAGGTTCCTTCTAATCTGGGCTGTTCTATTATTCTATGTTTCTATATTTTGCTTACACATTAGATTAGAGCAAATTCAGTTAACATTCTAAGACATATTGTGGTCTGACAAATGACTTAAAGGTTCAGCTGCCCAGGCAAAATTTAGGTATCTGCCTCCTTTTCCACATCTCAGGAATGCTTAGGTTTTCCTCTGTACAAGGATTTATGTCTGATAACAGAATCAGACATGCTCCACTGTACCCTCCCATGCTCCCTGGAGTTTTATTGTGTAATGCTGTCAAAGAAGAATAAAAAGTAAGATTCAGAAGGAACATAAGGCATCTAGTTGAACTTGAAACAAATCAAGGCCCATACTTCTATGCTGTAACTACATTAAAATTTTGTCTGGAGGTTTTCAGCTTCAAATAATGGTGAGAAAAGGATAATAAAACAGTATAGAAATTCACATGTGAATTTGAATTTGTGAATATGAAAGATAAAGGCCTCAAAAGAGTGTGAAAAAAGTCTTATCCACATTTATTCAAGTAATTCATTAACATATTTAATGCTTCAGCTCATCTTTCTGATGAAAGGAGCACATGATAATGCAGTTCATGTAAGTGGCATTTTATCTACAGAACATTCTTTCTTTTTGATTTTTTTTTTTTTTTTTTTCCTTACATAAAATGGGTTACTGACCCACATAATGTTTTCTAGATGAGAAGTAATATTTTTCAGAGATCTGTGGTATTGTAGTCTTGCTATGTGGATAAACTCTTATATGTAATGACTTGTGTTCAGATGATAACATTTAAGCATGGTAGTGGAGAGGGGGGAAAATGGAGTAGAGAGGAGAAGGAATAGAGAATGAAAGTATGAAAACAGTTATTATGGATTTGAATTGCTTTCCCTGAAATAAATATCTTTCTACAAAAAGAAAAACCCTCTTATGAAAAATCCGTTATAAGCACAAAACAAAAGCTGTTAACTGTCTGACCTGGGACAGTGTCAGAGAAACAAATGGGAAGAGAGTAAATAGTAAAAGAAGGCATTATAAGTCAGTGTTATCAGCTTAAAAGAAATCTGAATGCTGACGAGTTTACTAAAATCATCAAGGCAAAGGAATGTTTTATGTAGACATTTGAAGGAGGACAATGAGATAGTTACTCCTAAGTTTAAGTAAAAAAAAAAAACAAAAGAGAAATCTAATAGATTCTTATTTTATAATTTAATGATGGCTGTTCCTGATCAAGCAACTAGGAAAAGGATGTGAAATCTTAAAAATAGAATGAGGTACAAAAATAATTTTGAAGAGCTATGAAACTGAAAGCATTTTAATATTATTCTTTAAACATCACAATATAGATGAAGTGAAACGGTTCAGAGAAGAAAAATATACTCAAGGAAAAAGATTAGGAAAAGAAATATATATAAAAAAGCATGAATAGTGTCAATTTGTATTAAACGAGACTAGAGAAGATGTTTGTTTCACATGATCAGAAACTGGGTGAGACTCTAACTCCACAGCTAAATGGTGGAGATGGATATAAAATAATCTTCTTGTGCCATGAAAGTCTGAAGTTTCAACTGTGTTCCTGTTCTGTCCTAAATAAACACAATCCTACTGCTGGTACTTCATGAATAACAAATAACCTGAACCCTGCTATTTTGGAAAAATGAAACTATTCATAATTTTCAAGAAAAGGACTGAAAAAAAAATGTTGATATGTTTATTTTCAAACACAGAATTTAGAAATGCTATATTCAAAGACTTGCCCTAAATCAGCATTTACCAATGAAAATTCAGCTGATACTCAGATTAAAAAATGTTAAACCAAAGGGATCAATAAATTCAACATAATAAAAACATTTTCATTTTTTACTAAGTTTCAACTTAGTTTTAGATTATTTTCATTTGAGCCAAAATCAATTGTTTTGAAATGTATAGATTTTTCTTTTCTTTTCTTTTTTTTTTTTTAATAGGTAGGGATTTGAAAGTTACATTATACCTTCATTCTATCCAAACTGGACAATTATGTATTCCCCGATGGAAGATTCATTCCCTCTCTCTTATTGTTGAGTTGTTGTGTTTTTTTTAATTCACACATAGCAGCAACTAGAAAGTCCCTCTCTCCTTGAAATGCAATAGAAACCTATAAAAGGGGATGATTTAGAAATTCAAATAAAGCTCAAAGGACACAGCATTACTAAATTGTTTATTTGCCTTACATGACAGAGAAAAATGTCAAGGGATAGAGAGGAAAGAGATTGATGTCAAGTAAACTAAGTTTGTGCTTTATGGAGGTCTGTAATTTTAATTTCTGTTTTGTAACTTAGTTTCCCATCTATAATTTAGCCATTTTCTTTCTTTATATATACATATATATGCGTGTGTGTTTGTTTGCATTTTGAGAGTAAGCAGCTTCTCAAAGTGATCTGAAATAAATGTAACAAGCAAATTTTGCACAAAAAATACAGAAAAAGTAACTCAAATTAACCTTAAATCAGACTGCATACTTGATTAGAATTGGAAATCTGGGTGACTGGAGTGAATTTTCACTATGGTACAATCATCAGCACAGGGATCACCATTATCATATGCCATGACACAAGGAAGATTCCTCAGCAAGCATCAACACCTTTGCAAGAAGCAATAGAAAGGGATCACAAAACATTAGTTACAAGATTCAGTCCAGCTGGAGGCAGACATCTAAAATACAGAAATTTACATATGATAATGTAGTGATTCTGGGATGTCTTTATGGTTAATGGAGAGTAAAGGGAAGTCTTAAGGCATGATACTTCAAATAGTTGCCCAGACAATGCTAGATGATTTTTATTGGCCATAACGGAGAGTGACAAATATTTATCTCTACACTAGAGGCACATAACACTAAATGAGGTTAATCCTAGCTGGACAAAATAGTTGTAACATCATCTTTTTATGCTAGAAAACATTTTGGTACCTAAAATAATAATGAAAATAAATAAAAAATAACAGAAACCTGATACCTAAAATAATGCAGATGAAACTGTTTTCTAATAACATACAACACTGTACTTTCATTACACAACTTCACTCCTTAAGAACATGTCTTTAATAAGTAATATGAAGAAGTATCTGTCAAAACTGGAGTAACTTGTGAGGAAGTCTTTAATCTCCATGTTATCATAACAGTGTACATATTTTTTCATTGGTTTATCGAGCACTTTAGATTTTTTTTCTTCTGAACCTATTTGCAAACTTCTGAAGAGGTACTGAGTACTTGATTACTAAGAATTCTGCCTGATTCAATCTTATTTTACATTCAGAGGTTCTAAACACTGTATTCAATATTATCACTTTATTAGCTGCTCTTAGAATACCTTTCTACTGACAGCTAAAAGAGATTTCTCTAACAACTGCTCATTTCTGGCGTTAAAGAAGTAGTTTACAAATGCAGCATGAAATGAGGTGTTGGCAGTTTTTGTGCTCTGCTTACAGGAAATTCAGATGCCTTGAAAAAGGCAGGGAAATATGAGCTAAATAGAGAGAGCTGTGCTTTTTGACTGTTTTAGCCTGATCCTTCCTTCAATCTATTAAGAATTATTTGTGCCTTGCCACAGTATGCGGCTCCTGCAGCATGAATACTTTATGCTTCACTTTTCTTTAATACCTCCCAGGAAGAATAATGCAGGTTTCTTTGCTTTTTCTTCCTCCCCCACCACCATAAGAGCACAAGTATGCATACCCTAAAACACTTCACTTTTTATGTATATTAATTGGACTACCTGTTGTCATTAATTTATTATTTTATATGTGATTTAACATAATTTGTTGCTCATGTTATTGAGAAAGTTGTGTCTGTGGCTGCCTCAATTTAACAATAACTTTGACTATACATGGACCATTACATTTATTGATGTCTAAATAATGTGCTTATGACATCTACTGAAAGAAACTTCCTATTACTGCTTGTTGAGCCTGCAGGTAGAGAGGATCTTTTCTAAAATAACTATCTGTACTTGCATATGCTTTCTAGTAAAGCCTAATGTCAATTTTTCATTAGAAACATCTGACAATTATTACAGTTGTTAATATATCTGTATTTGGATGTGATCCTGCTCAGGAAAAAAACAAAACAAAACAAAACAAAAGAAACCTCCCAAAACCCCTAAGTTTGCTTTGGCCAAACATAGAGGCATCATGCAATATGTTTCAGGAGTATTGACTACTCAAAGTGGACTTTAGCTTTGGGATCTAAATAGTGTTAAGATGAAAACACCCAAAATGGAACTTCTACTGTTACAAAGAGCAAAAACTAAAAAATCCTGAATATCATAAAATTAGATTTTCATTCTCTCCTATTTAAGTTAGCAATTATTGACAGCAGTAAACTGTCTGCTGTTGGAGCCAAAATTATAAAATATGTTTACCTCATAAAATTTCTATAGCACAGGTCCAAAATAAAGTGTGCTCTTATTTTGATGAGTGTTTTTTGCATTTTCAGTCCATTAATCTTTGGTGACTTCTTAGGAATGGTAAAGAGATGCTAATGTTGTTTAAATATTTATAGTGATGATTTAAATATAACTGCTTTCCTAATCTCTAGAGCTGCCAGAGCTGTTTGTCAAATCTACTTGCCATGCCTTCTTTTACTTTTTTCAAAGACAAAAGACTTTTTTTTTTTTTAATCAACAAGTATTTTGTAGTAATTGACCAAAATCTAACAAAAAATGGAAAAATGTATAATTGTTAACAGTGAATGTACACTACTTGCTCTGGGTGATTCATGTTCATACATTAATAGCCTGTCTACATTTTGGTAGAAAAAATTCCAAACTTTAGTGCCAACCATTTTATTATTAAATGGGTTACGCAAACTTTAACCTGAAATAAAAACATTTTTCATAATTTACTACTATGGTCAAGATTTTCACGAGTAAATTCATATAAGAAAGTGAAAAATGGTATTATTAATAACTCTTGAATATAATAAAATTTTATTATTAGTGTCCTTCTTAGTATTACTAGCAAAAAAAATCTATAAACAAAACAAAAATAAACTTGCATATAGTAGAAACTAATAGAGAAATGTTAAGGAAAAATGCTTTTGGTTTCCTCATAATAGGTATCCTACATACAAACTACTACAATGTATCAAATAGTTAAGCCTATATTTATAATTAAAACTGTTACTAGACTTCTTGAGTTCACTGATATCCAAAACATATAGACCTTTTCTATGCATAAAAATTAAGTGCAGGCTTATATGCTTTCCTGACTTTAAATGTGTTCAGTATGATATTTTCAATTTCTAAGGTAGTGAAAATGCCTAATGCTAAATGATATTGTGAGAAACATTAAAAAAAAATATTGCAAGCTAAACTGAAAAAGAAAACAAATCAAAACAAAAAGTTATACACCTTTTTTCTTTAAAAAAAAAAAAAAAAAAACAAACCCAAAACATATAATGTATTGGAAATTTATTTAGACATGAAATCCATCTGCATTTTTTCATAATCAGTTATCTTCTAATCAGTGAGTTTACTTATATGGTAAATCTAACATGCAAACAACTGCTGCAAAGCCAGGCTGGACTATTCTGTCTTTTCTCAACTTTATTTTTGAGGAAAATGAACTTATGTGGGTAGATTTCAGCTCACATATTCTTATCATAGAATAATAGAATGATTTGGAATGAAGGGACTTTAAAGATCACCTAGTTCCAAACCCCTTTGCCATGAGCAGGGACACTTTTCACTGGACCAGGTTGCTCAAAGTCCCTTCTAACCTGGCCTTAAACACATGCAGAATCTCTGGGGAAACTCTTCCAGTGCCTCACCACCTCTCAGTGAAAGACTTCTTCCTTACATTGAATCTAAATCTACCCACTTTCATTTTAAAACCATTAGCCTCTGTTGTATCACTATGTGCATTTGTCAAACATGGCTCTCCAGCTTTTCTATTGGGCCCCGCCAGTACTTGAAGGCTGCTATAAGGTCTCCCCAGAGCCTTCTCTTCTCCAGGCTGAACAACATCAACTTTCTCAGCCTGTCCTCAAAGAGGAGGTGTTCCATCCCTCCAGTCATCTTTGTGACCCTCCTCTGTATCATCTCCAACAAGTTCATGTGCTCCTTAGTTTGGCAGCCCCCAAGATGAACACAGTATTCCCAATGAGGTCTCACCAGGGCAGATTATAGGGGCAGAATCACCTCAGTCACACTTCTCTTGATACAGCCCAGGATTTAGTTGGCTTTTCTGGACTGTAAGTGTACATTGCCAGCTCATGCACAGCTTTTCTTCCACTAGTACCCCAAGACCTTCTCCATAGGGCTGCTCTCAATCCCTTCACCCCATAGCTTGTGTTTTATACCAGGGGTTGCACCGACACCTGTGCAGGACCTTGCACTTGTAGTTGATTTGCAAGAGGATTGTGCAGGCCCACCTCTCAAGCCTGTCAAGGTCCCTCTAGATGTCACTCCTTCCCTCCAGTGTAGTGAGTGCACCACAGAGATTGGTGGTGTTGACAAAGTTGCTGAGAGTGCACTCAATCCCAGTATGCATGTCCCTGACAAAGACGTTGAACTATGCTAGTGCCAGTAATGACCCCTGAGAAATACAGTCATTTTTTTCTGAGAATCAGTGTGACTTTATCATTCTAAATAAAGATATTTTTTTTAGTATCTTATGTTTCATCTAAAATGTATATGCTATATCTTTCTAAACTGTAACCTTAAACTAAACTGAAACTGAAACAATATTACTGTTGGGGTGAAGAGGATGAACAAGGAATACATTACCAGAAAACAGAGTAAGAGATTGATGTTTCTTCTTTTTTAAAGAGGGGGGGGAAGAGAAAACAGGGTTATAAAAAAAAGTGAACATAAAATTTTAGAACAGCAGAGAATAAATGCATAGGCCAGAGCTATAGACAGTATAAATGACACATAAACTCTACTAAAAACATCCCAGTTATAAATACCTTTTAATATTTTTAAGATCTTTTAATATGCAGTTTAAATACTAAGGCTGGATTCTTGCAAACATTTTAAGAAAATTTAGGCCTTAGAGAGAGTGAAAGCATTCCTAAAAGATTAAGCAAGGAATGGTGCATAAATATTATTTTGGGTATGATCTCCTTGTCAATGACATTCCTGATATCTTAGATTCAGTTGTGTGGATTCCTGTGAGTGAGTTTCTACAACACAGCAGGTTCATTTTTACAATATGAATTTTCAATATATCATTCAAATCAATTTAGAAATTAAGTCTGTAAATCTTCCTTAACTTTTAAAGTAAGAACATATCTAATGAAAACAAAACCATGTCCAAGTAATATCTCCTTCTAAAATAAGTATCAGCATTTAGTTATACTAGAAACTCCCCTAAAGGCTGTATGGAATAACAGTCTTTTTGTAGCAGTTTTAGGTGCACTAAGTATCTTCTTAAATTAACAGCAGCCCATGCACAATATTTTTCATGACTGATGTTTGCAGATATATATATCTAGGTATAAATAAAGTAGCAATTTCCTACATTTTTAGAATAAAACCCATTTAGGTTATGATTGTAATCTAAAGGTATAGGCTACTCTATATCAATACATATATTAAGCAATTATATATCAACTCATAAACAAGTATAAATTCAAATATATGTATATATTCAGGCATACATGTATTATATACATTTATACATCTGCATGTATAGATAAAGATAGATCAGATTTTGGCGGAAAAACAAGAAGTAACCAAATGGATAATAGAATTTTCTGCTGTAATACAATAGTCAGCATGACTCAGTCTGCATTGCTGTTATGGATCAATGTGTTAAATGAATCTTGCTGCCTGAATTTCTGTTGCTGCTAGCTATCTTTAAGTGGTAATTCATTTAGTCAGCTTTGGCATGACTTTGGAGTAGCATAAGATTAGGAAATAGGATCCAGATATCAGACCACTCTCAATGCCTCAAAAAACCCCACATTCTGGAGTTCTGGAGATCTTCAGTTATTCATCCATGAAAGCAAAGAATGAGTTATTTTCTTTATTTATTAAAAATTATATTTTTATAAATTATATTTATTTTTTAGAATGTTAAAAACTTAGTGAAATCATATGATGATGATAAATCCAGTTTCAGCTTCAGAACAGTTCAGCTTAGTCCAAGGCTGGCAACTCTGGAGCTGTCTTTCAGAGGAGTCTAAAGGGTCCATGGGCTCTCTGGGGGCTGAGAGCTTGGGGTCCTACAGATGCCTGTCAACTAGGATCTGTTCCACGCCCAGCCAGGAGCAGGAAAGGTAAGGGGCACCAGGGCAGCCCCTACCCCAGGTATCAGGCACCTACATGGGGATAGGGATAGGCCATGAGTGGGCTCAGCTTGGTATGTCCCATGGCTGAGCAGGGCAGTGTTGCAAGGAGATGGAGACAGACCCTCATGTGTCATCACTGGGGCAGAGACTGACAGATTTGGGGGGCTGACATGGGGTCCTGGGACATGGGAAGGGTGGGCAGAGCCCTGAGGAGGGTCAGTCAGGGCTGGTGGTGCCCTCAGTGCTT
This sequence comes from Chloroceryle aenea, assembly GCA_013399075.1. Taxonomy (NCBI): domain Eukaryota; kingdom Metazoa; phylum Chordata; class Aves; order Coraciiformes; family Cerylidae; genus Chloroceryle; species Chloroceryle aenea. Next base: position 31,354 of record VWZY01012052.1, read on the forward strand.
TGACAATATTCAAAATTCTTCTCTTTTCTACCTGTGCAGCAGAAACTTACAGGGCTACTAATCCTTGCTAATGGCACACCCCTGATAGGTACCTGTCTAACAGATTATCTGTCTTCATGTTCCTTCATATGTTCCTCTTTGCACATTTCTATATCACATTGCTCATTCCAAATGTTTCATAGAAATGACAGAATTCATTGTTTAAAGGTGACTTGTCATGCTTAAAACCTTGCACCATCACTACATAAACACTGGCCTTTCAGGTTATGACTCAGAAAGAGGTACTCTGAAAATTAACAGTGAGAGATTTCTACCTGTAACAGCCTTATTACTTATTATGCTACTTGATGAGAATCAATCAAGAAGTTTGGAAACTAAATACACAATATACACGGGACCATTATAATGAAACATCCTCTTGTCCGCTTCAATGTAAGAGTCCCCATGCACTGTGAAATTCTGCAAAATATTCAGTCTGACAGGAAGAAAGTCTGGAATAGCCAGACTCATCTTTACTCTTATGTGCATCACCTTGTTTATCAGCCAGCTAGACTTCATTCACACCTCAGTATCTTCCAAATATTGTAACTCAGCCCATGAACTATGCATGAACAAAATGAGAAGTAAAAACTGTATTCTATGAATGTAAAACACAGCCCTTGCAGTTAACACTGTCAAATGCCTACAGGTAATCACTGAACACATGAGAAGGTAAGTCCTATGATTTCCTTGAGAGAACCGGCCATTCCTTTCCTTGAATAATTAGCAATGATGGAAGCTAAAACTAATAAAAACCCTTTTATTTTGCAGACAGTGACTCACAGATAAGTAAGTAGCCCTTCATAGACTGGCCATTTTACATGCAATTCATAAGAATACACAAAATGTAAACTGTAGATTTTGTCAAATGCCCATAGAAACTATCAGCATGAATGCAATCTGTTTGATTTTATGTATAAAAAGCCAAAATGTATATAAGCAAGAGCTGATATAGACTATTAAGTGAAGCTATTTGACAGTGGAAGTAAATCTCCTCATCAAGACATTGGAGATATTATGACAGAAGTGCATAAGCTTTTCTGTCTTTATATTTAGGAATCCATGACCTCTTCACAATGAGACAGTGAATTCTGACCATACAACTATGAGTACATATCAATAAGCTCACTTTCTCTCATTTTACTAATTATTATACATAAAAATACAACAAAGAGAGAAAAAATGACATAGCATCATAAAATCATCTAGTTTGGAAAAGACCTTTGAACAGCTTTTCATGGTGGCCACAAATGTATGAGTCATATCAACCTATTGAAGATAATGCCTTCATTAAAGTTATTGTAATATGCCACTGTTATTGTAATATGCCACTGCATTATGTAATTTTCAGGATTTGGTGTTAGGCTTGGTTTAGTTTTGTTTTGTTTTGTTTGGGGGGGAGGTTGCTCGTTGTGGCTTTTTTCATCTTTATCCGTCATTTCTAAGGAAAAATATCTTTTTCCATAACCAAAATAGCATTATCCCCTTATTTTTTTGAAGTCGGAGAACTTTTCATAAGAAACCTCACATTCTGCTTTATTTTCCTTTCTTTCATAGAGTTATTTATCTCAGCTCATTAAAAGCAATTAGCCTGCAGAAAAATACCTTTTTTAAATTTTTTTGTGTGTGTGTGTCTGGTGTCATCTACTACCAAGGCCAGAAGTGTTAGTAGTGCCACACTTCAAGTGTTCTGCCCTTAAGTAGATATTTTCTCATCTTTCATGAATATTTTCTGTAGGTATTATTTTTGTGTCTCTGCAGTTGAGTCCAAATGTCCCTCAAATATGAAGAAAAGAAAAAAAAAAAAAGGCATTTTGCTTCAAGTATACCCATATCTTAAAAAAAAATCCTACAAGACAAAACAGCGTGTAATTTTCCAAGACCTTGTACCCTCTATAGTGAGTTAAACAGAATATGACTACTCGAATGACTCACCTCAGTGAATCTTGACAGTGAATACTGCTAAAACCAATTTTTAAGCTGAATTTTGAGCTGCATCTTGAAGATTCAACTGCTGTAAAACTGGGCAAATTACTTTAAAAATAGATTTTAAATAATATCTTTCTAGTGAAAGCCAGATAATAGATGTAATCATTTGTCATAGAGATTCTGTATATTGTAAAGGATACTTTACAGGCATCACCACTGAAAGAAATAATAACTGAATTAAAATCTGCCCTTGAGTGCAAGTGCATCAAATATAAATATGTTATTTTCAGTAGAGTAGAAACACACTACTTGCTTTGACAGGAACGTGCAATAGTGAAGTTAAAGACATTTATTATCAAATGTAGAAACTGCTAGTACCACCTACTGGCAGAACTGCAAAACTTAAAATTTTTTATAATACTCGGTAATGACAGAATAGAAAACAAATTATTGCAAATCTAATCTCATCTTTGATTGCAAACAATATGCAGTTAGGTATAGGAGATGAATTTGAGTACTTAGGGTATATTTTTATATACTGAGCTATTATGCAATTATTTATAAATGAAAGAAGGAAAAGAAAAAGGAACAACAACAACAACAACAACAAAAGAACAAAAACCAAAAAAGAATTTATAAGTGGAGTTCAGGTAAGTTACATAATGATGTCATTTAGAAAGCAGTACAGAAACTCATGTAACATTTCTGATTATATAGACTTTTCTTGGCTAAGCTTATGTGGGAACTCTCCACTTCTTTTATTCAAGAAGTTTTATTTACATTTTGCTTTCAACACCCTGTATCATTGAACTGGCAGTCAGTTTATCCTTTAGTACTTTGAGAGCCACTGGAAAATTTCAAGATAAAAGAACAGTATTTAGATCTGGATCTTCTCAGATATGTGAAATTACTTCCCTCCTCTCCCTCTTTCCCTCCTTTATATCTTCCTTACTTCCTCTTTTCTTCTCTTCCTTTCCTTTGTCAAACATCTGAAACTAAATTCTCCACAGCCTTTTCTAGGACAATTTGTAAGTACAATTTCCTTACTCTTGCTAGCAGTACTACTCTACATTAATTTAGATAGCTATGCAAAATAGAAAGCAGTTGGTCTTTAACTCATAGAATCATAGAATGCATTGGGTTGGAAGTGACCTTTAAAGGTCATCTAGTCCAAGCCTACCTGCAGTAAGCAGGAACATCTTTAACTAGATCAGATTGCTCAGACCCCATCAAGCCCAGCCTTGAATATCTCCAGGTATGGGGCCTCCACCACCTCCCTGCACAACCTGTTCCAGTGTTCCACTACTCTCAGAGTAAAGAACTTCCTAATGTCCACTGTAAATCTACCCTTCTCTAGTATAAAATCTTTGTCCCTCATCATATTGCTACATACCCTTGTAAACAGTCCTTCAACAGCTTTCTTGTAAGCCCTTCTCAGATACTGGAAGGCCTCTATAAGGTCTCCCTGGAGCCAGGCTGAGCAATCCCAACTCTCTCAGTCTGTCTTCACAAGAGATGTGCTCCAGCCCTCTGGAAGTTCCATCAGGTCCATGTCCTTCTCACTTCAGTGCTCTTCAGGTAGCAAGTTTCATTGAGGTCCTCAAAACTTTCTGCAGCAAGCATATACCTCAACTTGATATTCCAGCCAGACAACTTGAGAAGAATCTGTAACTTTTCTCACACAAGGTATACAAGTAGGAAAAAAATGTTTCATTTTCATTATTATATACAATGGGACAGAAAATTGAATTTCGAATAAACAATTATCTACTTTTTCCACAGTGAAGCATTGTAGATTTACCTAACTAGAAGCACCTTAAAATTAAATCCTTTTCAAATCTGGTTTAACTGTCTCACATTTAAGTATTTCTTCTGTGTCCAGTCAATGCATCACCTTGGTACTCAAATATTTCTTCCAGCTGTACCACCTAACACACCAACACAAACTATGAAGAGAAATACTGAAAAATGACCTATGGGGCTGCCCCAACCTAAGCTACTTCCAAGCTGAAAACCAGTCCGTATCAAGGGAAACATTTACATTTCTCTTCTGTTTTATCTCCCACTTTATGACTCCTTTGCCTTAGTCATTAATCTCTGATGTGGAACCTTGTTAAGTACTTTTGAAAATCTAAATATACTACTATCTACTAAATTTTCCTTATCTATCGTGGCAGTAATATCTTCAAAGGACTCCAGAAGGTTAGTTAAGCATGACCTCTCCTGCCTGAATTTATGTTGGCTATTCTTAATCAAATTATGTGGGTTTACTTTTCTTCAGACATTTCATATGAGAGTTCCTCTATTTTCTCCCAGCAAATTATAGACTCACTGTTTTCCCTCATGATCATTTAAAGGAATATAATGAAGTTATCTTTGCTGCTTTTCAATTCTTTGGAATCTCTCCTGAGTGGTGTGAACTTTAAAAATGTCAGTGAAGAATTAAGTGATTTCCTTACCTGGTCCCTTAACACTTTTTTTGCTGATCAGAAAAGATGGAAACATTTAAAATATGTTAATAAACATGCCAAATGAATGTATTTCCAGTTGTGTGTCAAACTGGAAAAAAAAACAGTAGTGTACCTCATAGAAGTGCTATTTCTTTCTCTTATGTATGAGAAGAACAAGATTACATTGATAAATGTTAAAAATAAAAGGAAACAAAAATCAAAAACAAACAAGTGAATAAAAACCAAACCATCAACAGAACAAGACAACCACCAAACAGGAATTGCCATTTCTAAAGCTAAGTAACTCTTTTTTTCATGCCAAAAAAAACAAATGGAAACATAAAAATATTAACTCTTCATTTCTCCTTCAGCAGTCAGAAAAAAAAAAAAAAAACAACAACAAAACAACAATCCATATTTGGTCTTGAATTTGGGAAGGAACAAAACCACATAAAAGATGATAAGAAGGAACAGATGTGTTAGCTGCTGTCATAACTTTATAAATGGATAAAATAGACCTTTTATTTGTTCCTATGACATTATATTCTTCCTCCTAGATAATGTACATATTTAAGAGTATTACATTTTATTTTACATATCTAAATTTGGGAGTGCATACATTCCATGTGTTTTAGAGCTTCACTGCTATGACCCGCAAATCCTATAAAAACTCTTAAGTCAGTAAATTTTACATATCTAAAAACCCTCCTGCTTTCTTGACAACAGTATTTAACCTAGGATTATTATTATCTTTTTTCTTTTTTCTTTTTTTTTTTTTTTATGAAAATACTTGTCAAAAAAAATTTAGTTTAAATATTAAGGGCTCAGCTGTGGTTTAGCACTAAGGATGTTAAGCAGATGCAAAGGATGTGACAAAGGTACACAGATCAGGCATAATCATAGTCTTTCCGTGTTCTACATGAAAAGGTTGTTAAATAGGTAGCAAACAACAAGGGCTGTTCTGGCCTTACTTCATGCTATTTCCACTGTTTTCTATTTCACAGAGGTCTAATAGCCCAGCAGCTTCTCAATTTTTATCCTACACATTTTCTGAGCTCATTGTTGCTGTCAAACTGACACAATGTTGACCACTATGTACCTTGTTCACTTCGTCATGAGTGGTAAAATTCTCTTTCTGTCCTAGAGGAGCAGAAGGGAAATTGTATTCAGTCTCTTTAAAAGATAGGGTTTAAAAACTTCTTTATGATTGTTAAGAGTTTAGGAGATAAGCAGCTAGAGCACAGTCCTAATTTTTTCCCTCTCTTTTTTCTATGCTGTCTGCACAGAGTATCTAGGGTTATTCCCCAAGGGGATCAGGCTGCAAGACTAGATAGTTGAAAAAAAAAAAAAAAAAGTGGTTTTCACTTCTTCCTGTAGCTGCATTAGTTAAGATCAGTGCTAACTCATTAAAATATAGTTAACCTATACACAATTTATTATTCCTCAAAGAGGGAATTAGAAAACAATATTCTCTAGAAGTTTGGAGTTCTGTTTAATGAAATCATAACAGCTGTCAATATATAAGGTATACTCAATACCCCTATGTTATCAACTCTGTTCATTCCTAACAATGGAAACACACAGACTGCACTCATCAGGAAAAGTAATTACTCAAATAATTTTCTTTTAAATCATGATCTTCATAAAAAAAGTATTTTAATTACTTGCAGGAATCTATTAGTATGTGAAATCACAGGCTCCCACTAACCTTGAAAAAGGACAGAATGACTAAAATGATGATTTTCTCTTCTAATGAACTCATGTAAGTAAATAAATTACTATTTTTATGTAGTTAAAAAATTTAAATTATAATGGCCCAATTCAGAACATGAATATGAAAACTGAATCTTACTCGGTGATGGACTGATTTCTACCATCTCTGTTTGCATTAGGCCTTCCAGCTTGAAATATGGTATCAAAATAAATTCCAATTTAATTAAAATTTTATACTGGTTACCGAATGTTGAGGTCAGTAAAGAATATACTACTCTGAGAAAAATAGTGAGAGCGTTCAGAATGCTAATGGCAGACACTGCTATTATTGTCCTAAAGATGACAAACACAAGACAGTCCTTTAAGAGCCACAATAAATATTGGGCACTAGAGCTGTAGCAAGGGAAAGCTAATGGGCACTTTTCTCCCTCTTATTTGTCTTTTTTAAAATAATTAATTATTTTTAATTTTTTAATAGCAACTTTGTAGTTAATTTCTGATGACAAGAAGTCATCAGGGAGATTCTTATCTCTCTGACAATCTGTGTGGATAGCTTCCCAGATCAGACCATGTCTGTGTTGTTCTTCAGCCTTTGAGTCAGTTTATAGCCAGGCAACACATAGCACCTATAGTTAAGTATTTACATCATTCTGCACCCATAGGTATAGGCTGTCATTTACTGAAAATGGAAATAAAACACACAGTCTAGTTCTCAGTACTATTCACTAGTCCTTTAAGAAATGAGAAGAAACACATGCAAAATGTTGAAGGGTTTTTGCTATTTTATTTAGAGTCTAATACTTTTATACAATATTCCTATTTAAAGTACAGTACAATGAATGAGAGGACTCTAGCTTTACATTTTAGATCCCTGAAGGCAGAAAGGTGTTCTTGCACTTTCCTGGAGGACAACTATATATGCCCTGTTTTGGTAACTCTAAATAATGTCACTTAGGAAAGAAAATTGTCAAAGAGCAGTATGACTGAGCTTATACAATAAATGTATACAAGAAGGGATTCACAGGTCTGTAATAAGAACCTGATGGCAACTGAAAAGTTAATTAGAGTAAGCTATCCAGCTCTATTAAAAATGGGAATAGATCTCTCCCTCTCCTTCATGGTGTTAAGTGACACTTCGAATCTTCTTCAGGGCTATTGGCTATTGAAAACCAGAGAACTACCTGTGCAATGAGATTACATTCCACAGAGGAAAGAGGTTGGTTTATTGCTTGTTTGTTGACTTTTTTGGTTTGCTCTGTTTTCTTCCAGTAACTCCATTTTTCACCAGTCTCTGATAGTGAACAACTTTATGGTCTGCTCTAAGAAACTCCTCCATGTGTTTATGTAGTTAAATCTCTCAGCCCTTTGCTACAAGGACTCTTACAGTAATACACTGTAATACATCAATATTCTTGCAAAAAACTTCACTAGTGTTCGGTGGGGGATATAAAAATGGCAAAGTAGTGGAATAGAATGTTAAATGTGAAATTCTTTACATTTAGAATACTCTATCTATTAGAAACATAAACACAATATTACAACCAAGAACATCTAGTATTATCTTACAAGTTTTCAAAACAGGAATTGTTTTTGTCATCTTGCCTCTATGGCTTTTCTAATGGTTGTATAATAGGTTCTAGCACTTTAAAAAGAATAAGGATGTTGGATGATGTGTTTTGTTGATTTTGGTTTGACTTTTTTCAAAAAAAAACCTAAAATTTAAGCATCTAATAGAAGCTCAGTAGGAGCTGCAAGAATCTTCCCTCACAGATCACCAATGTCATGCTTCTACAGGAGCTCCACTCTAGTGTCTCATATCCTGCTGGGTTCACAACACAGCAAGAAATAGAAGCTGCTGATTCACATATACATGATTCCTCCAATCAACTGTCTGTGTACAAGAGTGAACCTGCTTTGGTATTCCATGGGTTAGAAAATTCAGAAAAAGGGTAGGTCCAGATCTGGTTTTGTCGCAGATTCAAAATATAGTACCTTAGGAGTTACTATGAATAAAATTAACTTTATCCAAGCCAAAATCTGTACTTGAACAAAGCCCCTAAAGATCTCTATGCTTTCACTGAGCAGTGCTTACACACCATTAAAGCATTTTCGGTTTCTCACCCTGCCCCATCAGCAAGTATAGTGAGAGTGCACAAGAATATTTCCAATGAACAAGTGTACACAGCTTCTTTAGACTACCTCTTCCAGTGTCCCTCCACCCTTATGGTAAAAAAATTCTTCTTTATGTAAAATCTAAATATACTCTCGATATAAAGGCATTATCCCTTGTCCTGTCATTATAGTCATTCATAAAAAGTCCTTCTCTAGCTTCCCTGTAGTCTTCTTTATATATTGAAAGGCTGCTCCAAGGTGTCCCTGAAGCCTTCTCTTCTCCAGACCGAACAACCCCAACTATCTCGATCTTTCTTCATAGAAGATGTATTCTGGCCCTCTGACCATTTCTGTGTCCTTCTTCCAGACTGAATCCAACCAGTCCACGTCCTTCCTATATTTGGGGCCTCAGAGTTGAATGTGGTACTCCAGGTAAGGTCTCCTGGTGAGCAGCATAGAGGGGGTGAAAATCACCTCCCTCGGTCTGCTGGCCACACTTCTTTTGCCACAGATAAGACTGGCTTTCTGGGCTGCAAGGATATTGCCAGCTCACATCTAATATTTCAGTGATAAGAATCATCATGTTCTTCTTTGCAGGGATGCTCTAAATCCATTAATTCAAAAAATTATTCTGTGATGATATCAAGGATCTCCCTGATCCACATGCAGGACCTTTCACTTGACCTTCCTGAACTTCAAGAGATTCACATGTGTTCACCCTCAACTCTGTCCAGGTCCATATGGTGGCATGTCTTCCTTCTAGCAAATCAACTGTAACACTTAGCTTGGTGTCAGCTGCAAACTTGCTGACAGTGCACTCATTCCCACTGTCTATGTCAGAAAAGTATAGACACCACTCGTTACTGGTTTCCATTTAGATATTAAACCATTGACTGTAACTCTTTGGGTGTGGCCATCCAGGTAATTATCCATCTAACAGTCCATCCATCAAAATCATCTCTCTCCAACATAGATGAAATTATGTTGTGAGGGACTGTAACAAAGGCCTTAGAGAAGTCCAGGCAGATGACATCTGTAGCTCTTCCCTTGTCCATTGATGCAGTTACTCCACCTTAGAAGGCCACTAGAATAGTCAAACATGATTCGACCTTGGTGAAGCCATGCTGTCTGTCTCTAATCATCTTTCTGTCTTGCATACATTTTGGCATAACTTCCAGGACAATATATTCCATGACCTTTCTGGGAACATAGATGAAGTCATANGAATGCATGAATGATGAGAAAGGTTGATAACTGCTGTTCTTTGGTATTGAAGAAGAGAAAGTAGAACTTAGTATTGCAAAAACTCTGTTTATTCCAGCATTGACTAGTATTTTCAATTTATGTTGAGAATCTACTTTTCGTACTTATACTGAGAAAAAAATACCAGAACAAACTATTCAGTATAATGAGACTGCTCAGGGAACATGTACTTGTTTAATCTAAGTGCAATGTGCAGAATGTCAGTAAGAAAGGTACTTCAAAGTATTCATCTAAAGGAAAAAGTAAACTTTGACAGAGACATAAAAATAGAAAAAAAAAAAAAAAAAAATAAAATACCGAGCCAATAAGTAAGACTGTTCAGTGTAATGTGCCTTTCATTAAACAGCTGAATAAAAAACCTGGAGTTGTGAGCAAATGTAACTGAAAAGGAATCACATACAGAAAACATTTTTGAGAATCCTTATAAATCAGCAGCTGAATAAGAAAGAGAGCTAAGAAAGTGGTAATTCCTTGTGAATGAAAATGCATCTATTTAACTATTTGAAACAGTAAGTGCTGACAAATGCTCCAGCCACACTTCCTAGTCACAGAAGGCAAAGTCAGGGACTGTGAGAATGAAGAACCATCCACTGCAGGCAAAGATCAGGTTTGAGACCATCTAAGGAACCTGACCATGGGACCTGATGAGAAGCATCTGTGGGTCCTGAAGCAACTGGTAGAGGAAGTAGCTAAGTCTTTATCCATCATATTTGTGAAGTTGTGGCAGTCTGGTGTAGCTCCCACTGACTGGAAAAGGGGAAACACAATCCCCACTTTTAAAAAAGGGAAAAAAGAGAGCCCTGGGGAACTACTGGCCAGGCAGTGTCATGTCTGTGTCTAGCAAGATCATGGAGCAGATGATCCTGGAAACTATATGAGGGCACACGAAGGAGGTAACTGACAACAGGCAACATGGCTTCACCAAGGGTGAATCATATCTGACACATTTGGTGATCTTCTACTTAGGGGTTTGTACTGGGTCCGACTGATCTGGAGTTAATTTTTACTACAGCAGCACTCACAGTGCTGTGCTTTACACCGAGAGATGGAAAAGTGCTGATAACACACCCGTGTTGTAGCTACTGCTGGACAGGGCTCACACAGCACCGAGGCTGTTTTTCAACATTCTCCCTACAGTGGCATGGGATGGACAAGATCTTGGGAAGGGACACTAGTGGGATGGNAAGTTGTGGCAGTCTGGTGTAGCTCCCACTGACTGGAAAAGGGGAAACACAATCCCCACTTTTAAAAAAGGGAAAAAAGAGAGACCTGGGGAACTACTGGCCAGTCAGTGTCATGTCTGTGTCTAGCAAGATCATGGAGCAGATGATCCTGGAAACTATATGAGGGCACACGAAGGAGGTAACTGACAACAGGCAACATGGCTTCACCAAGGGTGAATCATATCTGACACATTTGGTGATCTTCTACTTAGGGGTTTGTACTGGGTCCGACTGATCTGGAGTTAATTTTTACTACAGCAGCACTCACAGTGCTGTGCTTTACACCGAGAGATGGAAAAGTGCTGATAACACACCCGTGTTGTAGCTACTGCTGGACAGGGCTCACACAGCACCGAGGCTGTTTTTCAACATTCTCCCTACAGTGGCATGGGATGGACAAGATCTTGGGAAGGGACACTAGTGGGATGGCTGACCCAAACTGACCAAAGGGATATTCCATAATATATGATCATCTGAACTATAAAAGCTAGGAACAGGAGGACTGAGGCTTGTCAGCTTGTCCTCCAGAGCAACTGCTATGCATTTGGAGCCTTGCTTCCCAACAAGGGCCAGGTATTGCCTGCTGATGTAGAGAATAAAACTGTTTTCTTTTGCTTCTGCTCACGGCATTGCTTTGCTTCTTCATTAAACTGTTTTTGTTTAAGCCCATGAGTTTCATCTTATTTTCTTCCCCCTTGTCCAGCTGAGAGGAGGGGAGGCACATGGAGTTCAACTAAGGTCAAACTACCAGAGTTACAGTGTTGGTGGATAAGGGAAGAGCAACAGACAAATCTACCTGGACTTGTGCAAAGCATCTGAGACTGTACTGCACAACATCCTTGTCTATAAATTGGAGAGACATGGATTTGATGGATGGACCACTCAGTGGATAAGGAACTGACTGGATGGTTGTGCTCAAAGAGTTTCAGTCAATGTCTTGAATGTCCAAGTGGAGACCAGTGATAAGTGTCATTCCTCAGATGTCAGTATTGGGCATGGAACTGTTTAACATCTTTTCTGGCTACATGTACAGTGGGATGGTGTGTACCCTCAGCAAGTCTGTCAACAGTATTCCAAGCTGTGTGGCATGTGCAACATGCTGGAGCAAGGGATNGGGGAGGCACATGGAGTTCAACTAAGGTCAAACTACCAGAGTTACAGTGTTGGTGGATAAGGGAAGAGCAACAGACAAATCTACCTGGACTTGTGCAAAGCATCTGAGACTGTACTGCACAACATCCTTGTCTATAAATTGGAGAGACATGGATTTGATGGATGGACCACTCAGTGGATAAGGAACTGACTGGATGGTTGTGCTCAAAGAGTTTCAGTCAATGTCTTGAATGTCCAAGTGGAGACCAGTGATAAGTGTCATTCCTCAGATGTCAGTATTGGGCATGGAACTGTTTAACATCTTTTCTGGCTACATGTACAGTGGGATGGTGTGTACCCTCAGCAAGTCTGTCAACAGTATTCCAAGCTGTGTGGCATGTGCAACATGCTGGAGCAAGGGATGTAATCCAGAGCAACATTAACAGGCTTGAGAGGAAGGATCGTGAAGTTTAACAAGGCCAAGTGCAAGGTCCTGCACATAGGTCAGGGCAACCTTGAGCACAAAACCAAGAATGGATGACAAGTGGATTAAGAGAAGCCCTGTGGAGAAGGACATGGGGGTATTGGTGTCGGTAAAACTAAATACAAGCCATCAATGTGTGTTCGTAACCGAAAAAGCCAACCGTCTCCTGGTCACATTTTGGGTCGTTCAGCCTGAAGAAGAGAAGATTCTGGGGCAACTGTATAGAAGAAATCCAGTAACTAAAAGGGGCCCACAGGAAAGCTAGAGAGGCACGTTTGACAAAGGCATGTAGTAATAGGTCAAGGGGTAAAGTCTTTAAACTGAAAGTGGGTAGATTTAGATTCAATGTAAGGAGGAAGTCCTTCACTGTGAAGGTGGTGAGACTCTGAAACAGGTTTCCCAGAGAAGTGTAAGCCCCATCCCTGGAAATGTTGAAGGCCAGGTTGGATGGGCCTTTGAGCAGCCTGATTTAGTGGAAGGTAACCCTGCCCATGGCAGGTGGACTGGAACTAGATAATGGGAAAGCAGTGGATATTATCTGCTTTGGTTTCAGCAAGACTTCACACTGTGTCTTGTAACACCCTCACAGGTAAGCTTAGGAAGTGTGGGTTAAATGAGTGGACAGTGGAGTAAATTGACAACTGACTGAATGACAGAGCTCAGAAGGTTCTGATCAGTGGCACAGAGTCTAGCTGGAGGCTTGTAACTAGTAGTGTTCCCCAGAGGACAGTACTGGGTCCAGTCTTCAACATACTCATCAATGACCTGCATGAAGAGGCAGGATGTACCCTCATGAAGTCTGAGATTCTGGAAAACTGGGAGATGTGACTGACACACCAGAGGGCTGTGCTGCCATTCAGTGAGACCACACTTTGTCAGAGGGGAATATAATGAAGTTTAAGAAGGGAAAATGTGGAGTCCTGTGCCTAGGGAGGAATAACCCCATATACCAGTACAGGTTAGGGGCTGACCTGCTGGAGAGAAGCTCTGCAGAGAAGGATCTGGGAGTCCTGGTGGACAGGTTAAGCATGAGACAGGAATATGCCCTTGTGGACAAAAAAGGCAATGGTATTTTGGGCATGCATCAAGAAGAGTATGACAACAGTTCAAGGGGGATTCTCCTTCCCCTCTACTCTGCCCTAGTGAGGCCATCTATTTTCTGTTTCTGGACTCAAGAGAGACAAGGAACTACTGACGACAGTTCAGTGGAGATCTAAGAAGATGATTAGGGGACAGGAAGATCACTCTTATGAGGAAAGCCTGAGACACCTGGGTGTGTTTAGCCTGGAAAAGAGAAGACTTGAGAGGGGATCTTATTAGTGTAAGAGTACTAAGAGTAAGGGGCAACAGGCACAAACTAGAACACAAGAAGTTTGATCTGAACATGAGGAAAAACTTCTTTATATTGAGGATGACAGTGCCCTGGGCCAGGCTATCTAGAGAGTTTGTGGAGTCGCTTTCTCTGGAGACTTTCAAAACCCACCTGAAAGTGATCCTGTCCAACCTATCTTAGGCAAGCCTTCTTTAGCAGGGGAGTTGGTCTAGATGATCTTTTGAGGTCCCTTCCACACCCTACCATTCTGTGATTCTGTGATGTCTAAGGTCCCTTGCAATCCAAACTTTTCTATGATTCTATGTTTTCATGAAATTCATTCACATTATTGGAATGTCCACAAAACATTGTTATTTTGACAGGCTTGCAAATAATCATGTTGCTGGTGACTCTCTTTGCTTCATTCTAACAAAAATGGTGCATTAGTGGTTACATGAATTATCAGTAGATAAATGGATTTAGGAGTTAGAAGCTTCAGTTTATTCAGCATCATAGAAAGAACAACTGAAAATTACTACAGAAAAACTGAAACACAAATGTTATAAAATTGTACACAACAATCTGTCTAGTTTTTTTGAAAAAAAAAAGACTTTCTGATGATAAGGTTGCTTTTCTACATGTTGTTCAAAAATGATTTTGCACCATTTATACTGTGCAGAAACTTTATCAAAAGGTACTGAATGAAAATAAAACATGACAGATAACTACTTTAGAACTACAGTAATATACCATATTCATAGGCTTTCGTTCAATTAATTTTATTTTTTCAGTTAATTAATAGTCTTGATCTTTTTATTTTAGTAGGGATACTCTGGTAGATTATATTTTCACCAACAAACTAGAATCAATTGCTTAAAAAAAAGTACTGTTATCTATGAAGTGTTGTCATTGTTGCAGTCATTTTATTCAGAATATTTTACTAACAAGATGATGCAACAATAGCACTGGTGTTCAAACATTTCTCCTATTCTTTTCTAATAAATATTGAGAATGCTTTGCAGTCATCTACAAAGCATCATCTCCCTGCATCATAGAATCATAGAATCAAAGAATCATCTATGTTGGAAAACACCCACGGGATCATCACGTCCAAACTTTCACCTTACTCTACAAGTTCTCCCCTAGACCATATCCCCCAACACTACATCTAAGCGATTCTTAAACACATCCAGGGATGGTGACTCAACCACCTCTCTGGGCAGCCTATTCCAAAATCCCACCACTCTTTCCATGAAAATTTTTTTCCTAGTGTCTAATCTAAACCTACCTTGTTTCAGCTTGAGGCCATTCTCTCTGGTTCTATCACTAATTACCTGAGAGAGGAGACCAGCACCAATGTCCTTTCAGGTAGTTGTAGAGAGTGATGAGGTCTCCTGTCAGCCTTCTCTTCCTCAAACTGAAGAGACCTATCTCCTTCAGACAGTCCTCATATGATTTATTCTCCAGTCCCTTGACCAGCTTTGTTCTCCTCCTCTGCACCCATCCTTCAGGTCTTCCTGTGTTTTAACCTAGGAAGTAATCTGATTTTGGTATTTTCAGAATTTCTTATTGTGTTTATTTAGCCAATCGCTCATTCAGTTTGTAATGATCCTTTTTTCACTTTAAATTCTCCAGGTTGTCCATTGCTGTTCTTAAAAAAAAACACTGTAGAATAGTCCTTCCACTCATTCCAAGCTGTGCCTTTACTGTCAATGTTTTATTTCCTAGTAATTTGCTTCTCAACTCTACTTTGAGTCAACATCTCGGGTTTTTGTTCTCCCCACTTTCAATTGCTATCACATATTTTTCAGATATGTTACTTGTCTGTTGTTGCCCTAAATCACCTCTCCCACTGAGTTCTGAGTTTGGAAGGTTCTGTCACAGCTAATATTTTTTTACAGGTCTAGAGAGTGAAAGTAGTATTTATTGTTCAATACATATTTGACAAAGACATTCAGATAATGCAAAATTAGGTGAGCAAGACCCTGTAATAGAGGAAAACTTCATTGATAAAATCAAGTTTTGGAGAAGTAACGAATGTAAACATAAGGAAGATTTAAAAGAGAGAATACATTAGTGGATGCATGCTGAAGAGTCACATACTACCTTTAATGATCTGTATGTATAAATTAATAGAAAGGACAAAAGAGAGAAAATTTGTTCTTATAAGAATGTACTTTATTTGAATATTGAATAGGTTAACTGTTAATGACTTTTCCTTACTTAGTTTTGTGGAGTTTATTAAATAATTAAAGTGTGAATGTAAAAAAAAAAAAAAAGTGTAGAAATCAATAATGAATTGCACAAAAGAAAGGAAAATGCACTGAACAAATCAAATCCTGAAATAAAAGGTCTCAAAAATGAACACTATTGGGACATCTAAGTTTAGAAAAATATTGAGCATCTTCTGGATACAATATATCAAGTGGCATATAAATGTGAGTTGCAGCTTTAAAAATGTAGAAAGATAAATCATCTTCATTTTAGATTTTATCAGAGTTTTAATGTGCTCCAAGCACAGTATAGATCTTGTTTAAAATAGAAATAAATAAATCAAACTTAACAAACTCCTTGCTTCAGCTGTTTTACCGCTAAAGATATTTAGTCATTGCTATTTTGCAGAAGAAAATCAGATGAAGTAAATTAGTAATATTTATAACATTAGAGAAGTCTCTCTTTTTTTTTTCTCAAAATAAGTTTAATTTACCTTGTAATTATTTTCTTTTAATATTGCCAGATTACATAATCTAAATAAATAAATATATACATATATACATACATTTGTGTATGTAAAACACAAAACAAATTGCTTTAAATGGTATATAACTTCTGATGTGTTTTTCTCTTTGTAGGTTATTTCCTTATATGTTAGATGGAGTCCCATAAACAGTCCTTCAGATAAAAAACCTACTACTATCCCACAAGAAATATGGATCTTTTATCCTGACAATCTGTTGACATTGCCCGTGCACAGACTATCACTGAAATAGGAAAGTAAATATTCTTTTATATCCTTTAAATATGTTGTTTAATTCAGCTGGAAATTTTTTATTATAGAACTAGTTATTAATTATTTATAATTTGCCCCAATTGCAGGTGAATCTGTTAAAAAGTCTTTTGCTTTTTCATCTCCTTTGTAACAAACTAAACTATTAAAATGCAGAGTAGACCTTGAGTTCGGTGCATTAAATCAGATTAGTTGTAGGCAGGATTGTGAAGTCTGGAGAGAAAATATTGTGCAAAATTCCAGTGTAATTAGGGCTTTTGTCTGATGGGATGCTTTTACAGTTGGGATATAAATCCCAGTTGTAGCCATATAAATATTGAATGAGTTTATGAAATAAAAATTAAATAATCCAATCAATGAAATCAAATGTCTTATTAGTGGCATTTAATGAAATAAATAATACAGTCTAAGCATAATATAGTGTTATAAATTATGTCATGTGTATTATGTGAACCAACATCTGCTGAAATAAAGGAAGAAACAATTTATTTTACTTAGTTGGCCTTTACTTAATTAGCTTGTATGATCATTTGTCTTAGTACTGGTAATGGAAAGAATCTTTATCACACAATCCTGACCACTGGGTCTATATTATCACCCTTATTCTGAGTCAAAACTACTTCAGTATGTAATTTTCATTTCATACTTTCATAATTTATTTTTTTGAATCAGTCCACACAAGAGGTATTTTTTCTTATCTCAAATTTGCAATTTATGCACAAATATGCAACTACTTTTCATCATTATATTCTACTTTGCATGTGTGAAAATCTTAAAAAATCAAGCAACTGAAGAACAATCAAAGGTATACTTAGTTTTGGGACATAACAGTAAATACTCAACACATGAAAGGATGATGACAAACAAAATTATCCTAAAAAATACATCTTCTCAGCTCTGAGATCATGATAAATGCTTGATCTTCCATGTCAAAATACAGGCAACCATGTTCTTTTTTTCTCGTCCTTTCTGCTTTGCATTGTGTCAACAATGGAAACAAATCCTCCATTTCTGCAAACCCCAGTGCCTTATAATTTGCTACTAAGAGGTAGTTCCCTCACAGGGAACCCAGAATATGTTACAACAAATCTTGTTACTTCAGGCACTTAATATCTTCGTAAGAGAAAGAACATGTAGCTGAAAACACATAGCATTCTGTAGTGTCCATGGTTTGCTATTATTTTTTACAGGTGTAATTGACTATAAAAGTTGAGAGGACAAACTAAATCATAAGAATCTGTCTGGACCCAAAGAACTCAAAGAAGTTTAAGTTTGATTCAGAGTGCCTCTGTTGGCCAAATTCTATCCATAGACAAGCAACATCAAAACATGAAATCAAATATCCTGTGAGCTACTTAATTATTTACAGACCTCATAAGATTACCTGAACCCTGCATGTTTCAAATGTCAGCCTCTGAGAGTTTGTTTTCCAGTTAGAGTCATTGTCCTGTAGTTATTTTCATCAGTAATATTTAACACCTACTTTTTTAGAAGTTGACTTTAAATAAACACACACACAGAGAAATATAACATAAAGATATATGGTTGCTATTTTGGCTGGTGGTGTTGTCATTTTAATATTTTGTCTTTTTATCATTCTGGAGTTTCAGAATATTTTCACTAGTATTTTTTAATACTTTGAAAACATATTTTAATATAACTTATTAATTAAAATGAACAAAATAGGATAAATAAAAGCAATTTGATTAATATGCTACCAAATCAGAAAGTAAAATTAAAAAAGTAATAACGAAAAAACGTGCTTTTTGGTTCATAAGAGTATTCAGATACCTATAGTTTTCTTTTAGCTTAATTAATTTGCTGAAATTTTTAATTTACAAGTAATGAATATTAAATTTGTAAGTCATAAATTTTAAAACTGTGAGTTGCATATTTTAGTTAAATTTTCTGAAATATAGCATACTGTATTGAGTGCAGATGTGCAGGTGCTGGAAATGGGGGCTTCAGGGTGGCCTCTGTGTGGAAAGGCCAGGGCTGTCCCATGTTGGGTTCAGAGAGTTCCAGATGGCTCCAACAGACCCACTGCAGGGCACAGATTAATCCAATGGTCACAATGGTGGCACCTCAGGGGAAACAGGTTTTAGAAAAGGTAAAACATTGCAGAGCATAAAGGTGATGGAGAAAAAGATGGAGAGAAATAACCCTGCAGACAACAAGGTCAGTGAAGAGGGAGTGGAAAGAGATGCTCCAGGTGTTGGTGCATAGATTGCCCTGCAGCTCATGGTGAAGATCATGGTAGGGCAGGTTTTCCTTCTGCAACCCACAGAGAAGACAAAGCTTTGTAGAGCAAAGAAAAAGTGTGAGGAGGAAGGAGTGGCAGAAGCAAAGTGTTATAGACTGATTGTAATCCTAAAATCTACTTTTACGTGTACTAATTTATTATTTTACATAAAAATATATAAGATTTTCCATTTATTTCTTTCATCGTTCTTAGCAAAAGATAATGAAATCATGCTACCCAACCCGTATTTATATTTGCTTAATCAGAACAATAGCATTGTCAGTATGTACTCCTCTCGTGTCCTGAGAAGCATGACAACAAAAGCAATTTCTCAAAAGGTGATGCTAGGTAGCATAGTGAAATTTACAGAGAAAATTTGTTTCTCTCTATCCCTCTGTGGCAGAATTTTTACCAGTCATTCAGACACATGAACAAGAGGTTCCTGACTGAGGGGAACACATGTCTGCATGCCCTATTACAACTAAGAGAGATGCAGGTATCAGAACATATTCATTTTACTCAGCTGGAACAAAAGTGCTACTTGTATTTCAAAACTGAACTAAAAATCTGTTATCAGAGCTCAATGAAGAAAATAAAAAGTCCCACAATGACTTAAATATGGAGCAAGAACTATGTGCATAAATGTTGCTATACTACCCCATTATGAAAGTGAAGTATGGCAATACGGCAGTGACAACTCTAGCACTGGAAAAGTACATCATAGCTTACTTCAGCTTCTACCTTCTCCAAAACAACATAATAATATTAAAGCAAAACAATCATGTAATATTTAGTGTAGACTGAGCTCTATACTTTGGTACAGGTATTATCTGCACTACTGTAACATTTTAGCATTTTGTTAGGTTCAAGGTTAATAGTCAGTAAAGCATGGTCCTCTCTATGAAAATGGCATGGCTTCTTGATGTATCTGGCAAGCTTATATAATAAAATTTACATGAGTTTATATAATTTACATAATGTAAATAGCAAGAGACTGGATGAAATTTAATCTATGAGGTCCAAACATCATAAATCATCTAATGGGTTTCTGGTTTTTGTGGGTTTGTTTTGTTTTGTTTTGTTTTGTTTTTTTCTGTAATCAAATGTAACCTGGGAAAATTTCTGTAATACAATTGTCAAAATTTACATGTGTGTCAATATTAATATATATCACTTTAAAATAATTATGTGCACATAAATGTAATAAACTCGCTACTGACAAAAAATTAAAATTACATATAGCAGATAGCAATCACATAATAGGACAGACCACATTGACTAAACTTTCTCAAATTTAATATTGACTAGTTGTCTTTGGTCTCATGCTGCTCTTCACAAGCTTAGGAAATATTTAGGATTGTAACTGAAATAATTTGGTAGCTGAGTGAACAGGCAAACATCCTTTTTATGTCTCACTATGAAGTTGGATAGCGTTTAATACTGAACAATAACTCATGTCAAGAGCATACTTCATCCTATTGAAAACACATGGTATGAGTTATACTTTTTCGGTCACCATATTTAACATTTTAAATTTCAGTAACTCTACAGATAAAATTCATGTTATATTAAAAATTAAAGTTCAGGAAAAACTAAGGGAAGACAAGATGATAAAAAGGTTGAATGTAACTAACCAATTACTTTTAAGCACAGAATCACAAACAATAAATAAAGCCATAAAATTCCAGACATTTCTGAATCAGAAACCATGTATTTGACTCTTGTCTGTTTAACAGCAATGAATAAATTCTGTGATGGGATGACAGTTCATTTTGTCTTTTTACAGAACCTATGTTGATTCCTTCATATTGTCTGGTTATTGTGCTGTTGCTGTTTGATATCCCAGCAATTAAGTAGGATGGCCACAAAATTAAAAAAAAACAAACCTCTACTTAATCATTACTAAATATCTTTCACTATGCAAAATTAAACAAAACAAAATTAGGACTACACTTATCCATATTACTCTCATAAGTACAAGACAGTTTTTAATTCCCTGAAGTAATTCAAAGTAGTGTGATATATTTGACTGCCCTTTACAAACAGTATGACAAAACATTTTTCACTTGATATTGAGATGCAAATTAAAAATACTATTTCTGGGCAGCTGCAAAAGCAACATAGCAAAGTATATATTTGAGGAGCATAAATTTAAGAGACTAATTTTATCAAACTAATTTCTTTTTTTTTTTTAATTATTTTTTTTCCCCAGAACAAAGACCACAATGACTAAATTAGTGGGAAACCAATCAAACGAAGAAATTTTCTGTCCCTAAAGCACTCCTTTAGATCTAGGCTCCACTATATTTTGAAATTAGTTATGTCAAGACCATTGAGATTTCTATTGTTAGAACAGTAATTTACTTTTTCACAGAATTACTATCAACTGTTATGTAGTCTGCAATCTGTGGAGGCTTACAGAGAAATATTCACTTGGCCCATTTACTGGATGAGGTTGCATAAAGTCCATCTCGTTATGTATAAGAGGTTATTAGGAAAGGATCATAAATGAAAGTCACAAGAGAGCTAGAAAACCTCAAGCCATGTATTACAAACTAATTTTATTGTGGTTTCATGAGTATTAGATACTTCATTGACAATGACTTCTGGACAACAACAAATGAAGTATTTTACAGACCAGTTTCAAACTGTACAGTTCATGTGCAAAGTAAGTTCATACTTTTAAGTCAGAAATAATAAAAGCAAAGGAGAGGAATAGTTTTTGATAACAGCAAACTCCTTTGTGGCTTCAAAGAATGAAGATGTTAAGCCTCAGCAGATTTCATGAGGCATTATGAAGTTCTAAAGATGGATATGTTTTCTTATGAGAACTGAATACAGTAATTTATCAGCATAAAGCTTTGGGTTTGCATAGATCCTTGGGTTGTAGTACAGGGAAATGACAGAAAAGTTATTCATGTGAGGGGCCAATTTTAGAACAAGTAGTTTGTGTCATGTTAAAATATAAAGTCCTGATTTTTTTCATGTGTGCTTGTTCATTAATTCATTCTGTTTCAAGATCTTTCATCCATACTGTGATCCAAAGGTTATCGAAGATCAGAGAGAAATCCTAGTAGGGCAGAAAGAAATCCTGTGGTGGTAAAAAACCTTTGAGGTAGATTCTATTACTGAAAGCATGATAGCTGACATCACAGGGTGCAAAAGGGCATAGGAGATCCCATTTAGAAATTTGCATGTGTAAAATATTGTTTAGGCCTTACTGGGTGATTCAACTTGCACCAAAATCTCAAACCTTGTCTATGAAGTGAAAAATGTAGATACATGCTTGTGACTTTAATTTTCCTATTTTAATTTGAAAAGTTTGTCCATTTTGTGTGGAAAGCTTGTGAGCAGTTTTGCCACTGGAGTAATTTTCTAATTACATATAATAAAATATATATTACACTTTAGTACAGATGTTTGTGGTTTTGGTATCTCTTATGAAAAATAAGCCCTAGCTAATGATCACTTATCTTTTCTTGACAGAGAGAACTTTAGATTCAAACCTGAGACTTGGTATGGCATGACCAAAAGCAACATTTGCAATGGATATAAGAATACCTAAAATAAGTTGGAATTTTAATTAACTTCAAATGAGACGTGATGTCTTAAGGAATGAATAGAGGAAAATGATTTTATTTTTCCTGGTTAGGTTTTTTTTCAAGAGCTACATTTTACACAAAAATATTCCTTTGTGTCTGGATGACTATGATATTTAAAATGGCTTGCATCTGCTCAGTCTTTGAATTTTCTTTGAACTTCAGTAGTTGTATTATGATGATTCAGAAGGGAAAGGGTGTCACGCCATGAGAGACAACTGTGTTAAGTTATCGACCTGAATGTAGACAGAGAAGCTCAGAAAGTAGCAAGATCAAATAGTTGGAAATAGTCTGCTTTCAAGCAGACAAACTCAACTGGAATCAAGTTTGAAAATAAGACAATGAGAATGAGAAATCACTGTAACTATTTGCAGATTCTTGGGAACTTCCAAGGAGAAATCACTGTAGAAGTTGTTGAAACCAAGGTGATGTTACATGTTTATGCAATGTGTTTGTTAATAATAATAGTAATAATAATAAAAATAATAAAAATCCCAACACAATAAAAAACGCAACACCACCATCAACAACAACAAAAAAACCAACACTGAACAACCAACCAACCAAAAAACCAACCAACTAACCAAAATTCCTTCCATTTAGGAATGAATTAACTCAGAGTGTCAAAGTAGATAGAAACATTAAGTTCTACATGCCTTATAATACAATGTAAACACTACTACAGCTGAATGCTCTTTCACTTTGTACTGCAAGAGAATGAACAGAGAGGGCAGAGAATAGCAGAGATGAGAACACCAGTATCAAAATTATGAAGCCTGTCCAGATTGAAATAAAGAGGGGAACCCTGCTGTTTGGGATCCTAATTGAGCCACAGAGGTCTGATTTATCTATTTAGGTATATTGTACTTACATTGCTGAGAAAGTCTGTCTTTAATTCCTGTAAGTGGTCTCCTCCTGAAATCAGCTCCAGTACTAAGACCACATTACTACAGCACTGCTGTTCTCTCTCAGGATTAACTCTTGTTTCTTCAAGATGGATTATCTTCACCAAAGACAAAAATATTTTAACAATAATACAGATTTTTGGAACCATTTTACCAGTTTCCTTCTACACTGAAGATTTTCTCAGTTACATTCAGTCAAAATCACAACTGATCCTTGAAATGATTGTTATATGCCTACTCACAGCTCTATTGCACCTTCTCTGAGCCACACTAACCATAAATATTTTATTTTACTGGCTTTTTCTCCTCAGTAGATCTGGAAGTCCCTGTTTGGGAAGCCCCAAGATAGTACTCAATCTGGAGAAAATAAAAACCTCTTTACTGTAATTCATTAGTTACATTCAGAATGTACAAGGATGATTAAGAGACTGCAACATCACTCTTGTGATTAAAGACTGAGAGACCTGGGGCTGTTTACCCTGGAAAAGAGAAGGCTGAGAGGGGATCTTACTAATCTTTACAAATATATGAAGGGTGAGTGTAAAGTAGAAGGGGCCAGTCTCCTTTCAGTGGTGGTGGGTGATAGGACACGGGGAGTGATGAAAAGACATGTTTTGCTCATCCTCAGTATTTTTGGTTTTTGTCATAATGATAAATTTTCCACACATTTTGCCGTAACCAATATGATAATGTGGTAATACATGCAAAACCAAAATAAACCTGCACCCTATTAAAATTTCTTATCAGTGTTTATGGTTTTTTTTTTTACTATTTTTTTTTTCAAATGTTTATTACTGAAAGATGTTTTCTTGCTTTACTTTAGGATCAATGATCTGAAATTGTATTAATCTCTATAAAAAATAAAAATGTAGATACAGGTCGGTATCTAGAAGTGAGCTATCCAAAGTTCCCTTATAGTTAAAAGTTCCCTTATAGTTAAAAGATGACAGCTGGACTTGCATTGTATTGTTTGATACAGTTTAGGTATTCCTTTGGTTTCCAGGTGTCAGTCTACAGCAGGGTAGATCTTATGATATCATATCTGTCATATTTCTCTGACAATTTAAGATATCTCAGATCTTATTAAACATTTACTTTTGGGAATCTGAATTAAGGTTGTATCCTTGACAGGCATCCCTGCTCAAGGAGAGATCCTGGAGTGCAGCCAGCTGCTGTTCAGGAGAGCCCAAAGGGTTCTTGGGCTGCCTACTATATATGATGATTGACTTATAGTCATGTTTTTGTATTGCTCTTACACCTGAGTTTATTGTTCAAGCTAGTCCATGGCTATGGTATTCTTATGTATTTCCCCTGAATATAGTTTAGCAGGGTGGGATTGTTACACCCAGATGAAATCATCACATCCAGCTGCATCATTATCACCGGAAATAAGGGTCATGTCAATGAGGTATAAAAATGTACACAAAAAAGTCACACCATTACAGAGACTATATCTGGAATACAACACATACAATATTATTTTCCAAAACACAAACCCAGGATCATGGAACCTCTTACAATAATTTTGTTGTTGTTTTTGAATGGGTGGTGCACAAGTCTGCAATCATATAGTAATATTTCTAACTATCTGGGTTCCAATTTCAGAAACAATTCCCATCTATACATGCAAACTTTAATGCTTGTTTATTTATGTATTTGAGTTTTGCCATCACCGAGTCTTGGACTTTCTGTTAAACTTTCAAGCAATTCAGGTCTATATTTAGTGCAATACCAGGTAGTTAGGCACAGATTTAACATTTGGTGACCACCTTAATTGTAATCCATTGCATGACTAAAAGATTTCATTCCAATGTTGCTTAAAGTTACAAACCCATGGTATAACTTGCACTTATTCTTCCTGTGTACAGTCACTGTGTATTAGGACTTCTCCCAAATTACTTCTGGATCTAGGAGAAAACTCACAGTACACCCTGTATTTTAAAACAATCAAGGCTGCATTTACCTACTGTTTAGAACAATTCTGAATTCAGTGGATAGTTACAATTTCCAGTGTTTCAATAGGATAAGTGAAAGCAATGATTCTGTATTTTCATACAACAGCCATAACAAAAGGGTATGATTTTTGTACTCTGAAAGAGTACAATTGTTCAAATTCAGTATTTTTTTTTACAGATATCTTGGTTTCTGAAGAAAAAATCCCAAACTTTCCTTCATTAAATGATGGTTCTTCAGCATATGTACAGCTGATCTTACAGGGTAAATATATCAATATTAAATTTATTGTTATTGTAAAATAACTATGATAAATAATTCCTTTATCAGAGAGGACTGAAAAGTAAAAAGAATTCAAAACCATCTATCCTTCTTATTTTAATCTCAACATTGTCTAATAAATTAAACAAAAGTTTTCATGTATTAATTATATGAGTTCATTTTGATAGACAAAATATCCCATAGTACTCAAAGTACAGAGAAGTATTATTCAGTCCTCAAAGTAGTCATAAGAATCATGTGCTTCCTTTCTGATTCTATTTACCTGACTTGTCTTTTCAAAACAGGAGGCATCCTATAACTCAACTTGATGGTGCTTCTCACTAGGAGAGGATGGACTCAGCAGGGAAGCAGGGCTTGTAGAAAGACATGCCTGAAGATAAGCAAGTCGTAAGGAAGTGTCAATTGGGACACTGTTCTCTACTGCTGTGCTCAAGCAAAAGCCTTCTTAAAGTTATAGATTTTAAGTGAAATCTGTAATTTAAAGTTCTTCCTGAATGAGAAGGCAGAAAAGAGAACAGAAATTGTTGGCTACAAATTTTAAAAACTAGGAAAATTTCAGTGTTTCACAAACTATTACAACAACAGCATACAATTAAAAATATAAAGTCCTCTAAGACCAATTAGGGGGCAATTATTTTAATACCATCATACTGCAACATAGATGTATTTTTATTCGCTAGACCACAAAACAGATTTTTATGAAATTATGCACAACAGCAAATTAGATTCTACCACTATTCTGTGCAGATTATTTAATTTCATTGAGTTCTATGCTATATTAAAGATTAATACCATTATTACTGTCTTCACTGTCTGAGTTTATTGAAAACCTTAGGACACATAATTTAGTGAAAACTACTTGTGAGGGATGAGAAGATTCAACTTTTTTTCAGTGTAAGAAATGAAAACATCTGAAGAAGTGGAGTTCTTCAATAACCAAATATTGCAAACACAGCAGCAGAGTTGACAAATACAACACTACTTTTCCACAAGTGGTCAATGGACCTAACATAGAAAATCCTTATTTTGTGAAGAGTCTTGTGATGATCAGTATTAAAGCCTTGCAGTTTAAGAATAAGAATATATGAAAATCTTGTTCCACTTCCTAAAAAAGCAGGATACTAGCCCTCATGACTACAAAAAAATGCATTAAAAATTAACCCAAAAGGACCCTGGGGGCTAAAAAGAGAGAAGGCAAATGTAAAGAAACTAAAACTTTCTTTTTCTGAAACAATCTTACAAGTTTTGGGGATGAGACTCATACATTTTTAGCATTTTTGGATTTGACTCTGACTAACGGGAGGAACTAGTTCATAATCTGAAGGCAATTAAGGTGGAAGTGAAAATGAAATGATAGACTCCATGACAGTGAGGTAAGAAAGGAGTGACACCAGCAAAAATGTGACAATGGGTTTCAAAAACGAAACACTTCGAAACACTTCAGGAAACTCTGAAACAGGTTGATATGGTCCCAAGGGAAGGGTTTTGATGGAAAAATGTTAAAAAAAAAAAAAGTTTCAGGACAGCTGGCATATTCCAGGATTCAGAATAGAAAAAATGGATGTCAAAGAAAGGTAACTATATATGGACAAGTGTGACTTCATGAATGTATGAAAAGTCTTCAGTGACTTGACATTAAAAAGAAATTATACCATAAAAAAAAATGGCAACAAGAATGTACACATCAGGGTAAGATTAAAAGCACAATATGAATTTAAAGGGGGAAAAAAAAGACAGATATGCAAAGGGAAAAAAAACTTAAAGCTAGTGAGTGAGTACCATATACAACAGTATAAAAATTTCTGGATTGTCAAGAAAAGATATAGTGACTATTTAATGGGAAAAATAAACAAGTAGCAGATGAAAAAAGGAGATTAAAAAGGTCAATTTCTTTTTATCATTCTTGAAAGAAGAGTTTGACTGTGATTGTTTAACAAGTACAATTGCTGTAAAAATATGGGCCTGAATGAAGGAAGATTAAGGGTTATGAAGATAAAGGCATTTGAGATAATGTGTTCTGATGAAATTTGCTATATTTAAAGAAAGCAACTAAAACCGTTTCTGAGACATTGACAAGTACTATGGAAAATTCACAAAGGAAGAATGAAATCTCAAAAGATGATAAAACAGCAACAAGTATTATATGTACCTGTTTTATAAAGCTAAAACTTATGTCAGGGATTTACTCCTGGGAATTACAGTCATTTTGTGATACCTGAAGATAGTAGGACAGATTATTAAAAATACATTTGTAAACACCAAAAGCATAATAAGATTGTACAAAACAGCAAAGAGATTTATCATGAGTCAAACAAATCTAATTTCTTCTTTGCTCTAGATGACTGACCAAGGAAGCAGAAGAGGGGTGGAAGATTATTCAAACCTTATTAAGGCATATGAGATTTCATGAGAATATAAGCAAATTCCAGAGAAATGATGTAAAGGAATATAGCTGTAACACTGCTTGAGGGTAGGGAAGCTCTACAGAGGGATCTAAATAGGCTGGATTGCTGGGCCAAGGCAAAAGATGGTGGAGTCACCATCTTTGGAGGTGTTTAAGAGACAACTAGATGTTGTGCTTAGGGGCATAGTTTAGTGGTTTTGATAGGGCTAGGAATAAGTTTGGACTTGATGATCTTGAAGGTCTCTTCCAGCCGAAACTATTCTATGATTCTATTATTTTATATTTGTGTTAATAATTATGTTCTTTTATATATATATACTGGCATATTTACTGGAATACATACTGGTAACTCTTAGAGACATTTTATGAGGAAATTCAGCAAAACTGTAAAGATTTCTCTAGATCCTAAAAAAAAGGATCTTAATTCATTAGAAATATTTTTAAGTAGACTGATGAATTGTTCATCATGTTGAACAAGGATGACACAATTTAATTTTTAGACATGAGATTAAAAAAAAACACCAATCATTAGGGGGAAAAACATGTCAGATACAGGGACAACTAAACAATGGAGTGGGTATGAAGAAAGAAAGTCTATTAAAGGACATACCAGAAACATATACTCTAGATAGTTTTAGTAGTTTCAGTCTTGTGTGAGAACAGGTGTATTAGACTGCTGTTTCAGTTTTCTCCTGTGTTGTGGGTGACATTTAGTAAAAAAGTGAAACAGTTTTGCACTATATTTAGGAGTCTATTCCCCTAAGAAAAAAATAAATAGACTGTGTCTAAAAAGCTTTATGGTTTAAGTATAGACAAATTCTCTGTGAAATTGATAACTTATTTTTTTCTTGTCAGTGTTTTAGTATCATTCTGTATGATTAGTTACTTGTTCTTGAACAAATAAAGTTTATCAAAAGTTAGTAGACATTTTTTACAAATTCAGGAATATGGTACACTTTTGTAAGAGTAAGTAGGATGTAAAATATGAGGCTATTTACCAAGTGATGTGAGAGAATGTTGGAAGACTTTAAGTCAGAGCTGAGTATCTTCTATTGAAAGCTTAACACAGGAGTATAGCTTTGCTGTGCTGTAAGTCCAACAACAACAACAAATTAAATATAATGTGTAAGACAATTATATAGTTATCATATCATAAATGGATAGTCACTTCATTCCAAAGTTCTAATATTCCTACTAATACTATACATAATGGGTATTTATAGAAAGTCAGATGGATGTGTGCAAAATTAGGAGATACAAATACAAGCAGTTTTCACAATGATAACAAGGACAGAAAACAATATCCTAAAAATGTCCACAGCTATTTATATTGTTTTCCATCACTGTATACTTCACATGCTGTTAGTACAAATCTAGAAAGTTAAACCAAGTCAAGTGACTGTTAGGTACTAACTATTCATAAAATAAAAGGAAAGTTGACAAAGTTTGTAATGACTACAATATCCACAATCATCTTGCTTTGCTTGTTGGCATCATCCATAAAAAACTGTGTCACTGACAGTTACTATTTCTTTCTTTTGCTTCTCTTTTTTTTTTCTAGATGTTGTAAGTATAGTGCTTCTAAATTAGTAAAAAACAAAACAAAACCACAAAATAAAATATGTTAACAATAGTTGTGTCCTACTGTCATGACTTAGATTTAATTCACATCTGTCGTAGAATGTAGTCTAGAGAGCAGACTCAAACTAAAAATAATAAACTGCGTTCTTAATAGTCTGGGTAATTAAAATAATCAGTACACACTACAGACTGAAGAACACTTTCTAAAAGATACACTCTGTCTCATTAAAGAAGTAAAAGGCTGTACAATAAAAACAAAACAAACAAAAAAAAAATATCCAAACAACAAACCAACAACAGACGTATTTTTAAAGCCTTGCTTGTATGGGTTGTCCTTTATGATAACAATCACTGTTTTTTCCTTCCTGTTTTAAAAATAGGAAGCAGTAGAGTAGGAAGGTTAGAATTATGAAAACATGATCAAGTCTAAGTTACTGACCTACCTTAGGCTTGGAAGGACAAAAGCAGGAAAGCATTTCTGGGGGGTTTGTGGATTATAAAAAAAAATTTTTATTCGCTATTGTGAAAAATGTATGAGGGGGAAATATGAAAAAGCAAACTGGTGGTTCTAAAGGAAGACAGATTATTAAATGAAGGAAAAAGTGGATAAAACAACTGATGCAAACGAAATCACTCACCACCTCCCACAAGCAGACTGATTCCCAGCCAGGCTCTGAGCAATGGTTACCTGCAAGACCAGTTCCATCCTCCTTCCCCTCTGTTTTGTCTGACACCGTCAGATATTAGCCACTTGTGCTTCTTAAAGGATGGATTTTCATTCACCTGCAACAGTATTTCAGGTACAAACAATGAGACTTTTTCTTCACAGAAACATCCTCAGTCTTAATTCATCTGCTTAACTAAACATGATATGCATTATCTGACTTAAGATATATTAGATATTTTGTAATGTGTACTCTACAATTAAAAAAAACCAGGAATTCTTAACATAAATAACTATACTAATTAAGAGAAAAAAATGGCTATTACCCAAGTAATTAACCTCCAATTTATTATTTTTCCAGAAATATTGTTTTATTCATAACAAGAATTTGTAATAAAGTTCATGCCTTAAATTCTAATGACAAGAAATCTGAAGTGTTGTGGATTTGATACTTCTTTTTTCTTCTCTCTTTCTGTGCCATAATATATTTCAAACACAGGGGAAAAGATACTTTTGTACCAGTAACTGTCCATTTGACATCAATATGGATTTATAATTATTAATTTTGATGGAAGCTCATGCAGTCTTATATTCAAGTGCCTTCTTCAGCCTTTTCTTAGACATACTATGGCTTCAGTGTTTAATTGGGTGGCTTAGAACAAACTTTTCATAGTTTTGGGTAAAAACCCAGTAAATATCAGTTAATATAAGTTGAGGGAAAGTGATATAAAAGAAAAGGTGCTATGGCTTGGAAAAAGTGAGACACCATAATTTTCTCAACCCTTGCTAGTGCTCAGCTGAGTGCTAGTTGTTTCTTGTAGAGTACATACACTGCATAATTGGTTAAGTGGGAAATCACATCCAAAATGAAGCTAAAATTTAATATTGAAATTAGCTTTCTAATATTATGTCCTAAACTTTGCATGATGGAAGTAGAGGAAAAAATGAGGTTTGACTTAATTCTTTCTACCTTGAATAAAAATAACACAGAAGAAATAACAGCAAAGACCTCAAGGACTGAGAAAAATAGTTTGCATTGGGTTTGTACTGAAACTGTGAAGATTAAATCCTTTGATCAGTTTGTGCACCACTAAGCATTACAGGATATTCATCAGACTCTCAAACATTATTTAAAAGGAATATATGAAAGCCAACTGATAGAGATGAAAGTATTAAGAAAGGAGATGGTAAAGGAATTTGAATATTGATAGTAGGAGACAAGTCATGAGTCATTCATGTACAGCATAAAAAGAAGGATTAAGTGGGTTTATCATGTGGGATATCCCCTAGTATAAGGAAGTGTCTGAACTCCTCTCTCTGTACCTCATTTGGAACTTCCATTCCCATGTAGGTGAATATATAACTTTGAAAGACAGGAGCACAACATTAAGATTACTCAGATTTATGAAGAAACTAGACAGAATTCATAAGTGGCTTAGAGTCTATGTCTGGAAGTGTGAAATATTTAAGTCAGGAGGTGAAACTGGAAGTTTTAGAGTTACCATGTAAGTAGAGTTCCATTTAGAGTAAAATTTGAGGTATTTAAGATAGGAAATTTACTGTTTTCTGATAGGCGGGTTCCAGGAACCGTATCAGACAGAAAACTACAGCTTCTCTATGTGCTTGTAGCTTCTAAAATGTTAATGACATGTTTAGAATGAAGAAAGTGAGCTGTAAATTATGGCAGAGAACTCTGTGTGTACTGGGATATAAAAAAAGGAAAGTATATATGTAGGAAATTATAAATTTATGCCATTGCTCTCAAGAATTCTTAGAATGACTATAATTATCATTTAGTAAATCAGTCATGAAGCCATATTTGCCCTTGCTATCACTACCTATATTAACATCTGTAGCCTACAAGCATACATATATTACCTTAACATCTCTTTACTCTGTCATCAAAGCTATTTCATTTAAAAAGTGCACACAAAGAAAAAGAAACTCTGAAGAATCATAGCACAGAACTGGAACAAGTCAAGTACAAAGACAGCTGATAAGGACAGGTGTATATATGTCTTTTAAATTCCACACAGAGAAAAGCAATTAAAATAACTAAAAAGTTTAATTACAAAAGCTTAGAGTAAAACATCTGGTGTTGTGCTTGCCAAAACTTCATGTTCTGAAAACTAGGAAATCCCAGGTTCCTAGACCAAAGTTTAATTT
The DNA here is from genome assembly GCA_013399075.1 of Chloroceryle aenea. Lineage (NCBI taxonomy): Eukaryota > Metazoa > Chordata > Aves > Coraciiformes > Cerylidae > Chloroceryle > Chloroceryle aenea. The sequence continues at coordinate 63,774 of VWZY01012052.1, forward strand.
TTGTTCATTTTCACTGGGTATGCCGGCAATCACGGAGCATGCACTTTTTCAGTCTGTCTCTGTATTATAAGCACCAGTTATTTGAACTCTGAACAACTCTGGGTGGTTACCATTTTGTTACATTCTGCTTCATCACACTTCTGCATGCAGTACTAACACTGCATTTGCTCTTAATCATAATTAAGTACCCAGACTTCATTTATATATGCATTTTCTGCCAGCCCCCATGACAAGAAGATCTCTGCACTCTCCTGACAGAAACTGTGCTACACAGAACTGATACATATGTACCTTCATCTATCATCTTGTACACACAGCAAAAGGGTTCATTCCTTCCTAAAGGAACATGTTGCCGACTTCTCAGTCACTTTGTTACAGTCTTGGCTCTGGTAAACTGCTCCTGTGAATCCATACACTATTCAATACATTGCACCCATACTGTTAGGTTGTTGATGTACTTGCAGGTAAGTTCCATAAACCATTGACAGAAAACAAGATGGCAGATGGACAGAAAAAGTGCTTATCTCCATATAGTCTGCCATTTAATTCTGTATATTTTCATTTTTAAAAAATATGAGTTCTGTGAACTCATGTTTCTCCCTTCACCTAGGGAGTAATAACCCCATGCGCCAGTACAGGTTAGGGGTTGATCTGTTGAAAAGAAGCTCTGCAGAGAAGGACCTCAGCATCCTGGTGGATAAGTTAACGTGCCCTTGTGGCCAAGAACGGCAATGGTATACTGAAGTGCCTTAAGAAGAGTGTGACCAGCAGGTCAAGGGAGGTTCTTTTTCTCCTCTATTCTTCCTTAGTAAAGCCACCACTGGCCAGCTTAATTCATTTAATTCAGGGAGCTTCTAGTGGGATTTTGGAAGAAAAGAAGTGTTTACCACCTTTGGAAGAAGGGCTAGGCAACTCAGGGGGAGTACAAAGACCTTGTCAGATTATACAGAGAGGAAATCAGGAAGGCAAAAACCCATCTGGAACTAAACTTGGCTTCTACAAGTACATTAACAATAAAAAGAGCACGAGGGAGAATTTCCATCCCTTACTGGATGTGGCGGGAAACATTGCAACTGATGATGAGGAAAAGGCTGAAATACTTAAGGCTGTCTTGCCTCTGTCTTTAGTGGACAGACCAACTGTTCCCATGGTGTTCAGCCTCCTGAGCTTGAAGATAAGGATGGTGAATAGTGCAAACCCCTCTTAATCCAGGAAGAAGTAGTTAATGATCTGCTTCTGCACCTTGATACTCATAAGTCTATGGCATTCACCCAAGTGTACTTAGAGAGCTGTCAGGAGAGCTCACCAAGCCTCTGTCCATCATTTTTAAGAAATCCTGGTCAACAGGAGAAGTATCAGATGATTGGATGGTGGCTGATGTTCGGTTTTTTGTTTGGTTTGGTTTTGNGGACCTCAGCATCCTGGTGGATAAGTTAACGTGCCCTTGTGGCCAAGAACGGCAATGGTATACTGAAGTGCCTTAAGAAGAGTGTGACCAGCAGGTCAAGGGAGGTTCTTTTTCTCCTCTATTCTTCCTTAGTAAAGCCACCACTGGCCAGCTTAATTCATTTAATTCAGGGAGCTTCTAGTGGGATTTTGGAAGAAAAGAAGTGTTTACCACCTTTGGAAGAAGGGCTAGGCAACTCAGGGGGAGTACAAAGACCTTGTCAGATTATACAGAGAGGAAATCAGGAAGGCAAAAACCCATCTGGAACTAAACTTGGCTTCTACAAGTACATTAACAATAAAAAGAGCACGAGGGAGAATTTCCATCCCTTACTGGATGTGGCGGGAAACATTGCAACTGATGATGAGGAAAAGGCTGAAATACTTAAGGCTGTCTTGCCTCTGTCTTTAGTGGACAGACCAACTGTTCCCATGGTGTTCAGCCTCCTGAGCTTGAAGATAAGGATGGTGAATAGTGCAAACCCCTCTTAATCCAGGAAGAAGTAGTTAATGATCTGCTTCTGCACCTTGATACTCATAAGTCTATGGCATTCACCCAAGTGTACTTAGAGAGCTGTCAGGAGAGCTCACCAAGCCTCTGTCCATCATTTTTAAGAAATCCTGGTCAACAGGAGAAGTATCAGATGATTGGATGGTGGCTGATGTTCGGTTTTTTGTTTGGTTTGGTTTTGGTTTTTTTTTTTGTGTTTTGTTCTGTGTTTTGTTTTTTGTTTGTTTGGTTGGTTTAGTTTTGGTTTTGTTTCCTTTTAGTGGTCAGATATTTAGGTGTTCTTTATTCTTGTAGGTATGGTTGGACTTGGTGATCTACAAGGTGCTTTCTAACCACGGTTATTCTGTGATTCTGTGACTATTGTTTCCAGTTCTGTGCTCCACTCTTCAAGAGAGACAAGCAACTACTGCAGACAGTCCAGTGGAGAACTGTGAAGATGATTAGGGGACAGGAAGACCTCTCTTTATGAGAAAACGCTGAGAGACCTGAGTGTGCTTAATCTGGTGAAGAGAAGACTGAGAGAGGCTCTTATCAATGTTTATAAATATCTAATGAGAGGGTATAAAGAGGATGGGGCCAGACTCTTTTCAGTGGTGCCCGGTGAGGGGCAGTGGGCACAAAATAGAACACAGGAAGTTCCACCTATACATGAGGAAAAATTTCTTTACTGTGAGGGTGACAGAGCACCAGAACAGGCTGCCCGGGGAGACTGTGGAATCTCTTTCTCTGGAGACTTTCAAAGCCCACCTGGAAGTGATCCTGTGCAACTTGTCCTAGGCAAACCTGATTTAGCAGGGACATTGGACTGTATGATCTGCAGAGGTCTCTTCCAACCCCTACTGCTTTGTGATTCTGCAAAGCAACAAATAAAACTGTTTGCCACAGATTTTTTGATCGTCTCTTTGTTCTGAACTATCCATTTGATTATTTCAGTGTAATGAAGGGAACAGTTGTCACTATTCTTCGGNGTTTGGTTGGTTTAGTTTTGGTTTTGTTTCCTTTTAGTGGTCAGATATTTAGGTGTTCTTTATTCTTGTAGGTATGGTTGGACTTGGTGATCTACAAGGTGCTTTCTAACCACGGTTATTCTGTGATTCTGTGACTATTGTTTCCAGTTCTGTGCTCCACTCTTCAAGAGAGACAAGCAACTACTGCAGACAGTCCAGTGGAGAACTGTGAAGATGATTAGGGGACAGGAAGACCTCTCTTTATGAGAAAACGCTGAGAGACCTGAGTGTGCTTAATCTGGTGAAGAGAAGACTGAGAGAGGCTCTTATCAATGTTTATAAATATCTAATGAGAGGGTATAAAGAGGATGGGGCCAGACTCTTTTCAGTGGTGCCCGGTGAGGGGCAGTGGGCACAAAATAGAACACAGGAAGTTCCACCTATACATGAGGAAAAATTTCTTTACTGTGAGGGTGACAGAGCACCAGAACAGGCTGCCCGGGGAGACTGTGGAATCTCTTTCTCTGGAGACTTTCAAAGCCCACCTGGAAGTGATCCTGTGCAACTTGTCCTAGGCAAACCTGATTTAGCAGGGACATTGGACTGTATGATCTGCAGAGGTCTCTTCCAACCCCTACTGCTTTGTGATTCTGCAAAGCAACAAATAAAACTGTTTGCCACAGATTTTTTGATCGTCTCTTTGTTCTGAACTATCCATTTGATTATTTCAGTGTAATGAAGGGAACAGTTGTCACTATTCTTCGGCCATCTGATCATATATGAAATGTATAACATTCCCAATTGTTTCAATTGGCAGTTGAATAATAATCTGAATTGTCTAAAATTATATAATAATTCTTCCTGAGGCACATAAATGATCCTGAAATGATGTGCATACATTATGATAAAAGTAATTTTTACTCTAGGGAAGAATCAAATAGATAATGGGAGTGGTGAACACATTAATCAATTTCAAGCAATAATTCAGAGTTCAAGAAGAGGGAGAAAATTGTTTTATAGGTGCAAATACTAAGGAATGGAATCCTCATTAACATTGTCTAATCTTTTTAGTCTGAAGTACATCATTTATCTGAATGGAATAATTTAAAGGTCAGACAAATCTTCCATTTTTCAAACAAGAATACAGAACTGAACTTTCAGACCTAACAACCAAAAGTCTGTCCTGAACAGTAGCTAAAGCTCTTGCAAGAATGAAGTGTTTGATTTACAGATACTGAGAACTTTTCTCAGTATCAGATGACCAGATTTTATCATCTATAAGCAAGGCTCTCTTAAAATAAACATTTCCTGAGCCAAGAAATTATTTCTTTTTTGGAGCTTCATCTAAAAATTCCAGTGACATAGATCTCAGGGCAATTTGTAGTATACTCAGCAAGTTGTCATGTTTATCAGAGCTATAGAAGGCATTTATTGCTTCATACAATGTGATGTCTTTTGGGATTCTTACTGAAATATGTACCATTAAATCACCTTCAGCCGATTGCTGCATTCACAGCTGTGGAGTATCTGAGAAAAAGCGGAGACATAGGCTGAATGTAAGTTCAAATTATTTGGTTCAGATCTGACTGCTTCCAACTTGTTAGAAAAAGAAAGTTAACCAAGAATAATAACTTCTAAGACTTAAATTCCCTAGTCAGGCTCCCACTAACAATATTATTTTTTTTAGATATGCAGACATCTGTTTCTGAAACATATCAAGTTTGGTTTACCTATAATATTTAAAGGTTTTATAAATTAAAAGGCAAAAAATCTGTTCATTTAAATAAATACATTTCCCTGCTATGATTTAGGCTTGATTCTGGTTTTGTTAGAATAAATTAATAAGTGAACACTTTGAGGCATTGAAGGATAGATTGTGATACTGGTCAATGCAATATACTCATTACATATTTGGGAACACTGAAGAAGTGGAACATGAAATGCCTACCTCTCTGAAGATGTATAATGCCTGTTATACCAGGTTAGATCAGCAAATCAAAGATACAACATTCATCCTGTTTTCCCTTTTTGTGCCACCTGGCCAGCAAGAGGAAAATACCTCTTGAATTTTTCCTTACTCTTCATGTGATGATTTCAGAGAAAAGATTCTCCACTGTGCTCTTATGTATCTCTGTATCTGTTTATCTAGATCTAGGAAGCAGGTAACCTTCATAAGTCCCTTTCAAACTAAATTATTTTATGGTTCTGTGAGTCTTAGCTGAGAAAACCATAGTGCAAAACCACATTGAATTACTTTGAGAGGAAGCATAATTAATGAAAACAATGAAGTCATTGCAAAATAAATAAATAAATTTAGGAGAATTGTCTATCTTTATCAAAATTAAGTGGAGTATGGAAAAAAAATGTATGCAATGTTTAAAATGGTGTAAAGGGTGATTATATTTAGAAAGTGTCATCAACTCTAGGCATAGTGAGTAGGTTTCTATCAATCTGACATTTGCCAGCTAAATGTTGAGCTAATTTTCTATAAGGTGAATTTCCAAATTACTAAATTAAATAGAAAATTAAATGAATATACTATATATAGCATGTTAGTAAAGCAGTCAGATCTATATTCTCATAAGACTTATGATCATGACAAAATAAATAAATAAAAAAATTACAGTCCCCAGAATAGTATAATTGATAAGCAAACAATTTTGGGGAATAGATTCCCTTTTAATTGTTTTCTCCTTAGATTTACCAAAAAAACCTCTAGCATAATTCATCCACAACTGTAAACATTTTCAGGAAACAAGCAGGTAAAGTATAAACTGATGTAATAAGATGAAATTAAAAGTGGAAAATCTTAAATCTTCCCATATGCATAAATTCAAAGCAAGATGTAGCTTACTGTTAGATGGCTACATCGAGTTAAGCTTAAATGCATTTTTCCTTTGTCTCTGTTTACCAGAGACAGGTTAATATGTTACTGAAAAGGCAAGACCCTTGACACCTAACTCTGCCAATTGTTTTCAACTTTGCTGAATGTGTATGACAGTGATCTTCAGGAAGACTTCATCATACTCCTTTTTCATACTCCTCAAAATTTTCCTTTTTATAGCCCAGCAGCTATAAGTTTTATAAAAACAAAATAATTTTCTGAAGGAAATGAGAAAGTCTTATTCTTTTTCTTCTATGCCTATACTTTAGACAGAATAGCAGAGAACAGAACTGTTCCCAAGTCTGGCAGCCGATAGCTACTTTGGCATAAAGTTACTTCATTCCAGATCCCTTGTCTAGGAGTAGTACTAAAAGGGGTTTCAGTAACATTTTATGATCTGAAAGTCACTGGTACAGAACTGCAGGGAAGAAGTCCATATTCATAAACAGAAATTAGAACAACCCAATTGCACTGCTATCTTCTATAGTGACCTGATTGGGAAATGCTGAAGTGTGGGCCAGAAAGACCTAATGACATGAGGCTGCAAATTACTCATTTCTGAAATACGACTTGATAACTCATAATTCTGCTGCAAGAGTAAAAGAAGTCTGGAGTTAAAGTTCTACTAAACACAGATATGAGAACAGTGTTAATTTCTCTCAATTCTCAAATGAATTACTATAATTCAGTCAAAAAGCGGACAATACATATAAATTTAGAACAGATAAAAAACCTAGAAATGTTTTTGTTCATGACCCTTTGCTTACCCTGCTGTTATTTTCTATTTGCCTGCTCTCAAAAATCAAGTACTAATGGTATTTGTGCTCATTGTTATCTGGTGGGAGATAGCTCAGCATTATAATTAAATGAAAATTAAGTTTTCTTGTCCATCATTACTTTAAATCTCTATATAAACATTAAAAAAGTTAATTACACTAAAAGAATATTTCAGTATTTATAATTTATCCTGCATTCATATTCCTGTACTTGATGACAAAGACTTCTTGTATAACTGGATGATCTACACCCACTCTCTTCAGGAAAGCAGATAAGCTTTTTCATGTCAAAACATTTAATTATAAAGTTGATCATGTAGTTAGTCTTTTAAAGATAAAAGAAAAAAGTTTCTTTTTTTTTTCTTGAAAAGGAAAGTCTTACTCATAAAATAGGAGACAGACATGTAATTTAGGAAGAAAGAAACTTGGCAATTCATGGTAATTAATGAGCTTCTTACAGTGTCTAATGATGAAAATGACTACGGTATCCAGAAAAAAAAAATCTTTAATATGCTATAAAATTATGACAGATAATGAAAAACTACTTCAAAAATATATGCAATTAGTAATTTTTGTTTCATTTCTGTTCATGGTTTTGCTCTTCCCAACAATTAACAAAACACTAATGTAAAATACATGCATAGCTGAGCTGGGTAAAAAATAGTGTTCTTTCTTTCTATTAAAATAATGATTTTATGGCTTGTTTTGTTTTGTTTTTTTTTAAAATTTTTTAACATTTTTATTTGCACATAGATACATGAACACAAAACAAAATGGAGTAAAGACAGAATTTTCCTTATTTATTCTACTTAAAAGTAAGATGAGGTTTTTCCTTAATGTAGCTTAATTGTATGGTTGGGGGGCATTTAAAATCTGAGATTGTTGTATTTCATGTGGTATGAAAGGTCCTCTAGGAGGATGAAGGAAGTTGATTACTTCTGGTTTTCCTACTCACTTGCAATGTTATGGGATGGTCTAAATTTTAGAGAGAGGTAGTGTGATTTTTGTCAATTGTGTGATCTCCCTGAATCTTGCAGGGGAATTCTGAAATGGCAATCATTTGGAGATCAGAGGTAGGAATGCAAAAATTAATTAAGCTGAATTTGGAGTTAGCAGAAACTATAAGGAGAAATTACACTGCATATTTTAGGTATATATTTATGCTGTAGGCAGGGATTTGGAGGAGATTGGAAGAAAAATGAACAAAAAATAAAGCAGATAGTTGTGACCTGAGAAGAATCAAATCATGCTAGGGACAAATATGTGATGACAAAACCAATTAGAATTGAAGGTTTACATATTAATTCAACACATAAATAACTCAGCACACCGAAAAGGGGATAGTTTCAAGATTTAGACTGTTATATATTCTATGTGTGGTGAAAAAAGAGTTACCATGGGAAATTTCTGAACTGAGCGTCCAAGAAATAGTATGAACACAAAAAAGCTCCAACAAGAATTTAAATTCAATTAAAATCCCGAAACTGCACCATTAGATCTATCCACCAATTTAAAACAGGTCTTCGTTGATTTATACAATGAAACAATTGACCTATAAATTAAGGACAGACTGTAAGACTTTTTCCCACCATTATTTATTTTAGCCTAGTTCTTTTATATACACATATTTTTGGACAGCAAGTTTAAGCTCCATGCTGCTATTAAGACTACTGAAACTGAATGAGTTCTCCTAGCCTAAACCCAGCAGCATGGGGAAACTATAGCAGTGCAATGGGAAGAATTTAAGCCTGTAAAGAGAGTACCATTTATACCACCTGTGTACTGCAGCCTAGTCTCATAAGGAGCTAGTCTCCAACTCTGTGACTGGAACATTGTCACAAACAATTTGTAAAGCAAAATGTACTGCTTACCCACTCTCTACATATATTACATCTATTGAAAACATTGTGAAGACGATGAGGACTATAGTTTCCAATGTCTTCTTAACACCTTAAGGAACATGTAGTTTGATTAAATATTTAATCAGAGTAATATATTTTGCTTAGCTTAGCAAAAATCAGTGAAATAGATTCTGAATATTATTCTCTTAAATAGTAAATAAAAATAGGTTTAATCTAAAGTCTGGAGGGAGAAAATGAAAAAAATATTTATTAAATTGAGAGCCAATTGTAATATTAAAAGATAAAAAATACTATATCTTTGGTTTTATTCTTTATGCTACAAATACAGTCTCTCATGATTAAATTTTGTGGTGTCCTCCTGTGGTCTGTTTTGAAAAGCATTGTCCTACAAAGGGCAGCAAATCCAAGACCTAACCTTTAGTACACGACCTTGTCTACAGGCCAAATAATATTCCATTAGTTGAAATACTTAAATACTGTGCTTGTATAGTAAAGAAATAAGATTAGAGTCTACATGAATAGTCAGCATTATAGAAAATAGTGAAGAAAAAGCAGACTTGCATAATTTTGCCAATATAATAAAGAAAACAAAATCAAGAGCAATAACCTTCACCACTAGTCAGTCATGTTTCTATGACATAGATCAATACAGGGGGATTTTTATTTATTAATCTAACTCCTCACAGTGTTCATGAATAGTGATTTGATGGCAACAGATATACAGATATTAAATAGTCTAGGAAACTCTACACACTGGTCTACTACCCCTAATGTTAACTACACAACCTGTCTTTATCCTCCCTTGCGTTCATTCTCTCTGACCTTTTGTCTACCTTTGCTTCCTTCTGCTCTTCTCTCCTTTTCCTCCAGGACAAAACTGTTACAGTCTTTTTACATGGCCAGGCAGCCTAAATTTTGTTCCAGTCTTTTGAAGATTATGATGTCAGATCTCATTTTCCATGTCCAAAAAAAAGGTCCAAAGACCTTTTTTTTTTTTTTCTCCTGTCATGTAAATATTTGATACAATGACATGTATTGGCATTTTGACTGTTTATGTCAGTCTTGTCCTCCTTCTCAGAGCTTTGTGATAGATTATCCTTTACTAGTTACTATTACCTTAAGCTATTGACCAGAACTTTAGGCCTTTTCTTTTTCTAAACAGCTTTTAGAAGTCCTGAATCTTTTAATCCATGGTGCTTTAAAGATGGCTGACTACAATACGTCAGCAAACAAAGATCTTCTTGATCATCTCTTTCAAGTTATTGTAATTAACCTCTGTTACTAGATATTCTGTTTCATGTCTCTATTTTCCAAAGAAGGTGATCTTTCTAGATGAATCAAGAGCAGGTAACTTTTGATGATAGCTGAGATCATTCTGCAATTGATATAATTGATAACATTTCCAAATTGCTTACAAATTTGCACAGCCAAAACCTTTCTTCACTCTTCTACACAATAAATTCTTAGGGTGTATGCTCAGTTCTTATTCTTTTATAATTATTTTATCAGTTTTCGTTGATAAATAATGGTGCCACTTGATACCTCCCTGCTATTTTTTTTTTCCTCACAGAGATTTTAATTTAAGAGTTTAATCATGATGTACAGAACCTTAATAATAATTTCTACTAGTAACAAAAATATGTTTTAAGATCTACTAGAGACTCAGATAGCAAAACCTTTATCCTACAAATTCAGGGGTTTTATCAAACTAAACTGAACAGGAGAATACATATCTTGTTCTGTAAGTCACACAGACTTCTTTCAGGAAAAATGAAAATATGCTTTATCCTTTTTTTCATAATGTAATTTGTAATAAATATAGAGAGAGAGATATGTGAGTGTGTGCGTGTGTGGACTTTGTTCCTCAAGACTCGATTAATTTGTCTACATTTAAATAAATGTATAATGTTTACTCAGCAAATGGGTTATGGGAAGTTCAAAGGTTTTCAGAGATTTTTATATTTCTTGACTTGGTTCAGGTAGATATAAGGAAACAAATTGGTTTTGACAAGTATCCATTAAGAGCAAGCTAAAAATAAATCAGTGAAAAATGTTGACCAAATTTATATGGGGTGATATACAAATAGAAATATGGAATCTGAGAAGAATTATGCTTTCGAGAACTTAAAAGAACATGATTGTTACCAAATAACACTTTTCAAGATATACCAGGTATCATACAGATTGTTTCCTCTCTTTTTTTCATTAATTATTAATATTCACATAGGAAAGAAATGTGGAAATGTATAAGGAAGAAAACATACTCACACAATGTAGTAGTTTCAATTTCTATCTTAAATATAGAAAAAAAAAAACCAACCAAACATTAAAGAAAAATAAAATTAACCCTTGGACAGAAAGAATATTTCAGGTTTTTCCAAGTATCCTTCTGTTCCATCTGAATTTAAACATGCATCTGTAAGCCTCAACTAAAAACACCATTTTAGCATTATTATTTTGTCTTCATATTCTTAGAAAAGAATCAATATAACCTGTTTTGAGTTTCTTTTCTTGCCTTACCGCTTCTTTCTGTTCTCATGTTTCACTTGTCCACTACTACTGTGATATGATATTCTTAAATGTGTCTCACGAAGACTGCATTTTTTTTCTTACTTCTACCTAAAACTCATCTAAAGAGGAAGACAAAAACAAACAAACAAACAAGCTATAATCACTTGTTTTCCTTCAATTTGAAAGACAGATTTACCTGTTCCTAGGCTAAATTGGAAGCTACTATTATTTTCCAGTTGAAAATGGGTCAATATTTTGCGTATGTATACATTTAGTCATGCATTTTAAAGGGAAATGTACACAATATAGATAAATGTAGAATCTCTCAAAGGTAGAGTTAACAGCAGTATTTCAGTTTAAAGTGCTATATAATTAGTTATTTCTAATTAAGATCAGACTGTTTTAAATTTTGTGGGGATGAATTAACATTTCTATTTGTTTTGTTTTTTTTTTTCTGTCACTTCTTTCAGCTTAGATGCTTCTATGAAGAATTGAAAAAGGAGACAAAGGAGACAGTTCTTTTAACATTTCAGGTAAATAAGATCAGTGGTCTATAAGTATCATATCTCTCCAGGCATTCAGAAATTCACAAAAAAAGCATGACTTAAATTACCTTTTAAGTATACAACCTCTATGTAAATGTGAGTTTATTTTGAATAATTTATGACTCAGAAGTAATTATGTCCTCAGCAGATTAACTCCCCTTGAATTAATTATACCAAATGCTAATAGAATAAAATCTTATGATCATCTTCTTGAATGAATTTTTAAGTAGTGACTTCCAATGGCAAGACAAAATATTCACACTGCCTACTGTTTACTGTCAAAATAATGCCTAGCCCTTGTTCCTTGCAACCAGGTGGCGTTCCTGATTTACATTAAATAATATTTTTATTGATAACTATGCCTACCACATTGAGCTCTGCAATTGTCTAGTTTTACTCTGGTCAATACCATGCCATGTTTGATGGCTGACTGATGGGAGCAAAAATTAGACAAGCACTGAAGGTCTAAGAGAATGACACCTTTTGTCTGATCATCTATGTAAGTAAAAAAAGGGTTTAAGGTGGACCCAGTTAGAGACGACAGCATTTAATGCTCATTCTTCATGAAAGAACTAGAGAAGTGATTCATAAAAAATCTAAAATCTGTAGATACTGAATGCGTTCAGTGCTTCTCACTTGTATTTGAAGTTGCTAGCAAGGTATCCAAAGCAAGTATCATAAAATCTTTCCCAGTGATATTCCACTGCATTCCTTTTTTTTCCATGAAAGTTTCTGTTATCTTACAACAGAATGTTGTTATTGTTATCCTTGTTATCTTATCAAGGACTTTTTCATATCATCACATGTATAGGGAAATGAAGAGTTTAAAACCAGTATTAATTAAAAAGATTTAAAAACAGTAGGAAGTTTTCTGCAATATTTATTTACAGAAAATGTCCATAGATACAATTTCAAAGCTAAAAACACTGGAATTATTATTGAAATAATTTACTCATAGATCATCTCTTTTTGCCTTCACTTTATAGAGTATAGAAGATGAGAGGTGAAGAAATGCCAGTTGGTATTTCTACATTCTGAAATTAGATATTCAGGAGCACACGAGTTTAAAACAAGGCTATTTCCTTAAAATACATTGTATAATAAAGTCAGGTAAAAACCAGATATGCCTCAGAAAGTTATACATGAACAAGTCATAAGAGCTAAAAAATGTACACAGCTATTATATATTCAAAGATTCAAAATAATGCAAATATTATTAAAATATGACCTGAAAAAATAAACAGAATTTTGGAGATTTTCTATAGTTTCTCTGAACTTTGTTTACTAATACTACTTACTGGAAGACTGACAAGCTGTCCCTGAAAAAGTTCTGCACTGCAGTGTGAAACAGATGTTGTGCTTTGTCATTTGCTTTGCACTCACTGAGGTTGTCAGCTTGTGTGAAGTTCGGGGTTTTTTTTGTTTGTTTGGGTTTTTTGGGGTTTGGGGTTTTATTTATTTATTTATTTTGTCTCCTCCACACCATCTTTTTAAAATATGCATTACTTATTTAGAACTTTTTAAAAAATGCATGTCGCTGAGTTGAAAAACTGCTCTGAGTTTATATCTGTGAAAATTCAAACCAGGGGATAAGTTCTAAGCCTCAAGTATCTTCAACAATTTGGAGAATTCTAGGCAATCTTGAGACATAAACTGATTAATGTTTAGCTCTATACAATAAACACAGGAAAAAGGATTTATTCCCACTGTGACTACTGTGTGTGATATAAGCAAAGTTCTCTGATAGTACTAAGTACATAGAAAAGGAAGAGAGAAGTGCAGTGAAACTGTGGATTTCACTCTTTTCCATTCTTTTTCACTAAGATGAGAGCAGAGACAAGATTGAATCTATTTAATTGGAAGTTAAAGGTGTCAGTGCTGAACTAGGTTATCTAAGCCACCCTGGGGAACTTGTTTTTTAGATCAGTCTTGAACACAGAACAGGTTTAAAAATGCAACTTAATGTGTCTGGTTCCCATTCGTTTTGTACAATTCTGAGATAAATTAAATTTAAACAGACTTATAGTTAAAACACTGTGCAAAACAATGAACAATGTATGGCTAAATTATTAGGCATTTCACTGAGACTGTAATCCAGCAAAGCACTTAGAGTTTTAAAATGCTCTGTGTATATAGAAGTTCAAGAACACCATTCAGAAGTCTCCCCTAGCATACAAAGGTGACTGACTCCTGTCACACATCATGTCTCAGATAAAAACTTTTCTGGCATATAAAATTCTGCTATAGTAAATCCCCACCACACCCATCTGTCTATAAAGCAGATTAGAACAGCAGATGCCTCTTGTGAACTGGCATAAAATAGTCTTCCTTTCACCTGTCTTGCTGGAAAAGTCCAAATAGCTAGCCAATCTTAGAACAAGCTTCACTCATTCAGGCTATTGTCCAAAAGAGTACAGCAGTACTAAGAAAGTAGTCAAAGCATTTTGAACTTGTGGAAGAAACAAGAACATTACTGAAGAGGACAGAAAACTAGGAGAAATAGAGAAACAGATCTAATAAAGGACATATGGGGAGCAAAATGCTTGTAAGACTAGAGGAAATAAGAAAAATACTGCATAAGATGTCACAAAATATAATGTGGAAAAGAGAAATCATATATGATGTTGCATAGCTTTACTTCAGCAGGGAATTTGCACAATATCCCTACTATCCATATAGAAAAAAAAAAAAAAAAAAAAAGTTTGGACTTGATAAATGGAAAACATGAGCAGAAAACTGACTAGACCATGGTGTTCAAAGTGTGGTGATCATTGTTACAATGTGAAATTAATATCAGTCTAGCTCCTAACTAATACTTACCCTCAAGGACCAATGCTTGAGCCACCAGTGACTAATGCCTTTGCTGAAAACTTGAATGAAGGCATGAAGCACACTCTGAGCAAATTGAGTAGACAATAACATATACAAGGGTGCAGTCAATATGCTGGAGGGCAGGGCTGCTATTCAGACAGACTACAACAGTCTGGGAAAGGGACTAATGTGAACTTCTCATGAGGTTCATCAACAGCAAATGAAAAGTCACACATCTGATGAACAATAATCCCATGCACCAGTACAGCTTAGACACTGTCTGCCTATATATCCCCTTTACAGAAGGGCACATTGGGGCCCTGACAGATGAGCTGATGCTTGCTGTCAGCAAGGCATCCTCGTAGCAAAGATAGTTAACATCTGGGGCTGCTTTAGTGAGATACCAGCCTGTGAGTTGACAGTAATTATTTATTCACACTCTTTATCACTTGTAAGACTACCTCTGGAATGTCGTATCTAATTTTTAACTTCCTTGCACAAGAAAAAAAGACATTCACATACTGGAGTGCATCCAGCAAGGAGCCACCAAATGTTCAGGGGACTGGAAAACACAAATTGCAAGGAAAGGCTAAGTGGATTGTTTTTTGTTCATACTTAGAAAAGGCAGAAAGCAATGCCAATATCTAACAGCACAGCTTAGAGAGGTGGACCCAGAATCTGAGAAGTGCACAGTGATAGAGTAAGAAGCTCTATCCAATAGTTACAGCAGAGGATATTCCCACTTGATGCAGGAAGAAAGAGTTAACACTAGGATGGCTGAATGTTGGAAAGGGTTTCTGAGTGAGGTATGGAATTTCCATCCCTGATGATAAGCAAACCTTGACTGGGCAAAGCCCTTGACATCTTGATAGAACTGGCCCAGCTTTGAACAGTGGATTTGTGGTGGGTTCACCTCGGCCAGTAGTGAGATGCCCGCTGGAGAAAATATGACAAAAATGCTTATGGGGCTAGATAAATATGTGGTTACCACTTACCAATTGTCATAACAGGCAAAACAAACTCAGTAAAATTAATTTATTGTTAATTAATATTGGTCTGAGCAGTGAGGAAAAAAAACCCACAGATATATTACAAATTGAAACACCTTCCCCTGCACCCTCACCCTCTGTTTGGCAGGTTCATGTTTTGTGAGATTGATTAATATATTGAATAAGTAAATATAAGGCTCTTTGTTTCATCATGAAATGAGGATTAGATGCAGACATAAAGACACTACCCTTAACCTTAAAATAATCAGTGACCTTTCGATGAATAATCACAATTTTAGTGCATGTATGACATAGGGGACTGTAACAGCACAACGTAAATATTTTCATAAACAGAAGTGTACTAACAAAGAAAAAAAAAAAGACATATTGCTGCAGAATAACTTCTTTTTTAAATGCCAGTATCGTCTCTTGATCTTTGTAAAAAATAAATACAATCAATCTAAAATATAAGTATCTGTTTTTAGATTACACAGAAAGTATGGTTTTCATAAAATAGGTAATAGTAGTGTTTTTCTTTAGCTTAGCTCTAGTCACTACTGTGATTCTCAATTTCATACTGGCCTCTAGGGAAATATTCACAAATTTGTCTTCTGGTCTAGGAGTACAGTTATCACTACTGAGAACCATTTCTCATGCTTGTCACTCAGCTCTTGAAAAGATACCCATCCACATATTATATGTCACATACATTCCACATGCTAAACAATCACCTCACATTTCCAGTCTGCACAGAAAAATATGACTATTTGCAGTGCTTCATGTTGTGATTTACATTGAAACAATGTCCAAACAACCTATGAAGTACTTACCTCCTGAAACTAATTCAAATGCATTCTGTGTAATACTGAAAATAATTGTTATAATCTCTTTATTACAAAATATATTAAATATGAATATTTTTTAATATACTTCTTTAGAGATTATGTTCACAAAGGAATATTGAAAGTGATTTTAAATATACAATACAGCTGTCAAATATATTCCATAGTTTTTGTTTCTTTGTTTGTGTTGCTAAATACAGGAGACTTGTGTAATTTGTCTAATTAGCTATATATATTCATATATTAAGGCATTTGACTTATTGATGTTTGATTTGACAGAGCAACTACTGAAGGAGACCTCTACAACTGCAACATATAGGTGTCTTTTGAGATTAGTTTTTTTAAAGGAAAGAAAAACAACACAACTCTTTATGGGAAATGGTCACCAAAGGTTACACTGTTTCAAGCATAGTTTCCAATACTCCATTCACACTGGGGAAAATGATGAAGATTTTATTACAATTCTTCAAAGAATGCAGACTAATTCTATAGCATTGACTTGTCATACAGAATAATTTATCTGGCTACAAATCGTTCCATTTATCTAAAAGACGTGTTATAATTTCTTCTTCATTTACTTACAAACATTTATGTACATACAATATCCTCACTATATGGAACAGGTTGTTTGAACTCCATTACTTAAATTTATTTATGAAAGCAGATGTCCATCTTTCCTTCTTTCCTAGAAACCAAGGCACAGAGCAGTATGGCTCATTTATCAATATTGCTCTAACATGGAGTAAGATGAAATTTTTGTTATAAAGCATTCTTTTACAACTGACAATGGAACTTTGGAAAACTGCTCGTCCACACTTCTATTTTCTCCCCAGTTCTCTCTTCCTTCCCTTTATTTTCATGCTTTTCAATTATGCAAGTGAACAGATATACTTCTCCATGCCCTAGCTTCCCCTTTAATTTTTACATACCATCAAAAGAGTTGTTTAGTCCAAGCCCATCAGATGAAAAGTTACATTTCATGAACCTTCATAAAATATACATAAGTTTTTTGCACAGTGCCAGCTGTCTGCTTTCATTACCTTAAACTAAGCTAATCAGAAACTGAAATGTGAGACTATGTCAATTAAGACTACAAAGTGGCAGGACATAGTTAAAATATTTTTCTACAAATTTAGCATAATTATTGTTACCCTAATACATGTTATAGAAGGAGCGGATCACAGAATCACAGAATTTCTGAGGCTGAACAAGACCTCCAAGATCATCAGGTCCAGCCTATGACCCAACAGCTAGACCTTGTCACTAAGTGCCACATCCAATCTTTCTTTAAACACCTCCAGGGATGGCAACTCCACTACCTCCCCCGGCAGGAAGCGATTGTCTGCTCAGCACTGGTGAGGTCACACCTTAAATACTGTCTTCAGTTTTGAGACACTGGCTACAAGAAGGACTTTGAGATGCTGAAACTTGTCCAAATAAGGACAACAAAGCATATGAGAGGTCTAGAGAACACGTCTAATGAGCTGTGGCTGAGGGAACTTGGGTTGTTTAACCTGGGGAAATGGAGGATGAAGGGAGACCATATCTCCACTTGAAAGGAGGTTGTAGTGAGGTGAGCGTCAGTGTCTTCTCCCAAGTAACAAGCAGTAGGACAAGACGAAATGGTCTTCAGTTGTGACATGGGTGATTTAAACTGTATGTTTGGAAAAATGTATTCACCACATAGTTATCAAGCATTTGAACAGGCTACCTAAGGAAGTGGTTGAATCACTATCCCTGGAGGCAGCTAAAAGATCAATGAACTTTTAATGACCTCAATGATCTTAAGGATCTTTCCTAACATAAATGAATTTATGATTTTATGATTCTGTGTTTCTATTATTCTGAAACACAAATATCTTCTGAAGGAGTTTTACTTCTGAAACATCTGATAAAAGATCACTGTCAGAAGCAGGACAAGCTGCTTCTTGTATTCAAGCTATTAAATCAGTTCTGCTTTCCACATTTTGTAGGAGAGTGTGTTGGTGTTTTCATACACATTCCAATCAAAGATTTCAAAACATTTTCAAATGTTAATATATGATTATTTAAAACAACTCATAAGAGAGAAAATTAAATATTGAAAAAGTTAACAACAGATTAAAAATTACATGATCTCAAACAATATAAAACTAAGTTTCTGCTTAATTATAGTGTAAATGTTTACATTCAAATGCAGATTCAACCCTGAAATAAGAAGTTATTGGACATGGCAGCATCTATTCACTGACTTCATCGTTGGTGTGACCATCTTCTAATCTGATTTTATTTATCTTTTATTTAATTTTAGCTATATTCCCATCTTTTTATGAGGTAAATGGTGTTAAGAGTCAAGCTTTTTTTCATTTAATTAGCATTTAAATGTCATGTAAATCAAAATTATCTTTTCTAACTCAGACTTGCTGGTTTAATTTTGTATGTACCACAGTGAGGCTTCAATAAAACACACACACACAAAGCCGAACTTATTTCCTCACTCCCCATTATATTCTCTTTCTCTTTCTTTCCACATCAAAGAAAAAGAGGAGAGTCACTTTTCATGTCCCCTTGAATGAGTTAACTATGTTTTTTGCCTGTCTTACTTTGAGTATTTAACTGTCATAAGGGCAAAGCAAGGGCCTTCTCATACATTTCAAAATAATACATTGTCTCTTTAGAGATAACACTGTCATTTGTTTTCATTTCTCCAGTATGTCGCTCTTCAGATTGAAATATACATTAAGGGAAAGTCCACTCTGAGAAATGTAATGAAACGGATGAGTTTTCTTAAACCACATTTTATCTGAAACACAATTTTTTGCTACAAAATAGTATGATGGATTATAAAATACATTTTGGAATTCAATAATGTTTTGTTGACTATATTGTAATTCCAGGGGAGAACACAGGAGATAAAGTGTCTCCTTATCAAAAGTTCAGCTACATTATACAAGCTTGTCTATATTTTATGCATTTTTCTCAGAAATAGCAATCTGAAATATTTTATATTAATACATTAAAAAAAACTATTTTAATCTTATTTATTCTTATATGCTATTGAAAACTTTCTTTCCCTGCAATACCCAAGTGTAGAAGAATCAAATATGATTTCTGCTTTATAGAACAAGAATATAGAAAGGTTCGGGTATGACATACTATTTACCTGTGCATTTGAAGGCAACTGATGAAATATAATTCATTCTATAGACAGTCTCAATGTCTGCATAAGTACTTCTATGTATTTACAAGTGCTCATTAGCAAACTCCTGAAACTCCAATAAGGAAAAATTAGAGTCTAGAAACAGTATTCTAGGCCATGCTTAGAATTAGCAAGGATACTACATTATCCTCACAGGATACAAATATGTATATATATTGTCATTTTACTCCTTTCTTGCCACTGTTGATCCACGGGACAGCAACAGCCATAAGGCTGTATTATCTCTTAATGGAGAATAATTTTTACAAGGCATTTTCTACAAAAGTTGATATCAGCTCTGAATCAACATTTGCCTACTATTTGAAGTTATCACAGAAACATAGAATGGTTGAGGTGGGAAGGAACCTCTGGAGGTCATCTTGTCAAAATCCCCTACTGAAGGAGGGTTACCCAGAGACAGTGGCCCAGGAACATATCCAAATGCTTTTAAAAATCTCCAGAGTGAGACTCTAAAAATTGTTTGGGCAAAAGAAGATAGGTGTTTCGACATTGTTTATCAAAATTAGTTTTATGGTAAGTTTTATAAAAAATATTATATTTTGTGTTTTTCATTAAGTTCACCATTTTTTCCCCCTCCAGTTTGACAGAATCCTCTTTGCTCCTCATTCAGTGACTAAGGCTAAGTGGTCAAATATTGACTTTACTTGTTATTATCACCTGGGTTTTTTTTGTGTTTGTGTGTGTAAGTATGTGTCAAAGTTTTATAAAGACATGTACTTACGTATATAACATACCAAATCTGCTAAATTGGTCTTCTTCAGCTGACAGTAGCAAGAAGATCATTTCTGACCTAGCTGATCTACTGCCAAGACTGGAATGATATCATGAATGATACCTGGCTTAAATGTAAATTTCTTTCACAGTAACTTTGTTTATTGTGCACCATTGCCAGCTACTGGATAGAAAATTATTATATTATTTATTTATTATTAAGTCTTTCTTGTTGTTCCAGCTGAAATATTTCTTTAGTGTACTGAAATAAGATTAAATTTGTGGTTTTCTTTTCTGTTGTTGTTGTTGTTGTTGTTGTTGGTTGTTTGGGTTTTTAGTTGCTTTGTTTGTTGGTTTGGTTTTGTTTGGTTTGATTTTGTTCTTTGTTTGTTTTGTTTTTCTGGTAACAGATTGTGAGTTTATATAAGTGGTGATATCTCCATCTGTGTCTGTCTACTTGAGAATTAGCCAAGGGTCAGCGTGTCTGAGATTAAATGGAGCCACGGATCATTCAAGGTTAAGGAAAACATAGGTTACCCAAATGTTTTCATATTCCACAACTATAGAGGAGAGATAAACCCTTTTTTTGGTCCTGCAGCATTGGAACAGTAACTTCACAACCACAAGGAAAAACAAATTTGGAATGACATGTTATGTCTAGTCTTATGCTACTCTTGGAGGTAGGGGTTTTGGGGGTATCTTTGTGTTGTTTTATTTTAAGAAGACCTTTCAGAAATGTATATACACTTATGATGCCTCTCCAGGACATGGAGGCCCTGCATCTAGACAGCAGTAAAATAAATAAAATCTCTGTTGGGTTAGTTTGCTTTTTTTCAGTTAAAAGAACTATTTACAAATGAACTTCATCCATCTGCTAACTGCATCTATTTACGACAACAATATCTTTTTTTTCTTCTTCTTAGAAATTATTTTCTCACTGAATTAATACTATATTAACAGTTTTTATGTTCATTAGAAACTGCACAAGACATTAATAATGTGAAACCTCTCTGAACTTTCATCTCCTTGATTTAGTATACATGTGATATGTTGAAAATACATAGTAAGTTGAAATAAAACAATTTCCTCAATTACACATATATGTGAATGTATATATATTTGCAGACACACACTAAATAAAAATAATGTCAGCTCTATAGAGATTTTTACATTGATTTAATGCCTCATCATTGTAGGCATGAAGACCTTCAAAAGTATTCCATAGAAGAAAGGAGATTTAGATAAATTATGTGCCAAGAATAAGACTATTATTTTGAATTCTTCACTGATTCTGTATTCTGAGACAACTCATGCTTGGATATCTTTGTCTTGCCCTATTCATTACAAGACAGTGTAAAGTCTCAAAGAAAACATTCTTTTCAGGACAGAAAAAAAATATATGTTACCATTGCCATCCCCCAGTTTTTCTTCCTCAAGAGAAATCTGAAATAGCAGATTACATAATTTGGTGTAGCATGAGAAAAGTTGAAGTGACCCTTCGTTTTCATGATCCTGGGGTTCAGGATTTTTGATATAGCTGGTGGAAGTTATCATTACCACTGTGCCACAATATCAAAAGATTTGCCACAATTTTTTAAGCACCTATATTATTAATGCAACTGTGAAAAGTACAGAATATAAACAAAAATAATTCTTGAACACCATTACATTTGAAAAAATACAATTGTTAAACATTAAAAAGAAACCCTGTATGGTGTGATGGAACCTGACATTTCTAACAGCTGGGAGGAGTAACTGGCCTGATGGACCCTTAGGAGCTGCTGGACCTCCAACTCAGGCTCGAGATCTCTGTGCTGCCTAACTCCAAGCCTGTCTTCATCATAGCAAAGCTGGGGAAAAATCTAAAGGAAGAAGAAAGGGGTAGAAAATTTATCTTTTTTTTATGGAGTTCTGTCATTTAGGGAAGTTATTGTAGCCTTCTGCTCTCCAGCAAGAGCTACAGCCCTTCAATCAGAGAGAACTGTGGAGTCAAAGGAAGCTCCTGGCTCTGTGATCTGGAGAGAAAGGAGGAGTTGCCCATTGTTATATTGCTCCAGGTTATCCAGAGCTGGATGGAGAAGTGTTGGTGTCAGTTCCTCAAACTACCTTGACCTTTCCACAAGGACAGTTTGGCATCTCTGGGAAGTGCAATCCCATTTTGCAATCAGAGTGAATTGCACAGATTTTCGTAGATCTATTTTTTTTTCACTTCAGATAAATAGGCAAAACTGTATTTGAAGAAGATAATAGAAAAAAGGCTTTTACGAACAACCCTGCAACCATTTTCAAATTAATACAACATTCTATATTGTCAGAATCTAGAGTTACTGTAAAATATTGCAGTAATTTTCACAATATTGGTGAACGATGAACTGATTACTTTAGTTGAAATGAAAAAAAGCAGCAAGTATAAGTAATGGAAAAACATAATCTTAATCTTGATGGACATATTTCTGGTCTTGTCCATCACTGAGCTGTAAGCATGCTTGAAAAATAAATATTTCTAGACTAGTACCTGTACAGCAGGGATAAAGGAACCATGGGATGATAACTAAATAACAAGAATTTCACAATCTCTCTTTGTCTAGCCACTCTATTCTCTGTGAAATGTTTGCACATGTACGAATATGCAAGCAGGCAACTGCATCTATGCCTCTTTAGGCCTCTTGATACTTTTCAGAATGTAATATACACATTGTCACATATACACATATACACATATACAATGTCTTGGGCAGAATTGTTTATATAGATTGGTTTGCAAATTATAAGGCAAATGGGGAGAAAGGATAATGTTTCTTCTTTTTTTTTTGTTAATTAAAAATAATAGTAGCCCTTTGTCACTTTAAGCAATGAGCAATTATAGAAAAAGGATGTATGCTACTGTAAGTACTTTTGTGAAAATATAGCCCATTATTTTTTCTCTCTAACAAGCATCCATGATTTTAGATCACATTATATGTTCTAAACCACATTTTTATAAAGGTTAACTTTAACCAAAATGAACAAAACAAAGCAAAATATTTCATCAAGCTTCAGTCTTGTAAGCTCCACTAAACTAGGGAAAAAAAAGAAAAAATAAAGCAGAACAAACCAACTTGTTTTTCTAAAAAGACATCATGGTCTGATTAATATAATAGTTTACTGATTAGTATAAAAGCTTTTGTTCCTGAGACCATTTTAACTGACCAGTCCTAAAATACATTTTAGCAAACACACTAAATATCTCAGAGATAGAATACATGCATGGACACAGCTTAGATACAGTCTATTTAGAAGCATACTAAGATAGTAACTATCATTTTACAGCTAGCCAAGTGGAAAAAAAAAGTACATGAAGCTGTAATATTTCTCCTGTGTAACTCATTTAAATCAGTCAGCTAGGCCCTTACTAATGGAGGCTGGAATGTGCTATTATCTCTGCTGCTTAGAGTTTAGCAAGGATATGCCTGGTCATTGTTGGGTGTGTGCACAACGAAGAATTCATGAGCGTACACCTGCCTGATATGGTCCTCATTATGGGGAGTGATTCTCAGGGAATAGGGGTCTTTTCTATCTAGAACCCTTGGAAGTCATTAATCAGATTAAAGCTCTCAACTACTGGGAAATGTTACTTCAGCTAACATTCGGAGGAGTCAGGTTTCTTATATAAAACACAAAAGACTTATTAACCCTGAACCAGAGTTCTGTCTCCAAAGCAAAGAGAAATTCAGCTTCTGCTATTTAAGAGCTTAATTTCAGTGAAAAAAAAATTATTAAACTAAGAAAATCAGTGATGCAAAAGACATTACTGAACTGGAAGGTAAACAAATTTTGTCAACACAAATTTTGTCAACATAAACAAAAGCCTTTTCCTATAAACAGAGTTCTGGATGTGTTTTCCTTCTGGAAATAAATAATCTAAGACATCTTTCTACCAATTTTATGCATTTTTAATGTACATATCACAGTAATCCATAAACACAAAGGTTCTTGTTTACCTTATACTCCCTATGATTCTCTCCCTACACTCATATTTTTCTGTGTTGACAGAAAAATATGACAGACTTCTGTGTTGCCTGTGTTGACAGGCACCTAAACCTGAGAGTCCTGTGAGCCATAGTCATTTTTCCAGTTGAGAAAGTCTCCAGTAAGTCCACCTTGGCTTACCCCTTCCCTCCTTTTGGCCTTTCCCCTAAACATCCTATAAGTTTTTCACCAGCTGGGAGGTCCGTCCAAGTATGTCATAATACTCATGATAGTCATGCTTTATAGTTTATAATGTTCAACCTGACCTTTTTCAAGGCTAGGCTATGCATGAGTGGTTTTGTTAATGACCTATCTGTCAATGACTGAAGAGTTCAGGTTTTCATTATTGTCTCTGTCATCACATGCTTGTTAGATTTGTGTATCTGTGTGTTTAATTTACCACTTTTCTTTTTACTTGGTATTTCATTTATGCTGAGTAGACCTTAACCAGAGAACTTAATGAAGCAAATACTCTCATATTCCACATACCTGACCATATTTTCAGACAAATCCAGAGGCCCTCAACTGCCAGACCTGAGGATTCTTAATAAAGTCATGTTTGCCAGTAGCATACCAACAAAGAGCTGTAGGAGCAGGGCAAGCAAGCCAAAAGCTAAGAGTGACCCTAGCACAAACAGTGCCTTCGGTGATGCCTTCTCTGTGTCTGAACACAATGGGCAGAGACTAAGGCTGGTAACAGGGTCTATTGAGAGACTGAACATGGCAAGAAATGAGCCAAGGTTAGGATCCTTACATGAAGTCAGGAGGAAAAGGAGACAGGGCAAGAGAGAGGAGTGGAGACAGGGCTGCAACATGGGTGAAAAATCCTCCCAGGAAACCAAACCCGAGGCAAGACGCAATGTAGATCCAAGGGACCCATCTAGGAGGTAAACTATGTGAAGCATAGAACCAAGATATATCCAGGAGGCAGGTCCAGAGACAGGGCTGTGCATAGGCAATCCTCCAGTCTAGCTCAGTGGCCAGGCTTGAGCTCAAATGACCCCCAGGCTCATTTGTGTGGGTGTAGGTCCCAGGTAAGAATGGTCAGACAATTACCTCAGGTCTCTGATACATGCTGACTGAAATCTCACTAGATGACTTATTCATACTGAATACATGAATACATGAAATGTCTGATGGACCAGCAATTAAATTAACCTTTTATTTACCAGGTGAGATTTACAAAATAAAAGTAGCTATTATGCACTTACTAAACTGTTCATGGTGGCAAAAATACTTAAACATATTAGTACACTAAACCAAGAAAAATCAGAAAATAATATTTTTATAAATAATGTTCAATATGTTGGACCATAAATATCAGGTCCATAAATATAAATAGTAGTGTAGTGAAAATGTAATGTATAGAACCTCAAATTATATCAATAATGCAGTAGCTTTCTTACCTATATGTGCAAAAGAAAGACAAATCAAACCCTCTCTAAAAACCTTATGAGCTCAAAAATTGTGTAATTAAAAGTATGTGCTTTATACTACACTATTCACTTCCGTATTGTTATACTCAGTCATAGCTCTGTCCTTCATGGAGCAGTCTGGAAAGGGAAGATGTTCTTCCCACTTGAAGTATAGTGCATTTCTCAGGTGGAGTATATAATAAATAAATGTATAGATGATTGTGACCATCCATAGCAATATTAATCCATGGGCAGATAACTCAAACCACATTAAGGTTTCCAAAAGTCACATTTCTACTAACAACATTAAGTGAATGAAAAAAAAAAAAAAAAGTAATGGAAAATGTTTCTGTTCTGAAAAACACTATTTATGTAGTTGCTGTAGTTCATCTGTAGCCTCTCCAGGTCACCTAGCAACGTCTCTGCTTGAAGCTGAATGTGGCTGTAATAGTATGCTCATGTATGTCTGCAAATGAAATGGAAGAACTGCCTTTCTCTCATTTTTTCCTTCAGTGTATGACTGGCAAGGTGGAAATCAGTATTTTGACAAGGTATATTTTTTTCTGATAATCACCTATCATTAAGTGTTGCTGAACACTAGAAGACATTTTGATATGCTATAGTTACTACTACAGCTAAAGTTACAAGCTAAAATTAGCTTATTCCTATAAAATAAAGAGACACAAGTGAAGAAAAGTTGAGATAAAAGCCGAAAAACTCAAACCCAGTGAATTATCATAAAAAATATTAAGGTTTGCAAGCTATGATTATTTCTAAGGATCATTATATATTTGTGTGTTTATTTATTTAAATATCTGGGCCATTGCTGGTCAAGTCTCATAAAATGGAGCATGATATTTGCAAGGAAAATTGCAAAAGTATGTTTGTTTACAATCATAAAAACCTGAAAAATAAGATGTGAAGATATGTATTTTGTTTATTTTTCAAATTTTGCACACAGCTAAAAACCAATTGAAAATTTCATTGTAAATAAGATATAAGATTCCCCAATAATTTAAACATTTTCTACTTCAGGCATCTGTGATCATCAGTTATTGTACACAATGTTGCCAGGTTTTCCAGTTTTAAACTAACTTTACATTCCAAGTTTTTGTTAACTACTTCATAATTTTTTTATGCTTTCATTGATGTTACATTGTTTGTGCAACATATCATGGGCAGGACGAGACAAGGACTTTATATATTTATGTTAAGAAAACCATAAAAAATAAAACATTCTCCCTCTTCATCTTTGTAGATTTCATTTATCAGGGGAAATGTCAGTTTACATGGCGATATCTCAGATAATGTCAAAAAATGTTGAGAGAAATCTAACATGACATTAAGTGTGTTTGAATATATTCTTAGCCCTTGTAACAGGAAAGTGCTGTCAATTCTATAATTTATGGGCTCAATCCCACAGAATATACAGATTTGATCAGCACAATCCTTAGCTACCAACTAGGAAAAGTCACTCCTATGGATCCTAAAGAAACTGGTTTTTTAACCAATATGCTGAACACATATGATTCAGACTTTCATTATATGCAGCTGCAGTTTGTAGCAGTTACCACTGCACCTGAAAGAAAGGTGACTGAAGGGGAGAACAAATGAAGGAAAAAAGTAATATCCTGAAACAAAAGTTATCGTTACTCACAGATATCATAATGCTCTTTGCTCAGCTGTTGCTGGTTAAGGTAGAATTCCTCCTCTCAGAATAATACATCATCCCTTTATTGCTGATATAATTTTCAAAGAAACATAAATTGATTGTTTGTTTATTTTTGTCCACACACCATCAGCAAAAGAAAGGATCAATAAATAATATTAACCCCCTAGCAGGTTATAGTGATACTGAATATGGCTAAAATCGGATTTTACTTGCCTATGTATAGTCTAATTAAAACTATGTACTTCGAGACAAAGGGAATGCTTCAGTTAACATACATACAGAACATACAGCATATATATGTACACATAGTGTATATAGATATGTGCATATATACACAAAGGCAGAGAGACTTTAAAATTAGAAATTCCAGAAGAATATTCTGGGACCAAACTACTGATTAAAGTCATTCTGTAAATTTCCAAAACTGGTGAAATGGCTAATAGTTATTGTGAACATTTAAAGTGAAATCCAATTTTCCTACACCTACCAATCCCTCAGGTGCCATAGAACACAAAAATACAGAACAATTTATTTTGCTAAGCACCAAAGGTATAACATTTTCTCCATTTTAAAAAATTAGCTCATTTTAAAAGTTTTTCTTAATGTTTGAACTATTATTCTTAAAAATCCCATCAGGCAATTGAATACAGATGAGCAAACTCAAAAACTATTCAGGGCTGACTAGTGCAAATATTAAAATATTTATGTTCTCTTACATAATTATGTATATTTGCAGTAAAATCCAAAATTTTTTTTTGGGGGGGGGGTATTTTCCTTTTCCAATGCATTAATATTTTAAAAAGTGAATACATTATGACTAGATGGTTTAAGTCTTTAAAAAAAGCACCCTTATACATTAATAACATAATGCATAACATAATGTTAATACAATTCATTTACCACTAGGGATAGATTCAAATATATAGAAAGCGTAAGGAACTAGTCTGCATATAATAGACAGAAGTATCGCTGCTGAGATCCTGAATTAGCAGGAACTGCAGACAGAATTGTATAGATGCACTAATGTTACTGAACAATATTTATTGGGATAGAATATAGAAAACAGAAACAAAGGGACAGCTGGACCATTTACATGAAAATAGTGGTATCTTTGCAGCATTCAACGTATTGCAGATCACATTTTATGTTTACCAGAAGTGTGTTGTGCCATTTCTACTACTTTGCTATTTTTGTTGTTCAGCTTTTGTGTGCTTAGAGTACCATGATTTATTATCTGCTACTAGCTGTTCTGCAAAGTAATTCTCAATTCATTTAATTTCCTTCATTAGCTCTTCTCCTTGCTTATTTCCTTCACCCTTAATCAACCTCAGTACCC
Source organism: Chloroceryle aenea (assembly GCA_013399075.1). Lineage (NCBI taxonomy): Eukaryota > Metazoa > Chordata > Aves > Coraciiformes > Cerylidae > Chloroceryle > Chloroceryle aenea. The sequence continues at coordinate 92,239 of VWZY01012052.1, forward strand.
TTTCCCTTTCATTTTCTTCTTCTCTTTAAACATTGTATCCAAAATGTGTCCTCTGCAGTTTTAAGAGTAAAATCCCCAGTCATTCACCTTTCCATTCTTCAGTAAAACTCTACTTTCAAAGAATGTAACTATCTCAGCACGTTATTAGTCAATGTTGAGAAAAAGGAATGCTGCAGTGCTAAATGGAGTCATTTAAATGCCTAGTGACAACAACGAGCATTTCAGGAAGCTGGTGTTTGTTAGTTTAGTTGCTACGTTAGGCCATCTTTCTTTTGAGGAGAAGATAGAAAGAATATATTCAGCATTTGTCTGTTTTCATTCTCCACTATTGCACTGCTTGTGCTCTGATTTTATTCTCCTTCTGCAGCTTTGTACCCACTGCTTGAAAATTGCAAAGTCTGTTTCACTATCAGTGGGAGTTTTAACACCAGTTTCAATGAGCTGTGTGTATCAGGTTCTTGGAGAAGAAAGTGGTTCTCCACCAAATAAAATGCTCTTTGTCTCAGGGAGTGTTAAGTGCATGAAGCCTATGTCTGCTTGCCCAGTATCCTTTTATAAAGAGATACTTCAGGTGGACCTAAATAGACTAGTCTGATTACCAACGGAATAAATACATTAGTCAGGCACTCAACATAGGCTTAAGTGACCCTGATGAGAAATAGGATATTTTATCTTGAGGCACATAGGGTACTTGCTCAGCTGCACTGCTTCCAGCAATTTATTCAGTTCTTTCAGAGCTGTGTCCTGTGTTATGGTACCCTACAGTGCCATGTAGATGCTTGTAAAACATGAAATTAACAGCACTCTTATTGGATTCCAAGTGGTGTGTCAGTTCCACCAGAATATTTTACAATCCTCTAGTGAAAATGATGTTTTGGCTTTCAGTTTTTGTTTTTGAGGGGATGGTGGTTCATATGTAAACATCATGTGCAATGCATTACTCTTTTGGGGGAGATTAAATCTAAAAAGCAACACAACAGGCACACATGTCTTCTGCTTGTTTCTTCACAATATTATAAAATTTAGAGGGATCAAAGGAATTTCAGATTAAGTCTTCAGTTCCCTGAAAGTTCTTGGTTAAGCAGAAGCATCAATAAAGTACATGAAGTAGGGAAGGTATATGTAGGGGAAGAAAATACAATGAAAAATAATAATAATATTTTTAAAAGAGTATTTTTTAACATAAACCTCTCATTTATGTACTGAAATTGACATGAAGTGTCTGTTTGCATAAGCCTAAGAATTAAAAAAAAAAGTAAAAATTCAGTTCATTGAATGTCCAAATTCCTAGTTTTGAACTTATATCTCCATCTCTCACTGGATGATCATTTCAACCTTCCCATCACACCATTTAGTCCAATTTGCATTATACTAACTGACAGAATCAATTATTTGTATAACCTTAAGCATGGAATTGTTAACAGAGTTGGTATGTCTTGTCATTAAGCATCTCCTATTAGGAATGCTACTGTTGACTGAGGTAGAATTCCAGACTGGACAAAAAGAATTGCCTGGTAACAGTCCCATCTGTCATGAAATTAGGGAAAAGATTGCCACATTAAAGGAACCACATGAATAGTGTAAATATATTTGTTCATCTTTCAAGCCTTACAGTGATAACCGGGCTGTAATGTAACTTCTTTTGACAAATGATGATTAACAAAGTCCAATTTTTGATGTTGTGCTTATTGCATTCTAACCTCAGATTGTACATACAGCACCATTCTAAAGACTAAATGTTATCTGTTCTGGCTCTTGTTCTGCAATATGTAATGGAAGGCATTTTTTTGCATAATGACTTCTCTTTCTGCTGAGTTATTCAGGTTTTCTTTAGTGGTTTTACTAAAATTATACTTTCTTTTTTTTTAGGGAAAATACATGCAGAGCACTGACACATTTATCCAGACTGCCAGACAAGTCCCTCTCAATATATTTTCTATCCATAGATCAAAAACTCTAAAACTCAGAAAAAAAAGCACAATGTCTCCTTTACAAATCAAATTGTTTTTCAGTTTGTTTTTGTTTTTTTTTTCAGTAATGTGAGATGTTTGTATTACACTGGAGAAAAAAATTAAGTATTTTTCTTAAGCATACTGACATTCATGGACAGTCAGGGACACCTGAGATGAAATTCATCTAGCCTAACTTTAGACACCTACAATTATATATGCATAAATCAGAGTTACTCAGATAAGTTGTCTTTTATCAATCAGATTAATTGCCCCCCATTGAATATGCCTATTTTTCTACATTAACTACAAAAAGAGATAAATGAAGTTCAATGAAGGCAAGCACAGGGTCTTATACCTAGGGAGGAATAAGCCCATGCACCAGTACAGGTTAGGGAGGTTCTCCTACCCCTCTGCACTGCCCTCGTGAGGCCACATCGGGAGTATCATGTTCAGTTCTGGGCTGTCAGTTCAAGAGTGACAAGGAACTACTGGAAAGAATCCAGAGAGATATCAAGAAAACTAGATAACAGGAAGATCTCTTTTACAAGTAAAAGCTGAGAGACCTTGGAGAAAAGAAGACTGAGAGGGGATCTTATTAATGTTTAAAAATATCTGAAGATTGAGTGTCAAGTAGAAGGGGCCAGTCTCTTTTCAGTGGTGCTCAGTGATAGAACAAGGGGGAATGGACACAAATTTCATCTCAACATAAGGAAAATGTTTTCCCTGAGGGTATCGGAGCACTGGAACAGTCTGCCCAGGGAGGCTGTGGAGTCTCTGGTAATATTCAAAACTTGTCTGGAAGTGATCCTGTGCAATGTGCCCTAGGTGAACCTGCTTTAGCAGGGGGAGTTGGACTAGGTATCTCCAGAGGTCCTTTCCAACCCCTACCATTTGTGATTCTGTAATAACAATTTCTTAATGCTAGCACCCTATGAACACATATGAAGTTTATATTATCTCTTCAACATAAACAAACAATGCCACCTCTCCAAACCTATGTTGGATCTAACCAATGAAATTTCTATGATGTAGTGATGATGATCTGTGGAAAGTAGAAACACTGCCACTGAATTGAGCTAGCATGGATGAAATACATTCAGGATTTTGAAGGGTTTATGTATTACTTAAATTCCATACATGATCTTAACTGCCACATGGATTACTGTGCAGAGATCTCGTAGAAGGTGGCAAATTTTACTGAATATTTACACATACTTGACAAACATAAAGTCAGAATTTTGAAAAAAAACCTTCCCAGAAGCAAATTCCAAACTAATGCATTTCAGCTATATTCTCTGATATTCCTATTGGCCAATTTACTATAAACAAGAATTTTGTATAGTTTATGTTTCTGACTTTTCTCATCCTAAACTAGACTGCATGACAGTGCAACATGGATTGGACTGAAAATGAATTTTCTTCTTCACTCTTTCAGAAGGATGAACTAGCCTTTATCTATGTGTTTTATGGATTTTATTAGACCTAACCAAAAAAAAAAAAAAAATCTTCACTTTTTCATATAAAATGCGAACCTTTATACTCTTAGAATCATAGAATCATAGAATAGGCTGGGTTGGAAGGGACCTCAGAGATCATCGAGTCCAACCCTTGATCAATTACCGCCACAGTCACTAGACCATGGCACTGAGTGCCATATCAAGTCTCTTTTTAAATGTCTCCAGGGACGAAGAGTCCACCACCTCCCCAGGCAGCTCGTTCCAATGTCTGATCACCCTTTCTGTGAAAAATTTCTTTCTAATATCCAATCTGAACTTCCCTCGGCACAATTTAAGACCATGCCCTCTTGTCTTACTGAGAGTTGCCTGGGAAAAGAGACCAACCCCCGCCTGGCTCCATCCTCCTTTCAGGTAGTTGTAGAGGGCAATGAGGTCTCCCCTGAGCCTCCTCTTCTCCAGGCTGAACAGCCCCAGCTCCCTCAGCCTCTCCTCATAGGATCTGTGTTCGAGTCCCTTCACCAGCTTGGTTGCCCTAAACATATAAAAAAACCATATAAATGTTTTCCCATATTATTTTAAGTATTTCATCTATTTTACCTCACTAGAAGACCACACACATTTTTCATAGGACTCTTAAAATAAATGGACTCATTTAATAATGCAATTTTGAAGATGTGGTTAACTCCAGATAGATGTCTATTCAGGTATTAATATTTCAGGTTTTTAAATTTATTATGATGATGAATCACATGGGTTGGTGAGTTTTGGTCTGAGTTCTTTACATGCTTATTTTTCAGCTTAGTAAAACTAAGTTTTAAAAGTAAAACTGGTTTTTTTGATTGCAAAAATCTCCTCATTGGTAACAGTTACCAAAAATCAGCCTTTCCCTAATAGTTGTTCATATTTCTCCTGTAATGATCCTCAGTGAAAGTAAAATAGCTTATGTTTCAGAAAAGGCAATAGGAATTGCACACCATTGAAGGTAAACTACCTTACATTTACAGTGGGGTAAAGGAATACATATGTTCATTTGTCACAGTTTAACTAGTAACAAAGTTTACATGAAAGACTTAAATTATAAAGAAGTTAGATGACATTGAATTCTCAGTCAGTGTTAAAGTTAGCCTATTATCCTAGCATTTCATAGAGTGAATTTTTAATTTTCACTGAAATCCATGAAGATAAAAACAATAGCTCAGATTGTGTCCCTTTTATTTGGCTTAATTAAAAAAGCAAATTAAACTACAATACAAATGTTGGTTTATACATACTGCATATTTTTGGTGATGTTGCTTCCTGTAATGTTTTCCATAGCTTGTGGAATACAAGCAATTTGGATAAAACATCTGTAGTGGTTTAACAAGATATTACTGCTTTACTGAAATATTTTTTTTTATATAGTAAACTACTAAAAAATGGATTAATGTAACTGCAATTCTAGATGAAGGATTTTTTTTTTTTTAACTTCTTTTTAACTATCAGACACTATTTCTTCAGAACAAGGGTCAACTTGGTGCTAAAACCTAACAACTTTCTTATCTTTTTTCTATTAATGAATAAAGGCTTTTTTAATTTTCTTCTCATCACTGCCATTACTGGTAATATCAGTTTCAAAGACAGTTCATCAACCCTGTCCATATTGCTGCTGCTATGAAAGAAACTACATTTGGGGTTAACACAAGACCTTTATTTAGATTAAGTAAACTAGTGAAAAAAAGTAGACAGTTGCTATGGCCAAGAAGACTGTAATCACACATATAATTTCTAGCATATTTTTAATAATAATTCAGTTTAAATCATAGACTTAAACCTTCCAGGTTTTGTTAACTTTCACCTGAAAACTACAAAGAATTTTACACATAGGTTTTCTAGTTATTTTGCAGATGTGTTCACAAATTAGTTGGTAGCTTCTTAGTCTACGCTGTGTATTTGTAATCCCTTCCACTAACACTTCGGTTAATGCAGATCCTTTGACAAATCAGATATAAAGATGGGTTGTGAAGTGAAAACCTCTACAAGGTCTTTCGGAGTGAATACAAATGGAGTTTTTTTAACTGCTGTGGCATCATTTTCTCAGTTATTATTTTACCATGGTTCATACCTTAACCTCACCACTTACAAATCTCATATGAAAACAGTGTTTATTACCTCTGCTCAAAAATGCAACAAAAGAACAGAACAATACCAACCTTATTTAGAGCACTGAAAAAATTTTAGATGTTTAACTTTGGATTAGTCAGAAGGAGAAACTTAGTCTTCCTATAACCACCCTGGTTTTGGAATGGGTTTTTGGTTTCTTTTTATCAAATCTAGGTAACCTTTTTTGAAAACTTACAGAATGAGAAATATTTCATCTCAATTAGTACCTTCTGTTCTTTATTGATTCCAAAAAGCATTTAGATGTTTCCAAAAGACTGATCCAGCCATTCATGATTACACCTACATCTCTTACACTGAGATAAACACCAATGAGACATAAATGTCAGGTTGTAGTCTTTTAATTTTGCAGCTGTAGCTTGTTTTGTATAGATAGAAGAAACTAACCCTGATAGACTGCTTTGAGTAACCTTGGTTTGTATAGATAAGAGGGACTAACTATGAGCTAAGCGGGAACAGAGAAGAGCCTCCAGAGATAAGCTAGATCAAACCAGTTCTGTGGTCGCCAGCTCAGCACAACCTTGCATTCTGAGCCAAAGGTAAAAATACACTGTAAGGAAAACTGTGGGCCTTCCTCCACAAGACCCCAGCCCACGACCACCAGAGAGCAGCACACAGGCATCAGTGGGAAGAGACTTAAGATAATGAGTTCCCAGAAATAATTATAATAACCACACCCATCCCTGGTATTAATTGTGATAGCCCCTCCTTTGCCAATGAATATGCATGTTTCTCATTATAAATTATTGCTTGCTTTGAAATATGGTGCACAAGTTAGGAGGAGTGATCTCCCTTGCACCCAGCACCATAATAAACATGGCTATTACATAACCTATCTCAGGCTGTAGAGTGATTCTGCATGTCACCAAAGTGTGATGGGAAGTAGAGTGTAGATCTGTGGCATAACAAGACAAAATATCAGGGCCTATTTATCCATGAAATTGGGACTGTAATGAACATATCATGTATATTCTTACCTAAATTTCTCTATCCCATTCTCACAATTCCTGCCACACCGCCCCCTCACTTTCCAAGTATACAGTTCAGTTCAGAAAAACTTTCTTACCCTTTTTTTGTGGGTTTTGTATTTTTTCACTTTCTTTATTGAAACATTTATTCTTAACATATTCTAAGAAACTACTGAAGAGTGCATATTTTATTAAGTGTGTTTTCCAATTATACATTTTAAATAACTGTATCCATACTGGGATATGCTGATCCATTGTTGCAGCCCTCCAGCACACCACTATCAGTTGTTACACTGCACTGGAGAGCACAGTACTTGCTCCCACATCTGGAATGTGCAGTTGCATGGAGGAATCAGGCAGTCAGCCAGTCTTAGCCAGCTCCTTCTTGTCTGGTGAGGGATATCAGGAACCAAACAATGAAAGGACATCTCAAGGAAATGATGAGGAAGCTGAAGATTGATGATGTAATGACCACCAGAGGTGCCCCAAGACCCCCACATAAGCAGAACAGAAGGCATAACCTCTGTTAGCCACTGTGGGTGAAAAAATACTGACACCAGAGAAGTCTCCACAACCCCGCCAAGAGAGTTATATAGGCTGTGGCAGGGAGAGGGGAGATTTATTTTTTGAAGGTCAACCTGATGCACATCTTGATCCAGGGGCGCCCTGCAGAAGGCATTAGGACCTACCAATTCCTCTTACCGAGCACCACGCTACGTGCCCTCCTCCTGCTTGGTGGTTTGACTACCACCTTGGGGTCGGTATGTGTATGGGGATGTTAGGTAACTAGTTGGGTTTGCTTGAATAAAATTGTAAATAAATAAAATGCGTACTATCTATGTGTGTGAGCACTGTCCTTTGTCCTTCATGAACCTGTGACAATAACTAAGATATCATTTTTTACCTAAATTTATGCCCTGATGTCTTTCATTAGTCATCTTATTCATCTGTACCGTATTTTGGTAATTTGTAGTAGATTTCCATTGCATTAGAAGCCCTGATATTTCCCCCTTGTGTAGCTATAATATTTCAAAATATTTAGAGGTATTTAATTTCCAGTACAAAGAGCAATGATTTCTAACCATATACAATAACTCCTCCTTTTTCTATTGTTGCACCATCCTGAGCAATGAAAATAAATAAATAAATAATTTTAAAATTACTATCCCAGTCATGTGAGCTGTACCACCAGATCTTTTATTACATTTCAGTTAGAAAAAAAGATCATCTTCAGCTCTTCTTGTTCATTCAGTATATTTCCTGGAAAAATACATGGACATCCAAGATACTTGGGAAATCAGTCTGTTACCCTCTTTTCTCTCTTTTAAGCAACTTATTGTGGAAACTCCTGTACTCCTTTGGGTCAACTGATTTAGAGTTTGTTGAGGTTTATGCTCATCTCAGGTTTTGTTTTAGTATTTTCTTTAAAAAAATATTTCACTATTCTGAAGTGGAATATGCTCCTGCCCATGATGTAAAAAAGCCAAGGTGTTTCAGGCTGAAGGAGGAAAAGCTCTCAATATTAGCAAGCTAGGCTAACATTGCATGGCTCACATGCATTTATTCTTCTCTGAGTTTACCTACAAAGCATTTGACACTGTCCCACACAAAATCCTTGCCTCTAAATTGGAGACACGTGGATCTGATAGGTGGAGCACTCCGTGGATAAGCAATTGGATGCATAGTTGCACTCAAAGAGGTATAATCAATGGCTCAATGTCCAAGCAGAGATGAGTGAAGACTTCCTCAAGGATCAGTATTGGGACTGGCACAGTTCAACATCTTCGTCAGTGACATGGACAGTGTGATTGAACGCACCCTCAGCAAGTCTGGCAAAGATGGTAAGCTTTGTGGTATGGTCAACACATCAGAGGGAAGGGATGACATCTAGAGGGACCTTGCAGGCTTGAGAGCTGGTCCCATGCCAATCTCATGAAATTTAAGAAGGCCAAGTGCAAGGTCCTCCACCTCGTTAAGGGCAATTCCAGGCATAAATATATGCTGGGCAATGAGTGAATTGAGAGCAGCCCTGCAGAGAAGGACATGGAGATGTTTGTTAATGAAAAGATCAACATGACACAGCAATATGCACTTGCAGCCTGGAAAGCCAACGGTATTGTAGGCTGCATCAAAAGAATTGTGAGGGGAGGTGATTCTGCCCATCTATTCCACTCTAGTGAGACACCACTTGAGTACTGCATTCAGCTCTGGGCCCCCCAACACAAGCAGCACATGGACCTGTTGGAGAGATAGAGAGGAAGGCCATGAAGATCATGAGAGCGTCGGAGCATTTGTCCCATGAAGAAAGGCTGAAAGAATTGGGGTTTTTCAACCTGGATAAGAAACCACTCCAGTGACACTTTATAGCAGACCTTAAGTAACAAAAGAGGGCCTATAGGAAAGCTGGAGAGGGACTTTTAACAAGGGCATGCAGTGATAGGACAAGGGGTAATGGCTTTAAACTGAAAGTGGGTAGATTTAGATTCAATGTAAGGAAGAAGTCTTTCACTGTGAGTACAGTGGGCACTGGAACAGGCTGCCCAGAGAAATGTGCCCTCCCTGAAAGTTTTCAAGGCCTGGTCTAGTGGGAGGTGTCCTGCCCATGGCAGGGGGTTTGGAGATAGATAATCTTTAAGGTCCCTTCCAACCCAAACTATTCTATCATACTATAATCCTCAATTGGGTGGTTTAAACACAGCTCAAGTTCCAAGTTTACTAATGTCTGCTCTGAAATTTGTATAGAAAATTTTGACTCATTGAAGAAAATTTTTGAGGGTACCCTCTCACACTTAGTGGGGTCTAGAAACCAGGATTATTCATTTTCTGGACAAATGCTCTAGCAACAGAACTATTGGAGAAAACTGCATCATCCACAGTGCTGTATACATTTTTTAATTTTTGATTACATCAAGTGTTATATGGAGTTTGCCAGGATTCAGGTCTGTGCCCTTAAACTTGTTCACAAAAGAGTAGTAAGAGATAATTTTTTTTTTCTCTAGAACAGGCTCTTTTCAACACTCCTGGGTACCTGAAAGTAAATACTCAGGGAAATCTGAGGCTAAACCTAAAGAACAAAGCAAAGGGAAATGTATTTACTCCTCCAGAAGTAAGTATTAAGAAATTATTTAACAAGCTTTGTGAATTTAAATGCCTAAGTCACAAGTTACACAAAATGTAGACAGTCTGATTACTGATGTTTAGTCACCAAGTACCAGAGAATATTTCCAGTCACTGGAACTTATCTGTGTTTACTTAAAAATTGTTGGAAAGGACCCTGACATAGCCTTGGCTCATGCCAGGTGCTGATGTCCAGGCTTCGTTTAGAAACTGCCCATTTCCATTTTCTTTCCCTAACAGGTGATTTATTGGGTAATGCAGTCTTTGCAGGTAAAGGATTTTAACAGTGGGGAAGTGATCTGTTCCATGACAGGTGGCCTCCACAGAGAGAAAAAACCTTGACATTTTTAGTTGGCTAATACAAGCACATATCCACTGCATGTGGTGTTTTCTTTTAAAACCTGATGTAGCAAAGGGGAGCTTTCAAAGCAGTGCCACACAGAAGCTCTTAACAGTACCCACCCAAAGAACTATAAAATATGGAAATTAAAAGTTTGTGTGTTTCTTTTTAATACAAGATTCTTTTGCTGTTGTTGTTGGTTTGTATATTATTTTCCTTTAAAAGACAGTGTCTGGGACAGGACAAAACATCTAGAGAAATTGCTTCTTCCTCAGAAAACAAGTAGGTGTGTTCCAGAGCCTGGAGTGTGGCAGATATGCAAAATACAATGATTAGAAAGCATGAAAAGGGCTTAGTAACATCAGGGAGTCTGGAGCAGTAGCAGACCACAGAGGCAGAAAGTGAATAAGAGAAAAAAAGATGCAGTCCAACTATAATGGGGATATAAAGAGAAGGTAGTAAAGGACTAGACTTTTGGCAGTTTTCCACAAGCTAGAAAAAAACAGATAATATGGAAGCCCGAAAATATTACCCACCTTTGTAACACAAAATAAGCAGAGAAAAATATAGATTCTTCAGTTCCAATTTTATTGATCTAGTATCCTCAAGCTCTCTCTGTTTAACAATGTCTTAGTTAAAAATGTCTTGATTTTTTTGTAATATATATGGTCATAAAATTTGCCTTATATTTTTCAAAAGGGTTTAACAATGTCTTAGTTAAAAATGTCTTGATTTTTTTGTAATATATATGGTCATAAAATTTGCCTTATATTTTTCAAATGGGTTGTTGTTTGTTTTTTTTAGTTTTATTTCAAATAACTTCTGGTCTTTCTCGAGAAAAGCACTGTAAAAGAGCTAGTCAAATCCACACAAAATTCTGACTTATTCAGTGTCTTTTTATTTATTATAGATTGGTGTAAAATGAGGTTGGAAAGGAATTCATGGCAGCGGTCTAATCTACCCCCTACCCAAAGATACCCAAAGATAAAATCAGCTATATCTAACTATATCTGAAAAATAAATTTTCTAAATTACTGTTAAAAAGTATAATCAATGCAGATCTGACAACTTTCATGAAATTGTTCCTAACTGTGTTTCTCATTCAGGTATATTTTTCATGGGTCTTTCAGGGCATTTTAATTCTGAAACCTCTCAGACTATATATGTAAGACAAAACTTATACCATTTTCCTTTTCACTTTACCTTTGTCTTCTTTTGTTTGTTGATTTGTTTATTTGAATATATTTTTTGCTTATCATTAGCCTTCCTATATCTATTAAGTAACCCTGTGTTCTCTTCAGAATACTAGACTAGAATAAACTATTTCATTTGGAAGGGACTTATTAATCCAACTGCCTGACCAGTGTGGCACTGACCTAAACATAAAGCGTATTAAGGTCATTGTCTAAATGTCTCTTAAACACTGATGTGTTTAAGCAAATCATGCTTGTTAGGTGTTTATGATCATTGCTGTTATTCTTCTTGAAAGTTTTCTCAGTTCCACATGCCAAAAAATAATATAGTATTATTGTACCAATTTATAAATTACATTATTCTACTTTCACACATGAAGAAATATACATACATATAAATATATACCTCTGGCTCACTTATACAAATCCTCCCTAGAGTTTTAGAAATTTAAGTTATTTTTGTTTGCTTGTTTTGTTTATTTACTTGTTTGTTGGGTGGTTGAAGTTTTGGTTTTGTGGGTTGGTTTGTTGTTGTTGTTGCTTAGTTTTTTGTTGTTGTTTGTTTCTTTCTTTCTTTGATTTGTATGTTTGTATGAGGAAGTTAGAAGAGTCTGATAATGTCAACAGTAAGAGGCCTTAGAGATACAATAAAATAATAGTTCTGTATTAAAGAACCCTCCTCCAAATGTTCATGACACCACCACAGTCCTATAACTCCTGTCCATGTAACAACAAAAGCAGTAAACTGTCCACTTGACTTGCAGACTTCTATTCTACTTCTAGAAGTGACTCATCACTTCTACTCCAATATATTTCTAAGTACTCTCTAGAATGGTAGTACACATTTTCTAAAGGAAATAACGTGTAAAGGTGGTGGCATAATGCTGGAGTGAAGGTTACAGTACTGAAATAAACAAGAAACAAGTTTCTGAAACTAGAATGATATATGCTTCAATGGAATTTTACTCCTCTAATCCTCTGCAATCTATTTACAGACTTAATAAAGAAAGCTAAACAATGAGTCATGGAGTGTAATACCAAATTCAATACTCTTTTATGTTGATCAATATTATAATTTATTTAATACAATTAAAAGTCCTTCGTGATATTTGTCTAGTGAAAGATGTTCCTTTAAGTAGGTTTGCTATTCATTTAATTATTTCAGGGAGATAGACAACCAAATTAAATTAAATACAAATACTTTGACACATGGTGGGCATTTAGCAGCTGGTAATGTGAAACACTATATTGAACTGAATCTAAACAAGAGTTTTAGAAACCATTCCCAAATTAAACTGTTTTCCCCAATGCTTCTGTAATTATTTTTACTTTTCCTCCCCTGGAAGAGTCTCAAAGGAAAAAATTCCAAGGTATTAATTTTTGTTCCTGTGACAGTGAGTACAACCTTACCCACCCCAGAATATCCCAGTATGTTATTTTTCGGGTTGGTTTGGGGTTTTTTTGGTGTTTGTTTTGTTTAGCTGTCTGGTTTTGTTGTTGTGGTGGATTTTTCATTGTTGTTTTTTATTTGTTTGTTTGCTTGCTTTTTGGTTGGTTGGTTTTTCATTGGTATTACCCACATTTTTATTCTTCTTTAGAATCAGTCTTCATACCTGAGCTAGTCATATTTCAAAACAAATGTACTACATTGTGCCATAATAATTAACTCTAGAAATCCCCAATGAATTCTTAAATTGATATTTGAACTTAGGCACATTTGTGACATTTCTACAGGCATAAGAATCAACTAAATTTGTTTATTCAACAAGTTAACCCCATGCAAACCTATTTTATCACATTTACCATTTTTGCTAAACACTTGGAATTTATAACACATATGTATCATAAGTAGCTTTTTATCTATTAAGAATTCTAATAATACTGAAAGGTGCTTTTTTTGTTTAGTTGGTTTTGGGTTTTTTTTATTTTTTTTTTCTCTGAAGCTCTATGTCAGGGCTCATCAGAAAATTTGGCAAATTAATTTTTTAATAAAAGGATTTGGCTTTCAATATTGGAAAGAACAGCAAGATATCAGGACCTAATTGAATAGTGATAACTAAGAATAATAAGAGATAACTAGGAGTGATAACTAAGAATGAGTGATAACTCAAAGAGAAGAAAACACGGTTTTTTAATTATTTTAAGGAAATCTTTTGACTTTGACAGGCAATATATTGCTTTTGAGTGCTTGAATAAACTATTATGGCTGCAAGGAGAAACACCATTCTACAACAGACATTTTCATGGGTATATAGATCCCTCAATTTATGGTTCTTCACCACTTAATGGGTGAACAAGATTAAGTGGAAAGATACGGTTTATTTCACTTTTTAAGATGATAGGAGTAGGAAAGAATTAGAAAGTAGAAGCATGGATTAAATAAAAGAGTTAATGTCTAATAATCTTTTGGAACAGTTTCTAATAATTTAAAGTAACTATTTTCAGCTGCAAACTGTTTATGTGATTGAAAACTGAAATACAATAATACATGGGAGTTGCGTGAAGTACAGGTGATATTTCTTTTCATAGATGGTCAAACTTGTTCCACTGGTGTTAACACTTTGATTTTCATTAAATATGTCTAATAAGAAATAAAACCCAACAATATATAAATTTATATGGTTTATACGATATGTAACATATCACACAAACTGCTGTTTCCTAAGTAAGCAGTACTGAATATCTATTTTCTATCTGTCAGAATGCTTTCTTATTTAGGCACATAAAATTTTATTTTAAACATAGGAGATATGCAATATTCTATGACTTATGTAAACATAATCAATATGGCTTTGACTGAAGCAAAATCTAAGGACTTCAGAAAGTCTCAGAGCAAGCTAGCAGTCAGAACTGGAGTACAGTTCTTATATCCTAACTTCCCTTTCTGTCTCCAAACCATAACTACTCTAGTTTCATATTAACTGTCTATATATTTTACCTTACATGTTTATTGTGAAAGTTTGTCTTGAACACTTCCATCATAAACAGTCAAAACTATGCTAACTGAATTACTCTACCACTTCAGAAGAACAAAGGAAATGTTCTTCAATAGCTTTATAGTTACCAAGGCCAACTCTTAAATGTGTATTTGCAAGACATTTGTATTTCCATCAGTTGATGCTTTTATCTCCTTATGAGATTAAAGTTTTTTGCTTAATTTTTTCCTCTTCATTTGAAGATATGTTGCCAAAAGCCTGTCAAGACAAATTTAAAGAGTACACATTGGTGCTTTCTAAAATTTTATTGCTGCAATTAAGAAACCATAAAGGTTTCACATGGTGTTGACTTTGCTCATGTAAAAGTGAACAAGAAACAATTCATTTCTATGTTAGCTGTAATGGCCAGACAGTTGGAAAGATTCGATAATTCTTTTCCTCAATTATTCTTACATTAACAAAGACATGTAAGAGGTGCACAATTTATCTTCTCATTGAAAAAAAAAAACAAACAAAAAAACAAAAACCAAAAACACCTAAGCCGGGATGAATTTTGTGGTACTCAAAAGCAAAGACAAAGCAAAACAATTCCAATATTAATATTCATTAAAGTTCTATACAGTCTACCTAAAAGCTAATCATTGTAGACCTTTCTTTTTATTCTCCTTATTTAAGCATCACAGAAAACAATTTAGCATTCTTTCAGTCAAGAAAATGGAACTATAAGAGTAAAGAGATACAAAGCAAATGACAGAATGTTTAAGAAATGTGCTACCCCAAAAAGCAGCAAAAGTAGAATTCAGGACCCATCAGGATTGCTTCCCTCCCCTCATCTACCCTTTGATTCTGGCTCTTTTGATTAAGGTGTCCTTGTCACAGAGGTCAGCTTAATTCTATCACATCCAAATATTCTGGGTAAAGTATGTTGCACATGTGCAGGCTGCAGGCTCGTTTGTCACCTTATTGCTTGCTGTCAGTTTTGAAGGTAGGTGTCTGTTTGAAGAATGTGCAGTGGCTGGAGGGTCAGGGAATTTGCATAAAGCTTGGAAAGAATGTCTTCAAGCACATGCTGTGGGATGCTGCTTCTTCCTCCATGCACAGAAAGTACACAGGGTTCAGCTTGTGGAATAATGTCATGGGGCTTATACCTAGCTCATTTTTGTTAAATTTGTTTGTGTTTTTTTCCCCCTAAATTGTAATAGATTAGCAATACTTTCAGCAAATTTTACATAAAACTTTGATTTAACATCTCTTGGTTAATTTTTCTTTCTCACTAGTGTGATCAAAATCTGCTAAAATGTACTATTTCATTTTTTGTATCACTTAGATAACTAATTTGAAGGTATTTAGGATTCTTATCTTACCAAGTTTTACCCTCAGGGATGTGAAGAAGAAGTGCAAAATAAGACATTGATTTAATCACACTTAAGACTTACATACCAAAGACATGCAAATGCATACAAGAAGATGGGAGATAGTGATTGTATATTAAAATAAAAATTAGTGTTTGTTTTGTTGGTTTTTTTTTTTGCGTTTGACCTGGGATATAAGTTTGGCTTTGTTTATTGGTGTTTTTTTTTGTGTGTGTGTTTGCGTCTACTTGTTTGTTTGGTTTTTTTGCTTGCTTTAAATAGGACAAAAGGTAAGTATATTTACATTATTAAATTTCCTGTGAAATAAAGATTCCTGTACTTCAAAACTTGTACATCTTACTGAGCTTCTATGACTAAAACATAAAGATATTCCACAGCTTGTGTAGGTTTGTACTAGTGTGCAAACTCATCACTCTCTCTGCAGGTGAAATGATGAAATGTACATAAGCAAATATATGTTCTGCATATACATCCAAGAAAATACAGTGTGAGCTTCACACAGAATAACTCATTCATGACAGATGTGTAAAAAATATAATAATTCAGTGAAGGGTAAATAAACATCTCCGACTTAAACTCGTGCAGAGCTGGATGCTATACTCCCGGTGGGGTCTCACCAGTGCAAACCAGATCTACCAGCAATCATGAGACTGCTAGACCTCTGGGCAGGTGTAGACCATCGTGAGCCAGGCTGGCTGCTCCGTTTGTTTCTTATCNCCCTCATTTGCTACCTTCTGTAATCATGAGTCTTGGTAGAGCACTAGGCAGGCATTACCCATGGTGAGCCTAGGTGGCTTCTCCCTTTGTTTGTTATCTTGCCTTTTGCAGGTGGAAGCTCACACAAGCACAGGAACAGACGATGTCACACTCATCCTCTCCCTCTGCAGACACTCAGCCAGAGATTTCAGCAGCTTTTAAAAAAGCCATTGACCTCAGGAGAAGGAAGTACACACAGCTCCAGTCTGCACTGTGCCATGGTCTCACAGGCATGTGGAGATCCCAGAAAGTTGTAGGCAAAGGAAGATCCACACCACATGTCCTCTCTGTCTGACCTAGAAATAAAATCTTCTGATTCATGAGCCATCAACTGCTTTTATTTCTGTTTTGTCTCAGGTTCTGGAAGAAAGTGGGCTGTAGAAGTTTCCCTAAACTGTGTATCTGCAGTAATGTACACCAACTTCAGTTTTTAAAGGCTCCAGTGTAGGAACAATTGTTGGATTATTTTCTGGTTTGTTTGGATTTTATTTTTTGTCTGTTTGCTTTTTTTCCCCCTCATATTTGTTTCCTTATGTTCCTTAAGCTCTATTGACATATTCTGTTTTCCAAGTCTGTTGGGCTATGGAAGCCTACCAACATACAAAATTTCAGGAAAATCAGTAATGGGTTTTGTAGACATTACACACTCTGGCACCTGTTAGAACTATAAAGATGGATGTTTTATAGACAACTTGAAAATTAATTCCATGGTACTGCAGATCAGGAACCATCCCTAAATTACATTCTGCAATATTCTGTTCTCAGGTCTGTTCAGTAACATCTTCAACTCCTCTTACTGCTCAAAGCAGTCAATATACCTGCTACTTACATGAGTTATGTTGTCATCTGAAATCTGAATACCTGAAAGATAGCAGCTTAATATTCATGACTAATGATGGCTACTTCTATCTGAAATGGAAGGACTCTCAGGTTATTTATATGATATAGATCTATACATAAGAGTGATTTCACATTATTCTCTTCAGCTTAAGTAAAGGAGGTCACAACATGCAATCAATTTCTTCACTTTGCTGAGGGCAGTATCTACTCAATCTTTTTTCCTCTCATTTTCTCATTCTAAATGATGAGTACAACAAATCAGCCTTCCCCAGTCTTTATAATGAAACTCGTCTTTTTGGATAGAAAACATGAATAGCTGGATTTTGTTCAGGGTACTTTGAGAAGCAGAAGGGCTACAGTGATACACTTACATGCTAGTATATTCTTCTGAGCCTTTCCTTTTCATCTGAAAATTGAAATATTGACAGCCTGCTGTGTATGAGCTGTTGGATCTTCTTAAGAAGTTGTTTAGTTACTCTTGGCATGTTTCTCATATCAGGCTAGCAAGTGTAATTCCCTTCACAAGGCTCCAGGAATACAGCATACTTTTCATAGGTGGGAAGAAACCCCTTCCAAGCACTATAAATTAATCTTAAGTTTATGACACCAAAAAGTAGTCCAAATGGTGCACAGTACTGAAACTGTGTTCTCTGCAGTTCTATTTCATTGCAGTTGTTTTATAATTTCTTAAACAGTGTTTTCAGAGAACACTCTATTTTCCTCAATTTTAATGATTATACATGGTACATGAGAATAGTTTTAACCAATAGAATACTAAATGATGTGTTGGGTAATCCTGTTTCAGTTTATTGCTGCTTCTTTAGAAGTACTCTAGGTGGTTTAGATTAAAAAGGTTTAGTTTTATCCAAAGGATAAACTACTACAAAGACATAAAATAAGTTAATCTGTTACACAAAGAGACAGTGCATACACAGAAGTTTGACTAGTACTGAACATTAGTAAATTCAATAGGTATTTAAGAAAAATATTAATAATAGCATTAAGTTGAATGTAGATGTATGGTTAAAATATTAAGCTTATCAAAGATCTTTTTGTGAAAATGTATTCTAGACAGTATACATAAAATTCCAAAAATAAGACTCTATACAGAGATAGGTAACTCAGAACATTGTCAGAAATTCAAATATATTTTCAAGTGATGCAACTGGGATGCTTCAGAATGGAAGAGGAAGGCACTGAGAGCTGAATCCTTGGGAGTCACTACTGAAAAAATAATTTTAAAATCCCATGTCAACCTTTTAACAGTTCTGATTTTAGGTTACTCCAGTACAGTTATTTGTGATAAGTAACATCACTGTAATTCCATTGTCCCATATAAGTTCAAGGATTTCCCTTTAGGGCATCATTTAGATAAACTGTATGTCAAGTTATACAAAATTAAGTATTTCTGCAATTGCTTGCCTGTTAAAGCAACTTTCAGTTTAAAATTTGGAAGCAAACATTTCTTCATTAAGCCAAGAGAATTATCTGTTTGTATATTTGCATATAGACATACTGGTTGCCAGGATAATAATTTATAGGCACAGTCTTTGCATTTACATCTTAGAAGTTCTATCCAACAATGTACATTTTTGTCACATTAAAATGGTGCATATTTTTCTACATAAAACATCCCTGATTAAAAATTAAGTCCTCTTCAATTACAGCCATAGATTGTAGCTGTAAAATGTAGCATGAAGTAAAACGCAATTTAAACTGTAGTGAACATTTATGTAAATCAAAAGTCAGTAGTGAAGCAAATATAATGAGTTAGTCAAACTGTGACTAAATCAGATTTGTTAAAGTTCTGGTAGACATACATTTTCACAGAAACCAGACGGAACATTTTTTTCCTTTAATTCCCTTTTTTGACCAAATACTGAGATCAATTCTGAGTTATTGTGGTTAACCTGAATTACATGAACATAAATCTTATTTGTGCCACTTCAATCTCTAAGAATTACAGCCTGATGGCCTTTATACCTGCATGACCTTAGTAGTACAGTCACTCAACCATCAAATCAATTACCTCTAGCCTGGACCAAAGATCTATATTTAAAATCTAAGCAACTAACCACAAAATTACACTTCAGATATTAACAACTGCCTTAATTTCTACCTTTTCACATGTTGTGATTCATGGCAAAATGTCACAGTTGTCACAAGAAATATTAGTCTTTGAACAAATCCAAGAGTTTTTACATCTTCAAACACTATAGATACTTATATATCTATTTCCTGTGATACTATTCCTACATCTCCATGTGGATAAAACTTTCATATACAGACAGTGTATTCATATGTAATATGTTTTCTGGCCTTTTCAGAAATTCTGTTTATTCCATACTGCATACAAAATGTCATCAATGTCATGGAATATAAATGATAACTACAAAAAATTGGGATAAATTAAGGCACTGTAAATTAGAAGTTTTCTAATTACTGAAGTTCAGTTCTAGGAGAGCTGAAGTCATGGACTAGATAAACAAGAATTTCAAGATGAAATGATTATTAAAGAATTCAGTAATTCAAAACGTTTGTCCTTATCCTGTATTCCAGTGTTTAATTTCTGTAATTTCTACTAGTCTTACAAGTTCTTCCAAAACCAATCCATAAAGAATGCAAATTTACAGATTTCAAAGGAAATCATTAAGAGGGAAATATAATTTTGCACTGCATTTGTTTCTGTAAATATTGTGTATGAATGGAGAACAGTTATTCATATATCTGTTCTTAGGATACATGTCTTCTTCTCTTAGTGACAAACACTGATGATGATATCTACCCTCCTAAAATAGTAATCCTAAATTCACTTTAGAGCAAGTGGAAAGGACTAGGCACTTCCGAGAGAGTAATTTCTCTTATTCTAAAATAGGTCATATGAATCACACCCAAAAAATTGCTTAGTTCTTCACATCAACAGTCATATGAATCTAGGGTGGTCAGGTCAGATGTAGTTACAGTATTGATGTCCATATCTAGACCAAATTAGTCACCAGATTGTTTACTTTGGAATCTATTTTTATCTATTTAGTAAGTTAAATGCTTAAGAGTTTCTACCATCACCAGAAATCACTATCATTGGAAGTAATAAAGTTTATGAAACACAAAATTATGCAAACTGAATAAAGTTGCCCAGCCCTGAACCACAGTTCTGTGTTGCAACACTTACTGTGAAATATAAAACTGTAATCATGTTTTGTAGAAATGCAGGAACCTGCTTTTGAAAAAGTTTAAAAAAAGTGAGTATTTTGCATTAGCTCAGAACTCCCTATGAGAGTGAGGAGGAAAAAAAAATAAAAAATCAATATATGTGTATTTTGATTAATAAAAATACCTAATAAAATATGCAATCTATACAAACAAAAAATTCTAAGGATTGAAACAAATGCATATATTATTTCCACTATGATAGTTTTCAGCAAAAGACTCAGACTTATATGTCTCTGTCTGGTCAAGTTGGTTCAATAATTCCAGAATATACTGCAGCTTTAGCAATTATGTCAGTAAATGAACCAACAGCAAGATCCAAGATTCAGTAATATAAAGGGAAACAAACTCTCAGAGAATTAAGTCACCAAATTATTTCTTCAGTTTATATTTACAGTTAATCATAGTGGTAGCAAAACAAATTATTTTTTCTTGATTGTTGGCTGTAACAGTTGTGGAGGATTCAGATGCATCCTTGAACCTATCTACTGTTTGCCAGTCACTCAGGGACATTAACAGTGAAAAACCCTCCAGCATTCTTAACTTCATAAGCAATGCTGAGACCTTCATCAAACTCTGTTTCTGAACTACTCCAGGATGTCATGATCAAATTATACAATAATAATAATAACAGGTTACAAGGAAAGAATATGAATTTGTGTAATGTACCTATATGATAAACATTCTGGGGTACTCTGTTGCATCTACCTCTACAGTGAATGTTTGTGTATTCCATATCATTACAACTGTCAGTACAGAGCACTTCACTAAATAAATATTCTGGATCTGCTTTTTCCTGAAGCAAATTCTTAAGATAAAAGGACTCTAACTTGGCTTCCTTGACTATATGTCTTCGGGGTGTTCATGTAAGTATCTTGTTATTAACTACTTTCTTCAATCTTGTTCGGTTACCAGTCAGCATAGCCATTTACTTATCATGCAAAAAAAAGTTAAGGTTATGTTTAAAACAATAGCTTGTAGCTGTTTCCAGCTTGAATCATTAAAAATACAACATTCTGGTCAATTGAGGGAGTAGCTGCCAGTTTTGTTCAAAAATACAATTTAGCAAGCATAGTAAATAAGAAATTAAACTGTAATGCAATAAAAAAGGTTTTAGATTGACTTGCACAGTGCTGTTGCTTGGCTGCTGTTTATAAAAGATAAAAATAATGTATGTAAATTAGATGAATCTGAAATTAAAGATGTCTAGTGGAGAATGGCTAAAGAAGCCGATTTTATTTTATTGTTTGTAAGTGGATAAATAACTCTCCACTAAGTACAAAAACAGCAGAAACATGTTACTAAGTTTATCTGAGCATTTCATTCACTTCTCACCCTCAGAAACAACTAGGGAAATAGTTGCTAAATCACAAAAATATATGGGGCTACTGTCAACTCAAGTTTACTTATTGCTTGGATCAGATTAATGCAAAACAACACAAAAAATACAGTTCATGTGTAGATATACATATTACAGCAGAAATTTGCCAGAAATAGCTATTTTTGTTACAGTTTTATTTTGAGCTATATCCCCAGAAACCAATTTAGCAGAAAAAAAATGTGTACCAAAGCCAAATAAATATATTTTTTTTTCTTTTCAGTGGATTATCACTGATTTACTTATTGAATAGAGGTGTGATAGAATTGTCACAAGAACAGTTAAAATATGGCATTTATTCTATCATTTACAAGATTAACACATTTTCACATTTTCTAGTTTTTAAATTATATACACTATTAAGCTTTTGACAATTGCTGATATTGCAGAAATATCATAGGTTTTATTTTCTATGTCATTCCTTCATACTTTCTGTATCACTCCCTTTTCTCCATTTAAAAATATACAAGGCCGTTATATTTTTTTTCCTTAACACTAAATGCAAGGTTAATTAAAAAACTTGCACATATATTCAAAGGTGCCCAGAAGAATTGACAGTGACAGTACAATGCCCTCTGTTTATTAGATATCTCTTACTTTTTCAGTGTGATTGTATAGTTTGGTTGTATCCACTTGTATCCTTTGTAAACTGAAATATCTTCATGAAAAAGGCAAACCTTTTTGTTTAAATATGCACAAACCTTAAGAAAACAATCTTCCATCTTTGATGGAAATACAGTCTTCTAAAATACTGTCTAGAAACTCCCAAATGCACGTTTGAGGAATCTATCATGAACCTCCAGAAGTAGCTTCTTTCCTGAAAGTGCTATTTAACTCCTCTGAGAAGCTGTTTCATACATTCTATAGCAAGGACTGCACAGTATTAGCCCCTGTGTACCGCTCAGAAATGTAAAGGAAATCTGTGACAGACTTGGAAAAGCACCCTCAACTCTGAAGATCCTTTTCAGGCTGTTTATTTCTGAAGTAACTCTTCATTTTCATTTAATTCATCACAGTTTCCACAATTTATGCAAAAGCAGCACACAGAATTAACTAAACTATATGTCTATCTACATCATATCAGTAAGATTAAATGCCCACATTAATCTCAAATATGCATAAAATACATATAAAAGAGTAGCAATCTTGATTGATTCTCATCTTAGTAACTCTTTATTTTGGTTTACTTTTCCCTTATTGCAGGAGCTTTATCTAAAAGCTTGCACTGGATCTTCTAACATATTGATATTGGATTTGGTCAGATGCAAAAAAATTCTGATTGGTGACTATTATTATTATTGCTGGTGTTTATTTTATGTGATTACCTCAATACTTTGTGAGTAGATGAATGTGAAACTGGTATTTAAATAAATTATTCCTTGGGCGTGCAGCTGAACAAGATCTGGAAGTCTCTAGGGTGTCCATGTTTACAGGGCTTCCATCATGACATGATCCGATGCCAAGTGCAATGACATCTTTGTTCCCTCCCTATGGCATATTACTGACTTGTGACTATCCAGCTTTGATTTTAGCAACTGGTCCTTTAAAATGTATTACTTGACAGATTCCCTTCAAAATCAAACAATTGTACTATTTTTTTACTGTCACAGATCTCTATCCCCTGCAATTCTAACCAAGCAAAACTTTAATATTTGCTGACGTAAAAGTCATCCAACCTCTAAACAATGGGTGTGTACCTAGTAACTCATATTTCACTCAGTGAGATATGTTATGTGATGACAAGATTAATTTCAGCTCTTGAAATATACTTTAATACAGAAGGAGAAATACCAAAGTTTTGAAATCTCCCAATATTCCTTAAGAACTGAATTTGATATACTCTGAATTCATTTAAGTCATGATTTGGGCCATATTTTGTTTTATTGTTTGGTTGTTTTTGGTGGTGTTTTTTGTTTGCTTTGTCTTGTGTGGGGTTTTTGGTTGGTTGGTTGGTTTGGTTTTGTTTGGTTTGGTTTGGTTGTTTGGTTTGGAGTTTTTTCTGTGTTTGTTTTTTTGTGTGTGTGTTTTGTTTTTGTTTGTTTGGTTTTTGTTTATTTGTTTGGTTTTTTTCGACAGGGATCCCTTTCAGTCAAAAAGTAACTAAGGCTTGTAGAGGTGAGCCCACAAAAAATAATTAATGTACTTTTGAAAACATGAGACTTTATCTGGAACTAAGTGCAAAAGGTAATTAGAGGAGATGTTGCACTGTGAGAAATGAAGTTAAAATAAGTCACCAATCACCTATGGCATTTCTCCAAGAATCCGCTGAAAGCTTAGAACAAATGAACAGTGCTAGTGGGAAAACTATGCAATTAAAATGGTATTCTACTCCTACTAAATGTAATGAATCTTCAACTAGTGACAATGGAATCATGGTTAGACCTTTCATCATTAAATAGCTATTAAACCAGAGAGCAAGAGAGCTGACAACATTGTACTTCTTTTTAAAGAGGTGCTAAAGATGATCCAAGAAGTTATTGCCTGATATGCTTTACAGTGTTGGGGTGAAATGTTCTAAAACAAAACAAAAAAAATCCAATAATGGAGGAGACATAAACCATGTAGACTAACCTAATACATTAAGGAGAAACTAGTAATAACTTTCAAAAGGTGAATTACGTTTACTGAAATTCTGTAAGGACTCTTCCAAAATAGAGGATGGAGAGAAACCTATGTGCTTAGTTTGATTCAGTTCCACATAACAGACCTTGATCCTTTGTAAAGTGTAATTATATTACCATCATAATAGTATATTGGAAAGGCCTTGTACATGTAAATAATATGAGGTAAAATAAAGAGCCAGGACTAGAGAATTTTTCTGTAGAAACAGATTACTTAAATTTTCATGACTACTATTATGTCAAGTCCTAGACTGCCACTGCTAAACATCAGGCTTTTAAAGAGTGAAAGCATAGGCACTATTTCATAATAGGTGCTTTCCTATGCATTTAGAAAAATCATTATGCCAAATATTTGCATATCTTTTTTTTTACTTTTAGAAACAGAAAGTTAAAGCAAGAGTAGAACATTGCTAAAGGATAGCTGCATTGCTTCAGAGAGTTATTTTGATGGAAAGTTAAGTATTAAGATTCTAAAGATCAACGTGTGTAAAGCTTTTGAAAGCCTGTAAATTTTCTGCTATCTCTCACTTAACATGCTTCATGAAGTGTAGTAAAGCTGAATCTCAGTATTCAACATGCAAGCAAGATGTTCAGTCTTTTAAATAAATAAATCATGTCCCCATCACACTCAAACCGAGTGATAATTAAAGATAGGCAAAGTTCTTCCAAAACTGTCCTTCAAACTCTCCTATGGTTACTATGGATTTTGACAGTCCATCAAAATAGTAGTGTTATGAGAATGTTCTTTCATGAACAGTGAAAAAAACAATTACACTTTCTGAGTATTGTGCCATCTGTTTACCACCTTAGGTGCTTCTTGACTTTCATAGCATGATCTGAGAAAAAATTTGCTTCTTATTCCTTGTTTTGAAAGAACTAAAACCCATGAAACCCACTAGTTTTGCCCTATGCATAATTTTTACCAGCATTACTTCAAGAATAATAGATAATAGACTCATCTAGTTAAAATCATCTTCATCTGGCTTTTTTTTTTTTTCTGTTTTTTTTTCCACAGAAGATTTTGTGAATAAATTTAAGTTTCTGTGGGATATCTAGCTACAACGTGGGAAAAGTTGAGATCATGGACTTGCCCAATATTTTATTTTTAGAGTTTTTTGCAAATTTATTAAAGCATGGAAATGTCATTCAATCTTTTAAATCCAAAAACGCGATAGAAATCTTTCCTCTTCAAACTTAGACCTGATTAAGTCTACAGTTGCACTAACAATTTCATGTGCGGCTACATTCTACAAGATGTTTCTGAAATCTTGACACTTGGGATCAAATTCTGCCAATGAATTCTAGGGTTTTTTTTCCTAAGACATAGTAATATTCATTATGAATTTAGGAAAAAAAAAAAAAAAATTAAATTTTGCATAAAATCTTGGTTCTCTCCTCATTTTCTTTTTCAACCATTCATCGCCTTGAATCCTGCTTATATAAGTAAATAATAATACATTCCTACATGGATTTAGTAGTTAAAAATACTAATATATATAAATTGAAAGTAAATTACAAGATTTTGATTTTATATTTAACACTTCATGACTGTAGTACTTTGTTCACTAAAGTATGGTATTATTTATGGTGCATTAGAAGCATAGATTACCACACATATAGCACTTTTAAAAATAGAAAATACAGACCACAAATGGTCAACTTATGAATGAATTACAGTCATTCTCACAGTATATAAATTCCACTGCAGTGAATGATTTCTGATTTATATGCATTCATGTGTTGTATATATATTTAATAATTCTAGTGATGCACAAAATTTGCTAGTACTGTAAAATGTCTGGAATGTGAAATGTGAGAGATCATTGAGAAGTTGCTTCTTCTAAACCTGTAATAATTTATATTTTAGTTTTATTCATTGTTCCTTTAGCTTTTTTTCCCCTCTTTTTAGATAAGTAAAATAATGCACATATCTGTTCATCTGTTGAGGCTTTTATTTTATACTGTCCCAATCATTACTACATAAGCTATACTAGATCTAAGACTGTGCTCAGTTTAAGCATCTGTTGAATATAACAGATTTGAAACTACTACGTTCACAGAAGCTTTGTGACATTCTGAAAAATTAATTAAATGTATTTGTTCAATAATTATATTCTCAGTCTATCCTTCAAAATTTGCCCTTCCTTCTTTGCAGAACATCTAGGTACATTATTATTCCTGTTAACAAGGAAGTGAGTCTTGAGAGCAAAATAGGATCTGTCTTTTGAAGACACTGACAGTATTAGCCATTAAAGAAGTTTTCCTTCCTTGATTTAAAGTACTCCAGAACTCTTGACTTTCAAAGTATAATACATGAAGCAGAATAAAAATGGTGATGTTCTTCAAAAATCAACCTCTATGTATATATGCAAGCATCAAAAAACCCACTGAGTATAGACTGTATATTTAGAACCTCAGTGTACACAAAGACCAAATTTCAGTCACTTAAACCTACTATGAATTCAGTGCACCTCTATGATATCCCACTACAAGTGGGATCTTCACAGCTTTAAGGTCTTACTAATACTTCTTCCCCTCAGTGCAGTTTAGGTAGAGGTAAAAAGATAGATCTCAATGGAAACTATTTTTTTTAAATCTATTCTTTCCTGCAACAGTTCCATTTTGAAGACTGGTGACACAGCAGTCTGTTGTAATGTTCAATTCACTTAAATTTCACCACCAAATGGGACTTTTGAGATAGGTATCTCATTGGTTTATGTGACTTCTTTAATCAGTTGATCTGTCCTTTGTAACTATCACTCTCACCAGCTACAGAGGGAGCCAAAGATGGCCATAGTGTTTTTACTGACACTCCTTGGATATGTGAAGTAGAGAAGGACAGTTTCTTTCTGCTGTTAGACATATTAAACCACTCCACATCAGAAAAAGTCTACTAACACAGGCAGGGAACAATTGCTGTAATACTTATTGGATCTCAAAATAACCAAGAATTTAAGCTGAAAGGGACCTCTGGAAGAATCATAGAATCATAGAATGGCTTGACTTGGAAGGGACCTCCTGCTCAAAGTATTGCTGGATTCACAATTAGAGCAAGATGCTCTGGGCCTTCTGGCAGGTATTATCAGTATGTAATCCTGTACACACCATTCCAGTATATTTGGAGTTTCCTTCATGATCATGTATCTCACAAGAAGAATTTAGATGCCTAAGGCAGAGAAAACTACACACAAAAGCATAACCTATAAATCCTTTTCTTGCTTTCTTATCATTATTGATTCCTCTAAGAATCTATCATTCTCTAGGCATGGAACTGCTTCTAAGATGTCTGAGCTCAGTTCCTAAATATTTAGTCTTATCCCTAATCAGAAGCATACAGTTATGCCCAGAAAGCAGCTCAACACCACACAGATGCTGACTAAATTGCCCTGAGTACAATGGGAGAGAGAATTAGGAGGGTAAAAGTGAGAAAACTCATCAGTTGAAATGAAGACAATTTGAAAGGTAAAGCAAAAGGTGAGCATGCAAGCAAACAAAATAAGAAAATCTATTACTACTTTCCAGGTAGATATTTAGCTGTTTCTAGGAAAGCAGGGCTCCATCACATTTAATGGTTACTTGGGAAGACAAGCGCTATAACTCCAGAAGTCCCCCATTCCTCCCTTTTTCCCTGAGCTTTTATTGCTGAGCATGAGTACAGGATATAAGAGATATCCCTTTGGTCAGTTGAGGTCAGATATTCCAGCTGTGTCCCCTCCCAACTCCTTGTACACCTCCAGTTTACTCACTGATGGGGTGATGTGAAAGGCAGAAAATGCCTTGACTCTGCGTAAGAACTGCTCAGAAGGAATTAAAACATCCTTATGTTATCAACACTGTTTCATGATAAATCCAAATATAACATCATTTGAGCTGCTGTGAAGAAATTTAACTCTATCCAAGCCAAAACCAGTGTACACAGTGAAAAAGCTAACTATCACAGTTTCAAATATCCCAAACAGAACTGTGTTGCTACCAGGTGTCTAAAACCCAGCAGTAACATGGACTTCAGCATATAAATTAACATCTATAGCAACTTTTGCTACCTCACAAAAATGGCTATCTTTGGGTAAGGAATTAGAAGCCTGGCTGTTCTGGCAGTTTCAGTGTGTAGGCAGAAACAGTAAATTCTCTAGAACTAAAAGAAAGGGGTAGAAGGATCATAATTGTATTTTTGTGATGAGAACATCAACTAAGGAATGAATTATGCAGGGCTACCTTTCCCAAATATGTCTGGGAAACATACTCAACTTTTCAGACATTATACAAATGTTCTACCTTTAGAACAAAGCTAAACAGAGTTTGTAGACACTTAAAGCCAGAGATATAAGGTCTGAATCCTGGTCTTCTCTATAAATTTACATACTGCATACAATACACTGTCACCACAGAGTGATGGATTAGAAGTCAGCCATCTTAGTTACAGTAGCTAATTGCTTACAATGAATCATCATGAAAACCAGGCAGGTGACACATATGTTTACAGTAGCTGATAAGATGAGAAGTTGTTAGGTATTATTAACCAGGAAATAAGCCAAACTGAGCTGAAGGTTTCCACCGAAAAACCCTCCATCAGTCTTACAAGGCATGATAGTTTCATGTCTTCTGTTTGTTTTGAAAAACCTGCAGTATTTTATTTATTTTTTTTTTGGTGCTTAAAGACTAGATTTCTTTTTTCCTTTGAAATCTCGTTCCTATGTCTCAGGAAAGTTAGGTTTCTTAAGACAAGATGCACTATTAGAGGATATCAGATTGTAAATGAGGTACCACTTGTGGGATTTGAAAGCCTGCAGCTTTCAGAAAAACTCAGTAAAATATAATTATTCCAATTGCTTAGCACATCACACTGAGTCAAGTTCAAGGGTTCACTTTGTAACCAAATTATAATATTTTTCTTATTAATGAGAAAATCAGTTCAACCTGTTAAAAATAAATATTTCTGGAAATCTCTAAACTTTTACTTGAAAGACCTAGGAAGACAACTCACTTTACGTAGCTTCTCTGATGTTACTAATTTAATTAATATTTTTTAAATTTTAGATTTTTTTTTATTTTATTTGTTTCATTTTATTTTATTATTTTATTTTAGTTGAAAAGGAAATCTGATTAGCTCTTTAGATTTTTATTATAGAAACAGCAGAAGTAGACATAGAAGCAAGATACATCAGGGCGGCTGATTGACATGTAGAAACTCTGAGTAACAACCTGTTAGGCTGAGGGAAAAAAAGGCCTCCAGTGAAGCTGCACAGGAAAAAACAATTTATTTTTATTCAGAAATGGCACTTATGGCAATATATTATAATTAATTTATTATTTATTAAAGATGCTTCCTGAATTCTCCTGGACTTTTTAATGTTTTCAAAAATGGGATTAAAGTTTTATCAAGCTAGCTTCAGTCCCTCAATATTTAAAATTAGAATATTGATGCTGTCTTTCTAGCCTCCTGTACAAGATATAATTTTATGAGAAGTCAAAGAGTTTTATCTAAGCTTTAGGTTATAAAAACTAAGTTTTCAGCTTTGAAAATTGTTGCTTGAAGATGCAAAGATATGGGGTAGAAGTGTGTTTGCTTTGGACATTTGTAAACCAAAATGAAAGGAAAGTTGGTGAAGTATTTAGAAAACCACCAGTCGTCTTTTATGCCATGAGAGGCCACTTTGCTCAGTCAGGTATGTGTCTTTAGAAAATGAGGTATTAAATAATATTAAGCCTGCAAGTGCTGCTTGATAAATAATTTTTTATTAGCTCCAGGGACTTGAAAAAAGACATAGAGAGATCATTAGAAACTTCACTCGGAGAAAGAAGTAAACTATGGGTTACTTATATGTCTATAATCTGACGATATCAGTTTAATATCTGAAATAGGACCTATATTTAAACAAATTATGAGACTATGACTTCCAACAGATTATTTTACCAGTTTATCTTTCATGTGTACTCTTTGCTTGAGAGTTAATTATCATAGTTATTTTATTTTCAACATCACTTAATTTTAGAATCATAGAAATGTCTGAGTTGGAAGGGACCTACAGAGGCCATCTAGTCCAACCCCCCTGCTGAGACATGGGACATCCTCAACTAGAGCAGGTTGCTCAGAGCCTTGTCAAGCCTCACCTTGAATGTCTCCAGGGATGGGGCCTCACCTACCTCCCTGGGCAACTTGTTCCAGTGTTCTACTACCCTCATGGTAAGGAACTTTTTCCTTACATCTAATCTAAATCCACTCTTTTCTAATTTAAAACTATTACTCCTCGTCCTTTCACTACAGACCTTTGTAAACAGACCCTCTCCAGTCTTTTTGTAAGCTTACTTCAGGTACTGGAAGGTGGCTATTAGGTGTCCCCAGAGCCTTCTCTTCTCCAGACTGAATAATCCCAGCTCCCTCAGCCTGTCCTCATAGGAGAGCTGCTGCAGCCCCTGATCATCCTTGTGGCCCTCCTCTGGACCTACTCCATCAGGTGCATGTCCTTCCTGTGCTGAGGGCTCCAGAGATGGGCGCAGTATTCCAGGTGAGGTCTCACCAGAGCAGTGTAGAGAGGTAGAATCACCTCTCTTGATCTGCTGGCCACACTTCTTTTGAGACAGCCCAGGATGTGATTGGCCTTCTGCTCATGTCCAGCTTCTCATCTACCAGCACCCCAAGTCTTTTTCTGCAGGACTGCTCTCTAACACCTCCTCTCCCCTTCTGTATTGATAGTGGGGATTGTTCCGGACCAGGTGCAGGACCCTGCACTTGCTCTTGTTGAACCTCATGAGGTTCACCTGGGCCCACCTCTCCAGCTTGTCCAGGTCCTTCTGGATGACATCCCATCTCTCTGGTGTATCAACAGCAACACTCATCTTGGTATCATCCACAATCTAGCTGATGGTGCACTCGATCCCACTGTCTATGTTACTGATAAAAATGTTAAACAATACAGGCCCCAGTACGGACCCCTGAGGGACATACTGACATTTTCTTGAGACATCTAAGCATCTAATTCTACCCTATATCTTTACTGGATATATATATTTGCTTTGCTTCCTAAGGGGACATCTGTGTTAAGTGTTGGAAGAAACCAATGACATCTATTGACAGTCTCATCATAATAAATTAAAATTTTTAAATTGTAAAAGTACTCTGCATCATTTTTTTTTATATGAATCACAGGAAGAGAGAACTACACACTTATAAACTGAAGGGAACAATTATGTTGAAAGAAAATAAGCATTTTATAAATTAATCATAGTAGATAACCACAAAATAAAATCAATCATGTAACTTATATACATATCTCAAGGATTTAAGATGAAAACTACAAAAAAGAAGTTCTGTTCACCTTTCCAAATGGAGTTCAATATTCTGCCCTAGGACTATGTTGAGAATCATTGCCTGGAGGCACAGATTTAAAGGCCTGTCTTTAAGTTTAATTGTAACAAAGCAAGGTCTCTTGTATCTTTCTAGGCTCTGGCTGGTGTTGTGACATTCAGAGCTGGTGCTAATCTTATTGTTAATGTCAAAGACCAAGCGTGACAGCAACACACAAGATAGGGTCTAGTGAATGACAGAGTAATCAGACTAAAACAGAACTAGTTCATCCATAAAGGATCAGGCTGTGGGAAATCACTATCAGCATGTCCACATTTTTACTTCTTTTCTCACCCTGATGACAGCTAGATTATTTAACAGCATATTCCTTTGTCAAAGATTATTTGAAATTCATGTTATTCTAACACTGTAAACCCAAAAGGATAAAAATCATTGCCTGCCTGTATTATCAGTACTGAACATTTAAAGGTATAGTGAACATACTTCTTTGAAAATAATTCCAGATATAATTCTAATAAATGGTTATAATGAATGCCCCCAATCCCACAAACTGTCCCCAGTCCCTTTCAGTTTTCATTCAGTGTCATACAGTGGGCCTGTACTACTTAAAATAATGGTGGTAGCAACGGTTAGGACTTACAGGAGCAGTTAAGCTTCTGATGCTTTTTTGTCAGAGACACCTAGACTCTTTCCCTGACCTCTGTATTTATTCTTTTGGATTGATACTAAATTAGATTCTTAAGGATTTGTTAATGTGTAGAATTTACAGTGATTTTTTTGCAAGACACATCAAGATTACAGACAATGGGAGAGGGTGGCACAAAGCTATTTGCGTATGGCATGATGAAGGGGTATGCATCAAGTGTGCTGGCAGTAAGAAGAACAAAGAAAAACTCTTAGCTTTCTATTTAATTTAGAGATGTTGATATATGGCCCTGTGGTGGTTGATGTTTTTTTTACAATAACAGAGAAAACTACTTGTAACAATATGGGACTCTAATTAGATGAAAATAAATAAATAAAGTAAATTTAAGCAAATTCTTCTTTGGGGAAACAGACAATTCTCTTTATTCTGATAAATGCTAAAAGATTTAGTTTCACAAAGGACTACTTCAAAACATAAAGTTTGTTTGTTTTTAAATAAAGATGAAGCACTGCGTATCATCATTCAATATATACTTTGTGCCAGATATTTTATATTGGTTTTAGTACATGTAACTACCCTTGTTTGATTATAACCATGTGAAGAGAGGGACTTTTTTTGGATGTCAACAGCCAACAATAAATACATTTCATAGAAAGCAACCCATTCAAGTTGTTCAAGCCAATGGAAAATCTCCTACTAACTTTTAGGTGAAGTTTCAGAATTGGTAATCACAATTTTGAGATACATTGTTGGGCTTTGAGAGACATAATTAATCAGATGCTGGCAAAATAGTGGCTAATCCGGTGCTTATCCAAACATTTTAATTGCAAGACAAGAACAGGTGTTCATTTATAATAAATCAATTTTCCTGATATTTCCAGGTGGATAAATGCTAAATGCTTAAAAGCCATACAATAAAGGTTAGATCTCTAATGTAGGCAATCAGAAGAATGTAATCCAAGCACAGGTAATAACCAAAACCTCAAGTGAATCATAGTATGATTCTCTCAATTGAACTTTTTTACCTAGAAACACTGTGCAAGCTACATGTTGTATAGAGTTCAGTTGTTTACCATGAGGGTGGTCAGACACTGGAACAGGTTGCCCAGAGAGGTGGTGGAAGCCCCATCTCTGGAAGTTTTTAAGACCAAGCTGGATGGGGTTCTGAGCAACCTGACCTAGTGGGAGATGTCCCTGTCTGTGGCAGGGGGGTTGGAACTAAATGATCTTTCAGGTCCCTTCCAACCTTGACAATTCTATGATTCTATGATCATTTCTCCCCACCTACTTGGGGCTTTCATAGAAAACCTTCCACTGATCTGGTCAAGGTAGTCCACATATGACCTTTTTAATTATTTTCTGTCTCTCAAGGTATTAACAAATACTGAAGAATTTTGCTCTAGAAGTTCCAGATTTGAATACAGTGAAAGTAACTGACCTTATACGAAGGACCTGGTTAACTAAAATGAGTTGGAAGTTTTCTTTAAGTTACCTTATTACTCCATAGAGATCTTTCACCTTAAACAGTGAAACAGTGCAAATTGTGCTAAAAGTTCTACAGGCTCTTCAATCTGTTCTTGAAGTTTACAGAGATTTTTTAGTTTCAGAGAACATGAAAACCTTTATTTTTCCATTAAAAATAAATCTTCAACAAGAAAAAAATGAACTTTATAAAATAAAAGGAAAACAGACTTTAAGATTAAAACAAGACAAAGAGGTATCCTCTGCTGAACAGTCTTCCGCTATTTTGGGGAGATTTTTTTTTAATCTGTTCTTTTTTATGATGTTCATGACAGGTTTTAATTTTATAATTTCTGTTCTGTTGAAGTTCTGTATGTTAAACACCAGTTGTGTAATTATTCCAGACTCAAATTAAATTACACTAGAAACAGACTGTATCCCTCTAACATACTGTTAAATGTTTCTGTGTTTCCATTAGATTTAACTGCTTTAACAGTACAGATTGTCTGCTCTTTAATGGTTTATTTTCAATATTGCTGCCCTGAATGGTTTTATTCTTCTGTACTATACAAATACATCTCTCATCAAATTATACAGTGTTCTAGCATTCTTACTGGCAGGTAGAGGAAATTTTGCTTTACATAAAAGATTTAGTAGTCATAGAGTGTTTTAGCTTAAAAATCTTATAACCAGATAAGGGTAGTTATTGATTAAATACATTTTAGTATAAACTGTGATGTTTATATGTAACATATCACGGAATCATAGAATGTCATCTAGTCCGACCCCCCACCAGAGCAGGATCACCTACACTAGGTCACACAGGAACGCATCCAGGTGGGTCTTGAACATCTCCAGAGAGGGAGACTCCACAACCCCNTGCAAGTGTAGAGTCTTAAGCTTACATAAGTAAGGATACTTCAGGGAACTTCTATACAATCATTCTTGAAAAAAAAATATCTCCCTTTGCTGTGGGACACAGAAGGAAACAAAGCCCTTCAATAAAGAAAATTTATGAGGAGCCCCTGACTACTGCTTTGCAATCTCTGGTACTCACCGATGTTATTCCTAAACTGAAAGTAACAGTATTTAAAATCTCTTACAGAAAAACTAACAAACAAGGTATGGAATTAGACATTGTACTTTATGATATTTCAGAACATGCAGAGACCCTTCTCCATGAGAGCAGTCCTTACAAATATTTGCACATATCCATCAGAATTAGTGGAAAAAACTTTTGGTATTAAAGACAAGTACAATTACAGATGTTATCAGGACATTAACACCATTCCCTATGCTATTTATACTCTGAGTTGTTATCATTCTGTGAATACTTGGTATTACACAGATAGAAACAGGAAACTGTTCAAGGACAGAGGGTATCTCAATATTGAGATGGCAATAGACTGGCAAAAATAGATATTTTAAAATTCCATGGGCTTCTCCCAGGTCTGTCATGAAGACATGACAAAAATTTTCTAAAGATGCAAAGGTATTTAAAGCAGTAAAGATGAAAGTAACTGAAGAGTTAAACATCGTATTGAATTAAAATATTGAACACTGCAGAAAATATCGTTATACTATCTTACAATTTCCTGCTAGGGCTATATATTAAATAATTGTGCATTACTGAACGTCACATCTTACGGAACTTTTAGTAGGATTATATGAGCTCCTCAGAAAAATAATAAAATACCCAAAAGTATTTAAAAAATATATTGTATAATGAGTAACCTATAGATGGGGACAAAAATATAGAAAATACAGGTGGGAGATGGTAAAGGTTTATAAAAATATGTGTAGCATCAAAAAAGTGAAGAAAAAAATAGTCACTTTTTCTCAAAAATATGAGACTAATTTTCATGAAGTCAGAGGAAGAAGAAAGTACATTCTATTCCAAAATGATCTAAGAGAGGTTGTTCCTCATTCATTGTTAAGAACTGTGGACTACATTGTCATAGGAACTTGTGAAAACTAGCTTACAAAAATGAAGTAATTAGATAAATTTGTGGAAAAGGAAAAAAAACCTAACTTTAAAATAATCTAATTTTCTGTCTGACTTCACATAATTAAGATTCTTTTTGTTCATTTTGTATATTTAAAGTACCTAAGAAGAGACAGAAATGCTAACATGGCAATATAGTCATTGTGCTTAACCTTTTATGTATGATCATTGTCTAATTTACCACAGGATCTTTGCCTTATTTTTATTAGGATTCATTCCTCATGTGAATCAAGATTAAACATTTAAGGTAACTTTGTTTATATACATATATATTTATTTTGTTTCTTCAGATATATAGAATTCTTTAAATATATACTATATCAAGCAGAAGACAGAAAGACAAAGAAGGATATCATATTAAGGATTGTATTTCTTTTTGTAGTTAGTCAAACTCTGTTCTTCTTCTACAGATTTTTTTTTGATGCTGAGACATCACCATCATTACTTATGACAAGCAGTTTTAAAATATCTGTTCATTTTCTGAGTGCTACATTTGACATATAGATCAGATTTTCTGAGTGAATGAAAACTCCATTTCATAAATAATATCAGTTAAATTTTATCACTATTTACTGATACAAAATGCTAAACAGTCCTGGAAAATGATGTCTGAGATGTCTTAGAATGGACACTCAAAATAAGTAGAAAAGTTTTAAATCTCTGTGTATCTCGCTTCTATGCTATAAAATTTGAACTTCATAGAAGTATTACAATTTCAAATTTATATTGATAATATGTCTTTTTTTGGTCCTGACCTTTTTATTTTTTATTCAGAACTAGTTTCATATTTTCTAATGAGTAAAATGATGAACTACATATAAAACAGGAAAAAAAAAACAAAAGAAAACAGAGCCCATATACTGAACAGTTTACAGTAACTGAGCACTGTTTTCTTCCTTTCTGCTGAATGTGAATAAATTTAACAATGTAGATTACACGAAGAAAGACAAAATATAACAAATTTGAACAAGGAGATTAAATGAAAACTACACAGGTAACTTCCATAATGGAATTTTATAAATATCAGTGCTTATGTTTGCAACATTTTTTTCTTTACTGCAGTGTATGCATGTGTGTGTCTATACACGTGCAAATAAAATATATAGTAAAAATGAATACTTCTTAAAATTTACCATTCTGGCAGATGCTTGAAAGGGCAAGACTTGAACCTTTTTTGCTCAGTGTAGTGTCAGATATTTTGCCATGTGTAAAAAGCAATTTTTATTTT
Organism: Chloroceryle aenea; assembly: GCA_013399075.1. Lineage (NCBI taxonomy): Eukaryota > Metazoa > Chordata > Aves > Coraciiformes > Cerylidae > Chloroceryle > Chloroceryle aenea. The sequence continues at coordinate 129,183 of VWZY01012052.1, forward strand.
CCCAAACAGCTGTTCAAGAACTGGAAATATATTGCAGAATACATAGTGAGGGGAGTAGAAGCTAAAGACAGCAAACAGTAATTTTGATTTGGCTCTTTAACCACATGAAGATGATTCACCACATTAAAGCTTAAGTTGGATAAGGAGATAACCTAGGTCTCATTAAAGAAATCTGAATAAAGAACTCAAAATACGCTGTTTGTTTTGCTTTTTTTTTTTTACTGAAATGTCCTTTATTTAGTCACCTCAATTCTGTTTAAATAATACTTCATTTTTTAAGAAGTTATCCTTGACTCTGGGTGAACAAAAAAACTTAGAAGCAAAGTTCTTTCATTTTTTTCTCCTTTTGTTGTTTCATATCCTCTTGTTATATATCCTCTTAGACATAGCATCAATTCAGGCAATAATTAACAATGTCCTTTTTTTTATTTTTTTTTCCAGTATCTCTATCATTATTGGAATATCTAATTGCTTCTTCTAACATTGCTTTACTATGAGGTAAGAAAGTGATATATCAGTATTCCCTTGATTTCTTACTTTTGTTTGGATGACATTATTATTTCTGACCTGTCCTAACTCAGCCTCTGTTAGTTATGGTGTGAAAATCCAAACAATTTAAAGAAGTGTAAAGATCCCTAAAAAAATTATTTTTGAACAGAAAATATTTCACTTTTGGATTTTAGGACTATTTGACACATAGTTCATTTTTGAACTGCCATTGGTCATTCCCTATTAAAAAGAAATATACAGAAAATAATGGTATGTCACATATTTTTCCAAGAAGGTATTTGATGCAAATATCCTGAAAGAAACTTAAAGTTTCTTGGCTTTCAAAATTTTCATAGCAAAGAAAAGCAGATTGTTAGAAAGTTTTGTGATTTAATCTCACTGTCTTTGTCATGTTCATTCCAATCAATCCCCCATATTTCATTTTAGTGGACTGCTGTTTGTCTTTTTCCTGTTTATGTATATTTAAAAAACAACTAAAACATCTACATGTTCAATTTATTTCCTCTGCTGTGCCTATTCTAGGGTGACGTCTGAGATGGAGAGCAGCCCTATGCATCCTGGTTGCCACTTACCGGAAATGAAGATTCCTGGTCCAGGCAGGAACGGAGGTGTGCTCCACTAATAATGGTAGGACCAGGTCAAGCCACATAACAAAAAGTCAAACCAAATGTATTCAGAGGAAATCACACTGTCTGCCTAGTCGAACTTCATTATGTGTATCTCAATGTGTGCCTGAGTTCTTAAGAGATCCTCTCTACAGCATGTTGCTACAACTGGTCTTGTAAAAAGAGCATGGAATGAAAACCACATTGCAGTGGGTTAAGCTTCCTGAGCACCTTTATTCCATGCTTATGCCAGAGGAACGTATAGTGATTATGCTAAGGATTGCTGTTACCCAGCTTCTCCATTTGGGAAAAAAGTTGCTGTAATTCTGCATACGACAGAGACGTAAAATTTGGGCATTGAGAGCAGTGAAGTGCTGGTATTGAAAGTCCATATATACTAATAGGTTTTGTGTGACCTTTCTCAGGGAGAAACCTTGATTGGAATTCAGGTTATTAAAGGAACTGGTAACAACTGACTGTGCCAAAACAGTGTAAGAGAGAAAGAACTCATGAAGACAACACAGTGAGATTTCTTCACATTTGTCCTTGATAAATGTTTATAAACTTTTGTATAAGAAATAAAATTAATTGGAAGAGAAATATGCATGCCTATTGCTGACTGAAAAAAAATAAATATTGTTTGTGCCTAACAGATTGGAGAAATTGTTCAACAATTGATTATTCTTATGGAAATATTGCCCTATACAGTACTGCCAAGGACAGTTTCAGCTTGAATAACTATGCCTATAAAGACATTCATTTAAGTGACAGCGACTTAAATTCTAAAGTAAAGTTAGACATCACTGTATATTAAGGGGTGCACTTTTTTGTGTGTGTTGTTTGTTGGTGTTTTTCTTTTTCCTTCCTACAGAATAAAGGAATGAAATATGACACTAAAAGCTGAGTTGGAAAGATGTGTTTTGGTTCATGAAATTGTAGTTTCTTCTTCCATTGGATCAATTCTTTTTATATGAGACCAAAGTTTTCCATAATAAAAATAATAATAATAAAGTATTTTTATTTCTACTTAGCTGTGAGAAGAAATAGGAAAAATGTAAACTCAAAATATGCACTTCTGTTCCTCTCCACAAAAACAAGATTATGGAAGTGATGGTTCTGTTGACTTGTGGAACAGATCAAAATGGCTGGAGTTTTTTCACTTATACATGGATTTTCCTGAACAGTAATACGCACTTTCAAAGTCTATAAGCAGTTATTTGTACTAGGGGACCTGTGGTTTTGTTGTGAACATTCTAGTTATCTCTGTTCGTATGCTTTACTGGATTACTGTACTCTGATGTGGTAAATCCAAATTATGTGTTTTTCAGTATAACTTTCAGGCAACCTAACTGAAATGTTCTGGTAGATTCAGCATATATCAAGGTAAATGCACTATAACAGGAGAACATGTAAACACCACCACAGTTAAAAGTGGAATTGTTCCTTTCTACAATCAAAGCTAACACATTCCCATAAGAATTGGTCAAAAAGTTCTACTAAATATGCCTGTTCAGGAAAAAAAAAACAATACAAATTTTAAAGTTATTTCAGTCACTAAAGACAACAGTTAACATGCAATATCCTTCTCATGTATATAAACAGCAAGGGTAAGAAAGAGAACATATAGCTATGTGTATACATACATATCTTTTAGAGTCTGGGTTTTTTTCTGTGTGATCTGTAAATAATATAAGGATGGTGGAATAAATACAATATCTCAGGAATGATGGTAAAATATGAGGTGCTGCTTGGAGACTTCACATTCAAACAAAACTGAAAACTGTGCGTATAGTTTCTTTTTAGCATGTGTTTGGGGTTTTTTTGGTTTGGGTTGTGGTTTTTTTTTTTGTTTTGGCTTGGTTTGGTTTTTGGTTTGGGCTGAGTTGGGTTGTTGTTTTTTTTTTCATTTATTCCACACTTACCCTCTTTACTAACAGGAATTTTGGAAAGAGGAGAGAAAAATAAGAAGATGAAGTGATGACTTATGGAAGAAATACAGATCCACAGCGTTAGATGTCTGCATCTTTCTTATCTCAATAGGCCTCAACATGGTTAACACCTGCATTACAAGAAATGGTCCTGTTTTACCCTTGCTTCCCATCCGTATAGCAAAAACACAGGGAGAGAGGGGAATTAACACAAATATTGGAGTCCTTGTATAGATGGGCAAAAAAAGAAATAAAGTTGGGGAGCTCTCTCATACCACACTAGACACAACAATAAATAATCCCTCTGGAGTAAACACCTGAGGTAAATATTACTCTGAATAGAAAATGCAATAGATAAGATCATTCCAAATGAACTAGTGAAAATCAATGTGCTAAAGAACATTTCTTAGGTTGATTATCAAACCAAAGACACTGTTTACTCAACACACTGTCTTTTATTTCTCCTTCAGGTTGATTTGTTCTTATGGATGATATCTGCTCAGGTGTGCATACACATATTATAGTGTAAATAATTATATTTATGGGCATTTGTTAAGTTCAGAGAAAAGATTTTTTTTTCCTTGTAATGGAACTTTATTTTGATAATGAAACGATCTTTTGGGTGTCACTTTACTAAGATGAACATGGAACAATTTAGCGATACTTTTGAGATAAGAACATAAGCAGAAAACATATATCAGTCTAATACAGACTGACAAGTTTTATAAGGTATTTATCTACTAAGTTCTTATGCTTTCAAGAAACAGACTTCAGGGCTGTGTTATAAGTATTGTTCTGCAGTTTCTTGGCCAACTAACTTCCAGGATTGTTTTTGTCTCTCAAAAACACAGAACTGTAAGAATTTGGCACAGCTAACTGAAGCACAGTGTACATGGGGAAGAGCTGACACTATATTCCAAAAGTATCTTCTATTCCACAAATTATCTCATGAAGTGTATTTAGTTAAATAAATAAAAACCTCTCACCATTTGTATCATTTATCATACCAGCAGTAAGCTGAGAGCAGCTGTTGAGACAGGAAAAGGGGTAAGGGTTTTAAATTAAAGGAGGATAAATTCATGAAAGATCTAAGAAATATTTATTTTTACTATGACTGCAGAGAATCACTGGAATGGATTGCCCAGAGATGTGATAGATGTCCCATCCCCAGAAGCATTCAAGGTCAGGATGGACAGGGCTCTGACCAACCTGATCTAGTAAAAGATGTCCCTGTCCATGACAGGGGTTTGAACTAGAGGACCTTTAAAAGTTCATTCCAACATAACATTATATGATTCTATAAGGAAAGCAAATTATCTTTTCTGAGAGGTCCTGTTCCTGCAATTAGAAGTTAATTTTCACTTCTTTGGTAATGGAAAAATCCTGCTGTCTTTTCTCAGGCTTCAGTCCCCCAATCATGATCAAACTGCAAAAAATAAGCAATCAGCAACAGTAAAAAAAGAGGAAGATTGGTCTGAGCTTCCTTTGCTTCCTTCTCAGCCTTTAGAGTATCCAGGTAAGGAGTGGACACATTCTCATGCATTGGATTTGAATTGGTACAAATAGAACCATTGTTCAATTCCCTAGAATTACTTTCCATTTTTAAAGGAACTGTGCTGCTTACTGCATTGTTCAAGGACAGAACTTCCTTTTGCTGCTTGGTAGGTGTGCAGCACCCAGCATCTTTGACACAATATAAAAGCCTCTTTGAATTTTTGTTTTCTTGAGTGCCATCAACATTAAACAAGAGCTCCATCTCCTGTGTAATGAAACTTTGAGTTTTGTGTTGTAGCAGTGAAAAGTTTGTTTGACATAAAAGTGACAAGAATCTATACAATCCTTGCTGCCAAAGTATTATGAGAATAAACCAGATTTATTTTTAAAGGATAGATTGAATGGTTATAAGGTAAGGAACAAATCTACTTTGTTTCAAAGGCATTGGTAGGCTCTGTAAAAAAATCATCAGGAGCTTAAAAATAATTAAGACAATATTATATTGCTTGTTTGAAAGGCTTCTCAAAAGAGTGATGGTTTTATTAGCAAAATTGAAATATCCTCTTTTAAAATAATCTTTAATGCTAGCAACTGGGTCTAAGGGTAAACAGTTAAGTGGTCTGTGTAGATCAGTGTAGGTGAATAGCCATTTGTTCTGGTAATTAGACAGAAAATCATGGTGATGCAAAGAGTGAAGATGCTGGAGGTCCACAACCTTAATATTTTTAATTATATGTATTGCATGAGCTACATGAATAATTATATGCTTATTTTCATAATATAGCTACCTGTTGTTTCAGTGGACTTGCTAAGACGGAAAGGTACTAAATTATAAAACTAATTATGCTACAGTGGAAGATACATTTTCAACTCCTCCTTTTGTACTGTGAAAATGTACATTCAAAAATAGTAACCAGGTAATGAAAGAACATGGAAGGTTCTTTTCTTAGACACCATCACTTGGTCAGAATGCTTTTTGAGAGTGATTAATTCTTCTTAAAGTGTCTGAATATATACTGTTATTGTAATATCTCAGCCTCTCTTTTCGTCTGTCATCTCTTCTTGGTTCATGCTATCAGCTTAAATTTAACTTGTTGATTACATGTTAATTTCTATTCCCTTTCTTTCCCAGAGCTCCTGTTTCAATCATCTTTTCTTTACAGATATGTTCTCACCCATGTCACTTCCTTCTCCAAGATTGTTCCCAGCTTCAGCACTGCAATTCTAACTCAGGCCAACAAAATACATCTTGCCAGACTCATCTAATGTGGTGAGGCAAAGAGGAGATTTTTTGGCTAGGTTATGAAATCTTCAATAGTAAAGGTATTTTTAAAATGTTTCACAGATATTTGTAGGGTATATAGGTATTTTATACAGGAATATAATTTCAGTCAAGAGAGAGAATACATGACCTTTCAAGATTACTTTCAGTCTCATTTTCCTTCTAGCCTGTTCTTCTGCTCTTCTGGTACATGTGACATAATTAATCCCCTGCTTCATTTGTTCTGCACCCTCCATTAAGCTCATAACTAACAGATTTCCCTCTTCTACCAACACATAACAAGAAGTAATCTCCAGTTATGAGAAGCTCAAGTCATATTCAATATGCTGTATTCTTGTTTCTCTCTCCTACATGTTCTGCTTGCCCTTTCTGGGTTTTATTTAACTTTCCCCTTTTCTGACTTGAAGAGCTGCTTATTGTAACTGTTTCCCAACCTATTAACAAACCATATTTTTAGCACCAGTGTGACACCAGTTAAGTTTTCTCTTGAGTTCTGAAATAAATATGAGACTGTGCACTGCTTACTGTGACTGAGCTTGCAAATATGGTGTTCAGCACTGTGCCTGACACAGCTCTAACACTTCCACTTGATCACAGTGTCCCATGGTCAGTTCACAAAGTATTTTTTTCAAGATCATTTAATATGCTTTAAATATGCCTTCCCCTTCCTATTTAAGATTGTCTTGTTATTTTCTACTATTTTTCTATTAATTCAGTGTAAAAACTTCTGTGCTGTCTCACTGTAAAAAGTGGAACTACCTATAAAGTATGTGTTACATTCTAGAAAGATGAAATTTATAGGAGAAAGAAGTCATTCCCAGTAGATTAGCCAAAAGTCAAAAATGAACATCTGAGAATGATAATTCATCTAGTGTTATGCTGAGAAAAGTAACAGTGCTGTAGATTAAAAAAACAAAACAAAACAAAAAAAATTTTAAAATTCCTTTCTCTAGGCAACACCACTTAATGTCAGCAACTTTTTCCTAATGAGCAATGTAATACAACAGGCAGTAAAACTGATCTATGGTACGCTGATTGCAGATAGAGGATAACATTATTAAAACTTAGAAGATTCATGCTGTCTGTGTTTTATCCAAACCAATCAAACTTGGGGCTTCACTGTCCATCATAACACCTCATGTTATTTATAACTGGAGTAATTTGTCTTTGTTTCCCATATAATTTCAAAAATTTTCCTTAAAATGTTGTCTTCTACATGATTTGCAACTTCAGCAGTATTGACTACTCTGGGTTGTCTTGTTGAATTGTAAATACAGATTAACTGTGCTGTATGACTGTTTTGAACATTGAAAACTTGTAAGATGTCTTGCATTTTATTTGTGAAGTGACTGTATAACATGTACATATTAAACTTCAGTAAAAACAATTGGTGGCTTTGAGTCAAGATCCTCTAAGAACATTTTATAATCCCATTTGCAAAGTGCACTGGTGTTTTTATCTACCTGTAATACTTTGCTGTTTCTTTAATCTTTTATTCCATTAAATACTCTGGATCTAAGGGGATTAATATTATGATATTAAAGTATGTGTAAAAGCAGAATACTGCAGTGAAACGTGTATGAATGTGTTGGCAAGGTATGTGCATCTTAAAATAGTCCACATGATCGGGATTTAAAGTTTAGTTGTCTATATTACAAACTACATCCCCTGAGCATCCCCAGCAAGGCACTTGCATACACTGAGCCAACTAGAGAAAAAATAATTGTGAAGGATAAGGTGTGATTTCATTTATATATTGTTTACAAAGCTGACACAAGGTGCACTTAAACATATTTGTTATACATTCAGTGTGTTACTGAGGGTGACACAGGGACCATGGTTTGGTGTGCTCACCAAGCACTTGAGTAGTGAAGTTCTGTGAATAGAAGCCTTTAAAAGTTCTGGTGTTTTGACAGATGTTTAAAAGGATTTTGAAGGTTAAAACAAGAAGCTTTTTTCTTTCCCAGAATAATTTCAAATAAACAACTTAAAGGCAGCTGTTACTGCTTTCTGAGGGTCTATGTGTTATACACAATATAAGATTTCATGAATAACATTTATGAAGCTAGGTGGTTACAAGCATTGTAAAGTTTTAGAACCCTCCACCAAAACTGAAACCCAAATTAAGGAGATGGATAAAGTTGTTTTAAAGTGTTACCTTCTAATGTGTTAAAACAACGAAGTAAATTGAATAGATTCTCTGCTAGAATCTGTATTTCCTGCCAAGAATCTATGAAAAAAAAACTGAAAACAGTATATTTTATTCATGAAAAAAACCAAACAAACAAACCCCACAAACATATTAAATGTTATCAGTTTGTTGTATATTAAGCTAATAACTTTCTGTTTTTTCTTCCATATTAAGAATGTTGAATAAACAGTTTTAACATCAGTCTTAGGGAAGGCTGAAACACAAAGAGTTGGTCACATTAACTCCCTTTTGAATGTCTTTGCTCATCTGCTAGGATCTATGTAAAATTTAAAGATTTGTTACTTTGCATTAAATGAAGAGGTCATTAAATATATATATATTTTTCTGTATGTACAGAACTGCTTTTCAGTACTTAACTATGTTCTCTCACATCATTCCATACTTACTTGAAAACAAAGCAGCCCAGGCTCTGGAGACTCAGGAAAGCAATAATCTTGAACTGTAAAATATGTTCCACCCCCAAAGTACTACACATCAGGTTATGATTTTGAAGGAACTTTGTCCTCGATAGGCATTGCTGGATAGCTTATAAGCCGAACAAGTTCATGTTTGGTTAAGAAGTTGGTATACCGCAATCACATTTCTTCACTTTGGTTTCCCAATATGGACCAAACTAATGGATTCCATAGCTCTACATCCTTAGATGAAGTAAAGAGGTGTTAACTGTTTCCAAACCCAATGCTAAATTGAGCTAGCACCCTCACCACAGTAGCTGCTGTGATTCTATGCACTTTCAAGAAGACAGAAATCATCTCATCATTCTGAAGGAATTTGTTTCAGAATGATTCTCTTACCAGTGTACAGAATGCAGCCTAGAGAAATCCCATACTCTGCTTCCTCTTTCTTACTCTTTCTGCTTTCCCCCAAATATCTTCAAACTCAGTAAACCAAAGTAAAATATCCAACCACCACTGGAAATTGTAAATAAATAAATAAATGAAGTCAGCAAAATCACAGCTAGCTCAATACCAAACTACTATGGTAATTTTGCACGCCAAAGAATACCCATTCCACAGTTCTTCATTGTTCATTGCATGCAAACTGAGGTCAGCGCCTCCAAAAGCTACATACACAATTCATATTTTTAATATAACCATGAGGTGTAAGATAGTCAGGAAGTTCTTGAAGTGATCATACATCAACCAGTAGATCTGGAAGGTTGAAGAAGATGCAAATTCCCAGTCTTGAAAATTACCTTATATTTCATTTGACTATGGTAGATGTTAAAGTGTTCACAAATAATCAATACACAGAAAGATTAAGTGTTTAAACAGGATTTTATCTAAATGAGAATTATAGGATTAGATCATGTTGCCTTGCATAGAAAAAGGAATTAGCTGAGATTTGTGAAGCAAAATACTAGCAAGGACTGTGGCTTTGGTTTTGGGAGGGAGTGGGGTTAGTGAATATTATGAAACATGTACAAAAGCATCTTAGTTTTACCCAGTTTTATTTCCCTCCTACATGTTCAGCTGCAATTTTCTGTATGGCAGATTAGACTACCTAGTAAGTTTTGTTTACATATAGCACCAAACAAGCATTTGGTGTAGTAAGACTAAAGCAGCTTCAATTGACTTAGTTGCTAGTTGCATCCATTTTAGAACTAGAAGGTTCTTTAGTGATACTTTCGGGACAGAGAATTTTCATAAAGTTTTTTCCAGTCATTTGTAGACTGGTAAATAATCATTGGACCAGTAATGCAATGAACATATACTGAAGTGTTATGGAAACAGCATACAGGAAAGATACATGAACAGTTTTTAGCCTGGTATTACATTAAAAAAAAAAGCCCTGCTGGAGATAGTACCACTCGTTTTCTCTCTCTGTCCACTCCACATTGTTGCTTGATAACTATATTCTATAGTCTACTCCATTGATCTATAATTTTTTGCATGGGAGTGGTTTATTTCTGCTTGTCATGGTTTAAGACCAAATGACATTGTGGAAGATAAATGTACTTGGATATTAAAGCACTTTGGTCACAGATAACGTGCAATTTTGCAAATAACATTACTTTTCTGTGCCTTGGTGGAAGATGATTCAGTGACAGAAAGAAGTCAGGTTTAGTGCAATTTTTTCTTGTGTGTTCTTCCTATTCTACAGGAGATGGCACAGTCTTGGAGAGAGGCTGGACAGGTCAGTGTAGCAGTACCAGCTGTACTGTAGACAGATATGGGGCAGCACAGATATTGAGTCCAATGGGCTTTTTTTGCTTCCTTGTATCCCCTGGAGGTTACAGAGATAATCCTGGATCCTGGTTCATGGCTGTGAAGTTTCTCTCCACAGATTTTCTTCTAGAAACTCTTGGATATCTCAGTATTCCTAAGTGTCCTTATTTTTAGGATAGCCTGTTCAAATGGTGTCACCACTCCCAGATTTTCTGTTCCTATTGTTGGCACTCAATCTGCTCTTTCCAGACCTTTCTGACACTGTTGCACTTCTTGATTATCAACAGGTTGTTTACATTGCTTGGCTAGCTATCTATTTCCTTGAGCACATTAGAAGTTCCCTGCCATTTGTCATGGTTGTTCATATTTAATCTATTTCTAGTACAACAAAAATAATGTTCATAAGCTTATGCCAAGGGCTGTTGGACCAACTTCACAAAAAGGGATATAGAGGTCCTGATGAACTGAACATAGGTCATCAGTACAACTTTGCAGCAATGAAAACTAATCACATATTGGACACATTAGTGAAAACATAATCAGGTTAAGGGAAGTGATTATTCCTCTCTACTAGGCACCTTTGAACTGGATTGAGAATAATGTGACTGATTTAAGGTCTCTTTCAATACAACAGAGATATTGACAAATTGCAAAAAGATCAAAGCAGGGCTACTAAATGTTTGAGGCCTATTGTCCTTGGCATATAAGACAGGACCAGGGACCTTAGATTTTTTAGCTTAGATGAGTGGGTAAAAAGCTAAAGAGTGCATAATCTAATCTCAGTCTTTGAATTATTGAGAAGATGAGGTTAGACTTTTCTTAGATATGCACAGCAATAGGACAAGCAGTCATCACAAATTGCTCAAAGGGAAATTACAAATCAATATACAGAAAAAAAATCTTCACAGTAAGAGTGGTTAAGCACTTGAACATATTTTTCAGGGAGACAGTGGAATTTCTATTGAGATGTTCAAAATTTAACTGAATGAAAGGCCCTCAGCAGTCTAAAATTAGCACTGTTTACAGTAGATTTTGGACTAAATAACCTTGTCAGGAAGTAGTATCATCATTATAAACCAGGTCTGATGACATAAAATTACTAAGCAACAGAGGAGTCTTCTAATCATAAATCACCACCAATTTTAAGAGACATCAAAAATCTTTGCTATCAAACTTGCAAATGCATGTGCTAGTTCAGTCAACATCATAGTTCCATAATTTGAACACAAGGAGCTCATCTGTACCAGTTCCAGTGCTTCATATTTGCATAGTTACATTTTTTTTTCTCATCTTCTTCTTGACCCTGTGCTTAGAAACATCATAATTTAAATTCTGAGGATAAGTGTTCATTTAATTTTGCTCTGCACCCAGACAGCCTTCACTCTGAATACATTATTTTCTCCATATCAATCTCACTTCTTGTTTGTAATTCTTAAAAGGCTTTACATGACTGAAGAACTCTGATTATTGTTATTAACTCCCTCACAAAACCTAACTCATGATTTTTTTGTAATTCTTCCTTTATCCCTGACTGGATACAGTTGTCTCACCTGATTAGTACTGTTCATTCTTGGTAGGGTTACTGCTTACTTTTGATATCTTTTTTAAGTAAGTTATCCACCTGCTTATATCTGGAACAGTTATAAAAGGTGATTTTTCTCTTTTCAAAGGATGCAAATTGCAAATAGTGTTTTACTTTTTATGACTTAACATAACCAAACTTCCAACATATGCATGTCCTTGAGGTTTTCCAACCATACTACTTCACTTACTGTTCTCTTAATGTCCTGTTTTAGAAACAAACCTCTGCCAAAATACAACGTAACTGTCAGTACCTTAAATGTTGTTCTTTATTAGCAGAGAAGCAACCTACATGTAATTTCCATTTGTTTTGACATGATGTCAGGTCTTACTGACCATCTCATTTTTTCTTGATAGCATACCCATACCCTTGGCATCTTCACATGCTAATTAGCAGAAGATTTGACACTGTAGTGTGGTCTGTGTTAGAATTGCATTGACATCTTCTAGGAAAATTTGTGATGGAAATAAGAAGCAAGGAAGCTAGTGGCAAAGAATCTTTGACACAAAAATATTGTCAGCATTCCTTGATAATTGCAAGTATAATTGAAAAACTTCAGATGCAATTACTTATACACTTGATCATACTTGAAATACATCCACATTTGTTCTCCTTTATAAACTAAATTGATGTGATGTAAGTTTAACGGTCAGCAAAAATAGCCAAAATATTTCTCTTTTCCTTTCAACAATAGTGTTATATGGAGAGGAAAAAAAAAAGAATATGCATCTCAACTGCCAGTGTCCCCACATGATTTTAATGGAATGAGTAGTGTCTCATGGCAATAGGTCTCAGGAAGTGCTCAAATCTTCTATTAGAGATCTATTGCTTTAGTCTTAGTTTTGCCCTTTACTCAGTATGTGCATTTAGATCAGTTATTTCACTTGTGTTCAGTTTATTCATCTGTGAATAAGTTATTCTAATACTTCAGTGCTTCAGAGAGGTGTTGTGAGAATTAATGAATAAATGTTTACATTGTATTTTCAGAGCATCATATCAGAGAAACAATGTTGGTATTAAATTCTTTTATTGAAAGAAATCACATAAAGTCATTTCAGGGCTAGCTACCAAAAAAATACACTGCTTCAATTATTTTTCAGTGTACTTACTGTTTAGAAAACATAACAATTCAAGTTGATAAACTGATAAGCAGTTACTCGTGACAGAATGCTGAACGAAGATTATATGCCAAAGAGCATATTGTCTGATTCAGTATTTCATTCAAAATGTGAAAGACAATGCTATATAAGATGATATTTCTGATGCTTGCTAGGGAAATTAGTTCTAAGCACTTGACTACATCTGTCATCAAGCTAAGAGACAAATTACAGTTTCCTGAAAATTACCCTCCTCCTCCCAAGTTAAGGAAAGATCTTGGAATCTTTACTTATGCTTAGAATATTAACTACAGTTACACTCACTGATTTCAGTGAAGTTGGGTAATTTTAGAGAATGACTGTCCAGGATTATTTCACAGTACCATTATCTAGTTCTGATTTTTCTTTTATGTGTACCTCCGTCAAAGATCAGAGCTCTATTGTGCTGGGCACTGTAAAGACAAGTAATCAGAAATAAAGCTTCTGCTCTAAATACTTCCTAATGTAGATAGGAGTAAAAATGCACCAGGGACATGAAGCAGTAAATGCAGTAAAGAGAATGAGGTGATTATGAACAGACATCTTAGCTTGCAGTTTCCTGAACTGAGTTCTGTGTAGTCACACACCACCAAGAAGGGTGTCAGATATTGTTACCTGGAATATCTTGCACAGTGGCTGTCCTCCTTTCATTGATGAATATTCTAATTAGTAGAATATTTTATTAGACTCTTTTTCATTATTCCTCTTGTCTAAAATTTTTTTAGTTTATTATATTCCTGTCTTTTTTTTTTTAACCCTTTTTCTTTTTATAAAGAAAATTTGGTTTGTGTTTTGTTTGGTTTTGTTTTTAAAGGTGCTCAGAAGCACCTTTTAGGAGAGTATTCAGGGTCTGGGTATTAACATTTCCAAGGGCACTTTCTTATAACACCAAAATAGCAGCTTATATACTTAGCTTCTCAAAGTGTAACATACTAGGTAGATACTCCTGTAGAGTTCACTGTCTTTTGCCATATGTAAGATACGGCATGAAAAGTTTATGGATCATAGGTATTAAATTTAGGCTCATTCCTTTCCTTGCCAAATGTATAAAAATTAAGCATGGAATCTTAATACTTTGACTTTGGACAGATTTTGGTTTTCTAATTAACAATAGGAACCTAAGATGAATATTCAAATATGACTTGTATTTCTTAGCCTTAAGGTAGTCCAGAATTACACCAACTTCTGGTTTGAAGTCAATTAACTATTTTGGAAAGTTTTACCTTACACTGCTAGTAGTGATGAACATAATCCATTGTCAGTTTTATTCTAATGACTTGATGTTTCTGAATGTGAAAAATTTAGAATAAAACAAAGCAAAAGTCTTCTGGAATTACCCAAAATATTCCAACAAGTAATTGAAGAACAAAAGCACAGCTGAATCACAAAATGTGATGGACAACAATCATTTGAAAAAGAAAGACTGAAAGAATAAATTAACAATTGACTTTTGAATACGTATACAGTAGTTGAACTGCAGTAACAGCAACATGAAATTGAAGCTGGAATTTGGTCTTTGGGGTAAATCAACTATACACAATGAAAAGATGTTGAGTTTTTTGTTTGTAATTAATAGTTCGCACTGATATTCCTATTTCTGAGAGAGGCATTAGATTTCAAAATATTTGCTGCTGCATTGCCTGACTTACACTGTAAAAAGGAAGGTAGTTATACTATTATACTAAAATAGCCTGCATGATCAACAGGGAGATGGTTAATGTTGAACAACACAAATGTAATATGTGTTATTTTCTGTTTTCCTCTGCTTCTTTAGCACCTTTGTTACTTAGGTAACTGACTCATGTAGGTTTCACAGATGGATGCTTTTCATCAAGATAGGAACTAAATGAACTGCTATAAAAGGAGATAAGACACCACCCCTTTCACTTCAAATAAAGCTCATTTAGGATATATACCTACTTCCTAAGACTACATGGATCAATAAAGAAAAGTTTCACACAGGCTATACCATACCACATTCAATTTAAAGTAGTTTCAATCTGTAATAATCACAGTCAAATTTCAGGCTTCTGACCACAATGTATTTATGAAAAGAAAAAGTGGGAAAAATTAAGTTTTGGTGGGTTTTGTTTGCTTTGGTTTGGTAGGTTGGTTTCATTTGTTATTTGCTTGGGTTTTTTTTCCTGTAGTTTTTCTACCCTGCAGAACAACTCAAGATTGTGAAGCTCATAGGGAAGAAAACAGTGACTGTCATAATAAAAATTTGGAAATATTTGTCATATTTCAAAGCTTAATTCATCATAAAACAGAATGAAACACAGTATGATATTCAAATTGTATCAATAAACTTAAACTAGTTCTAAACCAGCAAAGGAGAAAATTATTTTTTCTGACTTCGAACAGAAGATATTGGATCGTTCTTTCTTTTCCCTGTATGCCTTAAAATTCTCTGTGATGTTGTTAACTTTGAACTTACTGCATTTCTGATCTCTGTACAGGGAGATTTAAAAGAGATTCAGAGGAGTGACATGAATTGTGCAGTCTCATAAAACTTTTTACTGAACAAGCAGAAATATACACATATCCCAAAGTAAGTGCTGTCTAAACCAGTGAGTCATGCAAAACAGTACAATCTCCTGTGCAATTATATATGTGGTTCCAACAGCATTTATAATTACATTTGTACTAGAACAACAAAAATGACATGGATACATAATTTTCAAGCCTGAATTAGCTCACAACCACCTCTTTGGCAGGGTGGTCTGAAATTTGCTTTCATTGTTCATTACATTGCAGAACATGGCAAGACGTATTCATGTATCCTTACTGAATGAAATTCCGAGGGTTTAATGGGTCTCAGACTACTACACTCTTCATTGGACCCCTTTAAATAATAGTACAATTTGTAGAATTTCATTCTTATTTATTTGCTTAATATATTTAAGGTTTGATCTCCTAGACTTTTTAGGAAATAAAAGCAAGGAAATAGTACCATTGGGAGCCTGATCTATAACAATTCTACCCCCAAATAACATGGCCTCACAAATACGGTGAGATCTCTGTTGTACAGCCATACTTCCAGATCAGAGAGTTTTAACTGCATAAATGTGTCGCTATGAACATGAGCTCATCAGCAACAGCAAAAGAAAATCAACTGGAAATCTGCACAAATAATTATTATGTAAACACTTCAAAAGCCATTTGTACAGCCAAACAGCTTGTAATGTCCAAAACCAGAGAAAACTGTAAATGAGCTACATTCATATGGCATTAATCGGTTCTTTTGCAACATTGTATCTCAAACTATGTAATAGATCCAAAGTATACTGCAGAGATAGATGTTATTCAACTAGACAATTCAGTTCGTACAGACCTGCTTTGCTGCAGATTTCTGTTAAATGTTTTTTTTCACAAATGTCCCTAACTCACATAGGAATACATTACCTGAACAAATATGTGTCTTTAAATCTATTGCCTATTCAGCCTTTAAGACACATAGCTGGAAAACTGTGTCTTTTTGATGGCTTTATATTAATTGCTGTGCTCAATGTCTGACTCCTTATGCAACTAAGATCTTTATTTTATGGGTTTTTAAGCACCTTGTTTATGACATCATAGAATTTTAAACTGAAAGGAAAAAAAAAAATCTTTTATGTCAACACCATAAGAAGTTTGCCTGACATAGATTTTGGAAAAATGGCTGTAAATCTTTCAGATAAAGATAAAAGAATAGACTTATCCAGTTATTTTAGTTCTTAAAATACATATTATATTGGAAAACAGAATAGAAATTTTATTATAACTGAAAATAAATATAATTATTTAAGGATGTAAGTCTAAACTAAGAGATAAAATTTGTATTAGTGAAGAAGGAATGAAACTTCATGGTTCATCACACTCAGGACTGCCATTTATTGCATGGTTATAACAATCTTGCCTCTATGCTACTTCATTTTTAACTGTTCAAAAACTGCTGCTGATGATGTATCATTGTAATAGTAAATATTTTTCTCTGCTTTTATGCATCACCTCCAAGAGAAAACTAATATACCTATCAGTTTAGGTGTGGGAGAAAGAGCTTCTTTTTAAAACAAAACAAAACAAAAAAAAAACAAAAACAAAAACAAATCCCCAACATATTTAGATCCAGGTAGGATTTTCAGTTAAAGACAATGATTCATTTTGATTAGTGATACATCATGCTGGCAAAATAAATGATGTTTCAAGTTGTAAAAGCTGCATTAAAATTACTATATTTTACATTTTACCCTACCTTTTTCATAGAGAAATAATTGAATACTTTAGGCAAATAGGGAAGTGAATAGTGTCTAAAGTTATGCTCAAAAATGCACAGTATAAGAGTGCCATCTTCTGGAAATAATATTCCTTACACGTCTAGTTTCAATTTAATCCTCAGCTCACAAGAAATATTAGTTAAAGATTAATGATGTTTACTTGCCTGTTTGCCCTGTATTTTTCTTTTCATTTGTCTATGCTAGCCTTAAAGTTAGTAGTCCCTGTTCAAATATTTTTCTATACAACGACCTAGATAGTGTAAATTTAATAATCAGACAGAGTTTAAACTTTCAGGTTTGAAAATAGAGGCACAGTTCCTAAGGGTTAGACCAAACAGAACAATAAACTTCTTTCAACAGAAAAGAACCAACATTGTCTTGTTTTAAAAGGTTTTTGTCCTTTATCTTGCTAAGCTTTGACAAAATATAAAATAAAATGAGACTGTTACTTCCCATTGTTGTCTGAAATTTCCAAGTGATTCCTTTGCTCTGTTCACTCTGTTCTGAATGAGGAGAAAATTTCTGAATATTAGAACATGAAACTGTACATTCTTCTGAGGCAGACACATACCCATACACACACTCCACACACAAAGTCTCCAGATAGAAGTATTTTTCAAGAAAAATAATTTGGACGAACTATTCACTCTTCCAAATACACATGCAATGTCTGCTAACTGATAAAAAAATATTCTGGTCAAGGTACCTCTATTTCTAAAAAAACCCATGGAATACAGTTAATTTTAATCCCAATTACAATAAAGAAACCCCTATGCTCTATAAACATAGACAACTCAGGGACGTAGTAATAGCACAAATACCCAACTTACACCAGAAGACCTAGTATATGTAAATTGCACATTTAAAACACATGTTAAGGCTTTGCACTGTATGGGAGTGAGGCCTTGGAGAAGTGATGTGTAAAACACTGTCCTCCCTTCTTGCCTTGGAACCCAATAAAATCAAATCTCATCCACTGTACTTCAGACAAGATTTTTCTGTCTGTGGTTATTTTTTATATGTTTTTTCAGTCCCTAGCTTTCATTTTTCATGTCATTTTTCATATTACTGCTACCAAAACCAATAATCATTTGTCCTGTATCTCACTCATTCTTTGTGCACTTAAAAACCTCCAAAATGAAATTCCCCTTTTTCTCCACTCTTACCTTCCCAGATTAAATATACCTATTTGTCATCCTTCCAAGCTCTCCACTTTCTGTTGTCAACAATCAGTCTGCCCTTTTAGACCTTCTGTCCCAGAGGGATTTTCTTTCTGACCAGACCCTATATTCTGTTCAGCTAATCAACAGCATGCTCCACATCTTCCCTCAAGGAAGTTAAAAATATGCTCTTGTGACTTTTGTAGATATTCCTTCCTTCCCAGCTCAGAACAAAGAAGAAAAAAAAAAAAAACCAACATCTTTCTAAAAGTGTTTTGATCAGATTAAAACTGAAGTATATATAGAATTGGTTCAAGGTTACCATATTATCAGTATGTATATTAAAACAATCCTTCACCTCTTCCCAAATGAAAGTCCCGCTAATTTGATTGATTTACTAATAATTAAATGCTTGTGTTGATTTGGTTGCAATTTTTCAATTCTGTATTCCACCTCATGTCATCTCCTTTGAACTGTTAATACTGATTTTGGAAATTTCAATTCCCACTAATGTATTCTTGTAAACCAACAGTTTGAAATTACACTGTTATAAGCATTATCATAACAGAATTTTAGAAAACTGGTATTCTTAAACACAGATGTCTGCTCTGTCTTATCACTGTCCTGTGGATGATGGATACAAATTAAAAGACACATGCAGAGAATTTGGAGAGCATCCAAGAATGCTGAGACTCAAAATATTGATATAAACATATTACAGTACTATAAACTGTTTTGTAGATATAGAAAACTTCTTTCACTGTCACTTTCAAAATCATATTTCAAAACAAAAAAATGAGATGAAGTATCATAGAGATATATTTTTCAATACTAAAGAGTGAAATGGGAACATCTAACAGACTAAGAGACTAGTTCTTTGCCCAAAACTTCCTACAATCTAATATTAATTAGGAGGAACTGAATTAAGTACAATAGTATAAGAGAGTATTATGAAACACGATGAAAGATACAAGTTAAAACAAGCAAAAAATGTATATTTATTGTTCTTTTGTATTCTAAGGGCAAGGTTTTTAAGATGAACAGTGATGGAAAACAGAACTGGAAGAGACTTATTCGATAAGTACTCTTATTTCAAGAAACAATGTCTCACAATTCAAAAGCAAAATGACAGTGCAGAGATTAAACAGATTTAGATATGCTGAATGATGCAGGAACCCTGGTGACAGAGGATGCAAAGAAGGTATAAGTATTGAATGCCTTCTTTGCTTCAGTCTTCACTGTTAGGACCAGCCCTCAGGAGACCCTGATCCTGGAAGTAAGAGTGAAAGCCTGGAAGGAGGAAGTCTCTCCAGTGGTTTATGAGGATTGGGTTAGAAATTAATTGTATAAACTGAACGCACACAAATCCATGGTCCCTGATGGGCTGCAGGATGGGATTCACTAAAGGTCAGTCACGTCTGACTAATGTGATAGCCTTCTACAATTGTGTGACCGAATGGGTAGATGAAGGGAGAGCAGCGGATATTGTCTACCTTGACTACAACAAGGCTTTTGATACTGTCTCCTGTAACATCCTTGTGGGAAACCTCAGGAAGTGTGGGTTAGAAGAGCAGACAGTGAGAGGGGTTGAGAACTGGATGAACAACAGAGCTCAGAGGGTTGCAATCAGTGGTGCAGAATCCAGCTGGAAAACTGTAAGTGCTGGTGTTTCCCGGGGGTCAGTTCTGGGTCAAGTCTTATTCAAGATCTCCATCAATGATCTGGATTAAGGGATGGACTGTGCCCTCAGCAAGTTTCCTGATGATTCTAAAAGGGAAGGAATGGCCAATACACAAGCAGGCCGTGCTGCTATCCAGAGAGATCTGGACAGACTGGAGAGCTGGGCAAAGGAAAACCTAATGAAGTTCAACAAGGATAAGTGTAGAGTACTACACCTGGGAAGAACAACACCATGCACTAGTACAGGTTAGCGGCAGAGCCACTGGAAAGCAGGTCCATAGAGATGGACCTTGGGGTTCTGGTGGACAGTAAGTTTCCCATGGAACAGCAATGTGCTGTGACCAGGAAGGCCAATGGTATCCTAAGGTGCATAAAGAATGCGGCCAGNGGACCAGCCCTCAGGAGACCCTGATCCTGGAAGTAAGAGTGAAAGCCTGGAAGGAGGAAGTCTCTCCAGTGGTTTATGAGGATTGGGTTAGAAATTAATTGTATAAACTGAACGCACACAAATCCATGGTCCCTGATGGGCTGCAGGATGGGATTCACTAAAGGTCAGTCACGTCTGACTAATGTGATAGCCTTCTACAATTGTGTGACCGAATGGGTAGATGAAGGGAGAGCAGCGGATATTGTCTACCTTGACTACAACAAGGCTTTTGATACTGTCTCCTGTAACATCCTTGTGGGAAACCTCAGGAAGTGTGGGTTAGAAGAGCAGACAGTGAGAGGGGTNAATATTTACAAATATCTGAAGGGGAGGTGTCAAGTTGAAGGGGCCAGTCTCTTTTCAGTGGTGCCCTGCAATAGGACAAGAGGTAACGGTAGCAAGGTGAAACGGAAAACGTTCCACCTCAGCATGAGGAAACTTCTTCACCGTGAGAGTGACAAAACACTGGAACAGGCTGCCCAGGGAGTTTGTGGAGTCTACTTCTCTAGAGACTTTCAAGACCTGCCTGGATCTGTTCCTGTGTGGCATGCCTTAGGTGTTCCCGCTCTGTTGGGGGGTTTGGATTCGATGATCTCCCTTCCAACATCCCATTCTATGATTCTGTGATTCTATGATTCTATGATTCTGTACTAAAACACCTTAATTAGAAATATGCAAGATGTATGCAGATATATTTAGTTTTACAAATTAGTTGTCTTCACTGTCCTGTGAATAAGACCATTCCATACAGGAGGAAAGTTGAATGAACCAGTGCAGTGGTCACAGCATGAGGTACACCATACTAAGTGCAGGGCTACGGTGTCTCCTAGATGTCATCTTGGTTCTCTGCAGTGTCATCACTACTGTGTTTGGAATACCTCTTCCTTAAAGAGAATTTTATCAATTTTGGGGTGGGGGTTGTTTTGTTTTGGTTTTATTTTTGTTTGTTTTTTCTGTTTCTTCTCTTAAAGTCTGTTCCAGCACCCTACTTGATTTCATATGTCTTTTTATAAGCTTCTTCAATTTTATGGGTTTTTTTTTTAGTTTTTATACAGAATCATATTTGATAACTAAACTATGGCATGAGTTCTGTTTCTGACTAAACAAGGTCATTCTTAGAGTTCATCGACCAACTAAATTTTATCAAGCCCTCACATCTTGAAGTCTTGTAGCCCAGGATATAATTTCTCCAATTTTAATTTCCACTGTTTCTATGACATAAGAATTCTCTTCTATCTCAAACAATACTGTATCAAAATCCATGTTCTCTGAAATGTCAAGATATCTGTGTTGTCTGTCTAGTCCCTTACCTAAAATATTAAGTATATTTTCAGCAACCGTACATGCAGATTTTCAGTAGTGAATTACCGGCACACTAATTATTCATGGTTTTGCATAGCCTTTATCTTATTTCTTTTTTCCTCCAGTTTATCCACTTGTTTGTTTTGTGACAGTCTTCAAACACTTTTTATGAAGTTCAGGGAGATTGTCTAGAAGAAACAATCAGCTGACAATGAAAAAAATATCAGATAATCTGGCACTATTTTTAATGGAAGCTAATATTGCAAGTATTAGTACTGTAACATTAAAAAAACACAATATAATGAACCTTGTGTTAAAATTGTGTTAATAACATCTTCCACTGAAAGCAGTCACCAGCTTTGCCAGCAATTTCACTAAAAGTTGCTACACTACTGTTAAAAGATTTTTTAAATCCTGTTCTTAATACATTAATTTTAATTTGCTCAACATTTTTATAGGTCCAAGACTTAAAAAGATAAATAATAGCATGACATTTTAAAGTTATTTTACACTATAGAATTCTGTCAAAGTATCACTTCTAAACATTCACTTTGAAACAAGCATGAGAAATAAATTTGGTAAGACAATGTTGCATATTTAAAAGGCAAGCTACAAAATGATAATGGACAAGCAAGACCCTTTAGCTACTACTAACCTACTGTCCACATGTCAGGTTATTTTTTTTTTTAAATTGACTTGCACAGTTTGTCACTGACTTACCTGGATGTCAAACAAAATTAGACCAAAGAAAGGAAATATGCCTAAGTAGTAGTGAATAGGTCTACTGTCTTTTCTAGAAGACATGGCTAATTAGGTAGCTACAATCTAAATTTTTAATTTTTTTTCTATATCATCTCACAGGTAAAAATAGACAGAGTTAACATTAAACTGATCTTTGAATCTCAACACATGCACAGAATTAAAAAACTATGAAAATTTTAAGTTTGCCACAGGAAGAGTTCCCCCTTTGATTACCTTGTTACAGTTCTTTTTTTTTTTTTTTTTTACCCAATCCGGAATCTTTTCCTATGTAATCAGAGACTAACTAAAAAATCTCCCCATAGATAAGTATTGTCACAGGAGTAGTGAATACCTATAAGTAAAGAGTAACTGTAAGAAGTTTAAAAATCTGCAACTCACTGTATGCTTAAAGAATGAGAACAGGAGATCTAACTTCACTCATGCTGAAATATTTTCACTTATATCTGATAGTGAGTATTCTTCAGTTCAAAGCGCATCTTTGAAATCAGAAGCTAATAAAGAAAACTGAAAGATAAGAAGATTATTTTTCTGGTCCATAGCTCAAGAATACAGTCAGGAAAATGCATGCAGCTCTGCTTTGTCAAAATCAGAAAACTAGTAATATTCTAAATATAAAATTAGTCATTTATGGGTATATAAATTCTAAATATAGAGGTGACAGTGTATGATTTCTTCTTGTTAGTTTGCTGTTAGACAACAAATTCAAGAAAATCAATAATTTTTTAAAAAAAATACATACATACAATAAAGTCAATCAGTCTGAAGTCCTGTGCAAGAAATCAGAATGCAAGGATACTGTAGTAAACAATGAGCTACAGGAAGAAATATTCATAATATTTTATTCAATGTTTTGACTTTGTCTAGGAACTTATAAAAAGAAGATATTGGAGGTTATTTCTATACACAAGAACATATTTTTAAACACTGATGTTAGGTTATTCAGTTAAATAATCTGAGTTTATCAACCGTCTAATGTCATTTTGCAACGGGATATGTGAAATGAATATGGAGTTATTTGGAACCTAGACAGTTAATTTATCTAAAAGGAATCACAACTTGCAGAGTTCAGTGTTTGATGTACATATTCTGTGAGGAATACAAAGAAATTGTCTGAGCAGATAAGGATCAGGTTAGGAAAGTCAAACCCTGAGAGAATTAAATACGGCCAGGGACATCAAGGGTAACAAGAAAAATGTCTACAAGTATGTCAGTGATAAAAGGAAGGCTAGGGAAGATGTGGGCCCTCTCTAGAAGAAAACAGGTAACCTGATCATGATGGGTATGGAGAGGGCTGAATTAATCAATGACTTCTTCACCATCAGGTGCTCCAGCCACATTGCCCAAGTTGTAAAGGCAAAGGCAGGGACTGGGAGAAGGAAAATCCTCCCACTGTAAGTGAAGATCAGGTTCAAGGACATTTAAAGAACCTGAAGGTATCCAAGTCCATGGGACCCAGTGAGGACCATCTGAAGGTCCTGAAGGAACTGGCAGATGAAATTGCTAAGCTGCTTTCCATCATATTTGAAAAGTCATGTCAGTCTGGTAAAGTCACCACTAAAGGTAAAGGGGAAATGGTACCCCCATTTTCAAAAAAGGAAAAAAGGAAGATCTGGGGAACTCCAGGCCAGACAGTCTCACTTCTGTGCCTGGAAAGATCATAGAGCATATGCTCTTGAAGGCTCTGCTAAGGCACACGCAAAATAAGGAAGTTATTGGTGGCAACCAATATAGCTTTATCAAGAGTAAATCATGCATAAGAAATATGTTGGCCTTTTAAAATGGAGTTACAGCATTGACTCATAAGGGAAGAGAAACTGACATCATAAATGATGGACTTGTGCAAAGTGTTTGACACTGTTCCTCACAACATCCTGGTCTCTGAATAGGACAGACATGAATATAATGGATGGACCAGTTGGTTGATAAGGAATTGGCTGGATGGTTGCACTCAAATAGTTGCAGTCAACAGCAAAATATCCAAGTGGAGATCACTGATGAGTGTTGTTCCTCAGGTATCATTAATGTGACCAGTGCTATTTAAAATCTGTGTTGGTGATATGAACAGTGAGATCGAGTGTACCCTCAGTAAGTTTGTGGATGACACCAATCTGTGTGGTGTGGCTGACATGCTGGAAGGAAGGGATGTCATCCAGAGGGACCCTGAGAGGTTTGAGAGCTGGTCCTGAAAACCTCATGAACTTCAACAAGGCCAAGTGAAAGTCTCTGCACCTGGATTGGGACAATCCCAAGCACTGATGTAGGCTGGATGGAATATGGATAGAGAGCAGTTATGAGGAGAAAGACTAAGGTGCTGGTTAATGAAAAGCTCAGTATGAGCCAACAATGTTCAAGCACAGCTCAGAAAGACAGCCAAGTCATGGGCTGCATCAAATGAAGTATGGTCAGCATATGATGGAGGTGATTCTGTCCCTCTACTTTGCCCTTGTGAAACCACACCTGAGTCCAGCCCTGGAGCCCCCAATAGAAGAACAAGGCTGCAAGACAGTCTAGAGAAGGGCCACAAAGATGGGATGGAACACCTCTCTTCTGAGGACAGGCTGAGATAGTTGAGGCTGTTCAACCTCGAGAAGAGAAGGCTCCAGGAAGATCATATTGCAGTCTTCCAGTATTTAAAGGGGCCTATGAGAAAGCTGGAATGGGACTCATTACAAGCGCTTGTAGTGATAGGAGGAAGGGGTAATGGCTTCAAACTGNGCAGTCAACAGCAAAATATCCAAGTGGAGATCACTGATGAGTGTTGTTCCTCAGGTATCATTAATGTGACCAGTGCTATTTAAAATCTGTGTTGGTGATATGAACAGTGAGATCGAGTGTACCCTCAGTAAGTTTGTGGATGACACCAATCTGTGTGGTGTGGCTGACATGCTGGAAGGAAGGGATGTCATCCAGAGGGACCCTGAGAGGTTTGAGAGCTGGTCCTGAAAACCTCATGAACTTCAACAAGGCCAAGTGAAAGTCTCTGCACCTGGATTGGGACAATCCCAAGCACTGATGTAGGCTGGATGGAATATGGATAGAGAGCAGTTATGAGGAGAAAGACTAAGGTGCTGGTTAATGAAAAGCTCAGTATGAGCCAACAATGTTCAAGCACAGCTCAGAAAGACAGCCAAGTCATGGGCTGCATCAAATGAAGTATGGTCAGCATATGATGGAGGTGATTCTGTCCCTCTACTTTGCCCTTGTGAAACCACACCTGAGTCCAGCCCTGGAGCCCCCAATAGAAGAACAAGGCTGCAAGACAGTCTAGAGAAGGGCCACAAAGATGGGATGGAACACCTCTCTTCTGAGGACAGGCTGAGATAGTTGAGGCTGTTCAACCTCGAGAAGAGAAGGCTCCAGGAAGATCATATTGCAGTCTTCCAGTATTTAAAGGGGCCTATGAGAAAGCTGGAATGGGACTCATTACAAGCGCTTGTAGTGATAGGAGGAAGGGGTAATGGCTTCAAACTGGAAGGGGGTAGATTTAGATCAGAAATTAGTAAGAGATTCTTCACTGTAAGGGTGGTGACACACTAGAACAAGTTTCCCAGGGAAGTTGTGGATCCTCCATCACTGGATGTGTTCAAGAAAAATTTGGATGGGGCTTTGAGCAACTTAGTCTAGTGTGAGGTGTCCCTGATATGGCAGGGGTTTGGAACTAGCTGATTTTTAAGATCCCTCCAAACCCAAAACATTCTGTGATTCTATGGTTCTGTGATTCTAACATTCCATGATACTATGATATTCTTATTGTAACTATTTGAAAGACTATAAAATCTCAGCTACACTAGTGAAAAGAAAGGAAGCACAAATACACGGGCTTGCCTCACAGGCTCCTCTTCCTCTAACTGACAAAAATTCTTCCATGTTTTGTGACATCTTTACAGACCACGGTAATATACCTTTCTTTACTTCCTAGAGAAATTCTTCAAAACTCCCCCTGACATACCAGAAAGTTCCTTGTCACACTGCTATGACCTCAGCAGAATGTAGTTATTTTTAGCCGAGATAACAAACATTCAAAATTCTACAAGCACTGTTTAGTCATTAGGGGTTTTTTCTTTCAGTTTGTTCCTCTGTTACTTAGATCTTCAAGGATTCATTTTTTCAAGTAATAAAAATATTTCCAGAGTAACACCTTTTTAATTTTTAGAGTTTATTTGTTCATAATGTGCTATGATTCTCTGCTTTCATGCATCCATAAGAAACACCTACTAGAATTTAGGAGAGGGAGTGGGAAAAATATAATAGAATTAGATGAGTATTAGGAAAAAATCCTCAAGAGTTAAATCCTGACAAAGCAGAAAAAGTTTAGAAGTAAATTTATATCATTTTTTAAATATCTTAATAGGGAGAAAATATAAAACATTAAATGAGTGTTTAGTGAGGACATAACAGAAAGCAGTGGACTGATAGTTGAAAAAAAAAAAAGATTGTTTTAAAATAAATAAATAAATAAATAATAGCGTATTGGTAGGTGTTGAAATAATCTAAGAATCACCGAATGATATGGCTTGAAAGAGACCTCTGGAAATCAAACCCCCCTGCCAAAGCAGGATCACCTAGGGCAGGCTGCACAGGAACATATCCAGGTGGGTTTTGAAGGTATCCAGTGAAGGAGACTCCACAACTTCTCTGGACAGCCCGTTCCAGAGATTCCTTCTCCTTTTGAAAACTGTCATATTTTTAATAGCAATTCAAATAATACTGGATTACATTTTGAGCTAAATGTCTTCTCCCTTGATTTGAATAAGAACTCATTCAGAAAAGTCCTATGGTGTGCTGTGGATAATTTATGGTCAAAATGGTCAGAGTTATTTCTGTAAAATATGTATCAACTCACCTCAAAACACATATATTACTCAAAAAGAGGTGTTGATCTTTCATGAAGAATTTATGAATTAATGAACTTTCAGATGTATAACCTGTTATTTTACATCAGGTTGTTTTGGCACACAACCAAACATTGAAAACTCATTTTTCAACACATCACCATAAAAATACAGATTCTAACAGCCAGTTTGAGAACAAGCCAATCTCTTTTCCCTTTATTAACAATATCTCATCTTAGAAGTTATTGATATAATATCATTACTTCTCAGATTGTGATAAACCTGTGCCGTAAAAGCAATTTAATTACATGTTATGGGTATTTGTTTAAAACATTGCTGAAAATGTTTTTGCAATTCATCATGTGCATCATAGTAGTCCTTTGCTTTGCAGAATCCTTGATTCTACACTATTAGAAATGACTTTTCCATTTCTCTTTTTTTTTTCTGAACCAAAGTACTAATGGTGAAAGATTAAATAAAAAAAAATTCACAGCACTTATGTTTGTAATCAGAAGAATCATTTAAAAGTCTCTTCATGTGTTGGTTGTGTTTACTTTCTACTGCTGATAAAATCAGTACTGTTAGGGCCATTATTTGACTTTGAGTGTTTTATACAAAATCTACACTTTCTCATTTTCTTATCTGTAGACTCAATAATCCACAGGCTGAACTATTTTTCATTACTGCTATTTCACCAAACTGATCTAGTAAATTGTGTTCTTCCTCAGTTCCTTTGTTCTGATATATTTGCCTAGCTTTTCTAACTCACATATGAACTGGACATAAAACCTGTTTAATATAAATTGAAGCAGACAAATAAAATGAGCTTTAAAATTCAGGACACTTAGCAATGGATGTCCAACAGTTGGGCAGCAGTCATTTAATACACTTTTGAACAGCTGAGAATAAAGAAAGAATACATTTCTGCAATGCCAAATCTTTTTGTGTTGTCTCTTCTTCAAATATTCTCTTTATGTAAGGAACACATTACAAAGGCTTAAAGAATGCCCTTACAGAGATGAAAACTGAAGGAGTGGGCACAAATAGCTTAATCTAAAACAAAAGAAAATTAAATCTTTAAACTTCTTTTAAAGTTTTGATCTTAGGCTGAAAGATATCATGGGGAGATGACAGATCTGCTGCCACTGGGTTAAATTAAAGCACTATAAATTACATCACCTGGCTATGCTTCTTTCCAACATCCTCGTATTGAATGAAGATTCATTAGAGAATGTCAGCTTGTCATGAATTTTACATGAATGAATTCTGAGTTTGTTAATTACAAGTAGAATCTACTTCTTTATATTTCCTAAGAAACAAAGAAATATATTACACCAGCTACTCTGAAACATCCGAAGCAGCATAATAAACCTTTTACATCTAGAAGCTTAGTCCAGCCTGACCAGTCTCCCAGGATGAGTACTAAAAGAGAGAGGTGAGATGACAGTGAGAAAGAAGTTTTCTGAGAGACATCTTTATGGATTATTGTGCCCAGTGATCAAAATAAAACACTCTCAATGGAATACTTGAACTATGCAAGCTGGAAAATTCCTATGACTGCCTGCCTTGTTGAAGACATGATAAAGGAAGGTTTGCTACGTCAGGATTGTTGCCAGCATACATTATGAAGAAATAAAAGTGAAGACATCCCTGTTGTAATTGGCTATATCAACTAGAGGACAAATAATTAATCAGAAAGTTTGTATTTGTTTCTGACTAAAACCTAGAACAACACCAGATTTAGTCTCACAACAGAACTGCCTCCCTCAACCTGCTGGTCACACTTTCTGGGATGCAAGCATACATTACTAGGTCATGTTGAGCTTCTTGTCAGCCACCACTCTCAAGTCTTTTTCTGCAAGGCTGCTTTCAATCCATTCTCCACCTAGCCTGCATCTGTGCTTGGGATTGCCCCAATCCAGGTGCAGAGACATTCACATGGCCTTGTTGAAGTTCATGAGGTTTGCAGGACCAGCTCTCAAGCCTCTCAAGGTCCCTCTGGATGGCATCCCTTCCTTCCAGCATGTCAGCCACACCACACAGATTGGTGTCATCCACAAACTTACTGAGGGTACACTCGATCTCACTGTTCATATCACCAACACAGATTTTAAATAGCACTTGTCCCAATACAATAGGCGTTCATCTATGCATGCCTCTTGGCATTTTTGGCTGACTTCCTCTTTGTTGGGATACATCTACAGTTTCTGAGCTTGGAGGAGGTGATCCTTGAATATTAACCAGCTTTCCTGAGAACCTTTTCCCTCCAGAGCGGTGCCCCAGAGTACTCTGGGGCAGATCCCTGAAGAGGCCAAAGTCTGCTCTCCTGAAGTCCAAGATTGTGAGTTTGCTGTGCACCCTGTCCTAAGAAACCTGAACTTCACCATTTCACAGTCACTGTAGCCAAGACTGCCCTTGAGCTTCCTATTATCTACCAGACTCTCCTTGTTGGTGAGAACAAGGTCCAGCATAGCACCTCTCCTAGTCGGCTTCTCTATTACTTGGAGAAGAAAGTTATCATCAATGTGTTCAAGGAACTTCCTGGAACTTCCAGTCTTTAAAAAGCACAAGAAGGAGTGGCAAGGAAATTATAGACCAGTTAGCCTCACCTCCATCCCTGGAAATGTGATGGAATAGCTCATTATGGAGGTCATCTTTAGGCATATGGAGAAAAGAAGGTTATCAGGAATGGTCAATATGAATTCACCAAGGGGAAATCATGCTTAACTAACCTGATAGCCTTCTATTATGGTGTAACTAGCAGTGTAGATGACAGGAAAGATGTTATGCAGCCTTCTCAAAGACTCCTGAAGCTCAGGCACCTGCTGCAGGAGGTCCTCTGTGTGAACACATTCTTTGCAATCAGGTTTGCTGCCTGTCTCTGCACTGGGGTCTGTGCTATAGACCCTCTTGCATCACCTCTTTCTGTGTGGAAACATCAGTCACTGCTGGGGTAGATGGCGCAGACTCCCCAGCAGGAGCTGCAGCCTTTACTCTCAGACAAGTGTCCACCATTTTACTTCAAGGGTGAGGTAGGATGAATGCCCTTGATCTGTGCAGGTGGTCATAGAAAGATGTCTGGTTGCCGGGTTATGTGGACTTCAAGCCTCTGCACTTGGCCAGTGGAATGTCCCTCTTCAAAGAGACACCCTCCCTTGCAAACTACCATGCAAACTGGTGTGCCACACCCTTACTAACATACCATGCCCTGTTTGCCGAACCTGGTCACAGTGCTCCTGGTCACTAGTGCTCTTTAGGGCTGTGTTTTGTGTCTGCTATTACTCCTGGACCCACCCACACCTTGTCAACTACTCTTGTGAGAGCTGGTGGCTCCTGGTGGGTCTTTTCACAAAACAAAAAAGTGGGGAATAATTATGAATAATCACTGAGCAAATTATTTAAAAGCAGAAACAGAAGAAAAAGTAATGTACCAACCTGTAGCATTCCTTTTAAGTTACGGGGAAAGAAACTTTGCACAGTCATTCTTTCACACACTGTATCTCTGTTAAAAGACTTTATATTCTGTAGAACATTAAATTTTGAGCATATTTCAGAAATGTAGCAAACAAGTTCTAAAGCTAAGATTCCAGATGTAAGTAGTAAAATCTGATGACTAGAAGGTAAAGACATAAGTGGAGTTGTGTTACTTTATGATTTAAAAACACATGGCATTTTATTTTTGTGGAAATATGATCTATCTGAAGAACATTGTAGCATTAGTCACTGACTAATGCTATAATTCCTGTATTATATTGTTATAACAGGAAATTAATGCTATATTGTCTAATTTAATTTACAATAATGGTTAAAGAAGCACTGTTCTTCAGTAGACATTCTGGAACACCCACTGGGAAACAGTTTCCTGTGGAGATGGGAAATTTACGATCACTGAATACATTTCCACTGGACTCTTCTTTCCTTGGACACTGTAAATCTCAGTTTTAGAGTAAAGCGCAGGATAAGGACACTAATTTATTCCTGATTCTTTATCCTAAACCAGTGAAGAGATCAAACCACTACAGTTGTCAGTCCTACTTTGAGTTAGAACAGTTCTGTTCAGTGATTTTACTGTTCAGGTCAGTCTTTTCTAATTAACTGCATTTTCTGAAGTTAGCAGCATGTTTCACAGGCAGTGTCTGCTGTTATCAGTGATAACACCTCATGTTTAGAGTTACTACCACGGACTGGTGTGCAGACCAAGGCCATTGCTGGATCCTGTGTACCACATTGGGGGGGTGCAAAAAGTGAAAGGCCACACCTGCAGGGAGGAGCAGACAGGACAGGTGACCCTGAACAACAAGGTATTCCATCCCATATATGTCATATTCCGTATAAAGCTGAGGGATCACAAGGTCAGGTGCCTCTTCTTTGTCTTCAATGGCTGTCTGTCCATTCTGCTTTCAATCCCAATCTGTGTATTCCTGAATCCAGTTCCAGAATTCACCTCCTGAACCCAGTTCCTATTTGTCTTCTCCCAGACAGTCTTCAAAGTTCTCACAGGACCTAGAGAAGAAACAAATTATTGAAGTCATTGCCAATATAATGATTTGGGAGGAGGGTATTTCTTCACAGACCTTGCATTCACTATGGTATGTGAAGAGAAAAGAAATGGGAATTCAATTTCAACTTCCATCTGAGCATTATGTCCTGAACCCGCTACTGTAAACCCAGCTGTTGACAATCCCTGATGCTCCAGTAAAAGAAACAAAAAATCAAACACAAACTTACAGAAAACCTGAATAATAATGGGCAGGAATGTGTCAATTTTTTTTGGAAAAAAATCCTTCCTGAGCAATACCAAATCCTTGAAAACCCAAGTTTTTTGTTTTTAAGAATTATTTCTCTTTTTTTTTTCCTTTTTTTTTTCTTTTTTTCCTATTTATTTATTTATTTGAACCTAAATCAATGCTTCTTGTGAAATCTTGGAAGAACTTTTTAACCTGCAGTCCCTGTGTAGTTCCTGTTCTTGTTAATTTATAAAGATTCCAGTGCAATTGGAAAATGATACTGAATAGTAGTTTAACTGTAAACAAGAAGTTTCCTTTTTTCCTTGTCTCAGCACTGAAAGAATCCAGAGATCTTGAAGACAATTAACTTGGACTGAATAAAAGATTGTGGTCATGAGGAGTTTTAAATAAATAATTTTAAACTCCAAAAAGGACAATATAAGCTTACATATATTTTACACAGAGAAAAATCAAAAGCACTTTTAATTGTGAATGTGTTAAATTAAAGACTTCTTCCTCACAGTTTGCAAAGTTGAATTGATATTCATAGAATCACAGAATAGCAGGTTGGAAGGGACCTCAAGGATCTTCTAGTCCAACCTTTTAAGGTAACCTACATATATATATATATTAAATGAGATGGCCCAGCATCCTGTCAAGCTTACAACTGTCCAGTGTAGGCGAATCCACCACCTATTGAGAAATTGTGAAGGACCAAAGGCTGCTGCAACAGCCTAAGGATGGTGACAGGCATTCCGAAAATCCTACTCTTAAACAAACTCTTAGTTCCCCTCCATTAACATGACCTTCATAGTAAGCAATTTACAGAATGGTTTGATAAGAACAAAAGATTGTACTGATGTATTATCATACTCATATTAATTGAAAGAGTGGTGGATGGCACCTGGCAGAACTCCTTACTTCTGCAGTAGTTTGAAAGAGCATTTGTGCTGTTATGCAAAATAGCTTTGTTTAATGAGGATTAAGATATAAATTACTTTAATATTGACAATATTGTTGATACCTATTTTCTTATTTCTCAGAGTCTTCTTGTTTTAGTAACNTCTTCTCTCTCTTCTCTTCTCTCTCTTCTCTGCTCTTTTTCCCTTTCTTTTTAAATCTAAACTGCACACCTTCCACCTTAATTTGTCTTGCTTCTCAGTCTTCTTTTCTCCATTTTCTGTATTATCTAACATTCATTACCATTAGTCACCTAAAGACATCCATTTGTCTGGGCTCTTGTTTCAGTCAGTGAAGGGAGACAAAACCATCCAAAAGGTTATTCTTAACAGATTCTTTGTAAAGAGCCTCTGCAAGTACTAAATTTCTCTGTATTAAAAAAGACCTAACCAATTAACTTAATCTGTGAGAGATATAAAGTTTGGTGAGATGGACCCAAACATCAAGATCCATGTGTCTATTATTGTTGTGATGTTATTTCTCACTAGAACAATCTGGGTATCTCAATTGATCTTTCCCATTCTCTCTAGTTCAAATCCGTCATCCTTTCATCTTTACCTTTTATCAGCTGACACCCTTTTCCAGTATGATATTTACCTTATATTTTACCACATCACCAGGACAAAATAAAGCATGTTACTCAGGATTAAACACCTTAGGCTGTGTTCTTGGCTCCTTTGATATTAATTGCAATATGCAAGGGACCTGACTATCTCTCAGTTGAAATTTCTTTCAAATATTTATATGTGTGAATAAATATATTTACTACTGAGCATTGGCATCAGCTGTACAATGTTAGCATACTTCAGTTAGAATTTGAATGCTACTCAGGCTATATATGAATTCAAAATAAGTTGAGTTTGTTAATACATCCCTTAATGTAGGTAAAAAAAGGAAGTCGGGAGAGTCCTTTACTAAATTCAATTATCAGCTTATACTTGCAGACCAAAGGAGAGAAGAGGTTTTGTAATGCAAAAATAATGAAGAATGATTATCAATCAGCTAAATTATCTGTACATGAAGTGAGATACAGAATAATTCAAGGAGACATAGAAGTCATTAGATGTCAGATAGTTCTATCTCATTAGCACAATAAAAACTTAGCTTGATGCTTTGCATCATTTGATCATCAGAGAGCAAGATCCATACATAATTGATAAAACAGGGAAAAGCTAGAGATTAGGGCAAACACTTAAGTCTAAAGCTTGAAAATGCCAATGGAATTGGAATTTGAGGAAATAGAGAAGAAATGACATTACTGGTAAAGCTTTAAAAAAAAAGNGAACCTAAATCAATGCTTCTTGTGAAATCTTGGAAGAACTTTTTAACCTGCAGTCCCTGTGTAGTTCCTGTTCTTGTTAATTTATAAAGATTCCAGTGCAATTGGAAAATGATACTGAATAGTAGTTTAACTGTAAACAAGAAGTTTCCTTTTTTCCTTGTCTCAGCACTGAAAGAATCCAGAGATCTTGAAGACAATTAACTTGGACTGAATAAAAGATTGTGGTCATGAGGAGTTTTAAATAAATAATTTTAAACTCCAAAAAGGACAATATAAGCTTACATATATTTTACACAGAGAAAAATCAAAAGCACTTTTAATTGTGAATGTGTTAAATTAAAGACTTCTTCCTCACAGTTTGCAAAGTTGAATTGATATTCATAGAATCACAGAATAGCAGGTTGGAAGGGACCTCAAGGATCTTCTAGTCCAACCTTTTAAGGTAACCTACATATATATATATATTAAATGAGATGGCCCAGCATCCTGTCAAGCTTACAACTGTCCAGTGTAGGTGAATCCACCACCTATTGAGAAATTGTGAAGGACCAAAGGCTGCTGCAACAGCCTAAGGATGGTGACAGGCATTCCGAAAATCCTACTCTTAAACAAACTCTTAGTTCCCCTCCATTAACATGACCTTCATAGTAAGCAATTTACAGAATGGTTTGATAAGAACAAAAGATTGTACTGATGTATTATCATACTCATATTAATTGAAAGAGTGGTGGATGGCACCTGGCAGAACTCCTTACTTCTGCAGTAGTTTGAAAGAGCATTTGTGCTGTTATGCAAAATAGCTTTGTTTAATGAGGATTAAGATATAAATTACTTTAATATTGACAATATTGTTGATACCTATTTTCTTATTTCTCAGAGTCTTCTTGTTTTAGTAACCTAAGTTTTCCTACATGTATGAAACTCAGGTTTCTTCTTCTTTTCTTCTTCTTTTCTTTTTTCTTTTCTCTTCTTTTCTTTTCTTTTCTTTTTTCTTTTTTTTCTTTTTTTCTTTTCTTTTCTTTTCTTTTCTTTTCTCTTTTCCTT
>VWZY01012052.1:164679-180977 GCA_013399075.1 Chloroceryle aenea
TGGTGAGATGGACCCAAACATCAAGATCCATGTGTCTATTATTGTTGTGATGTTATTTCTCACTAGAACAATCTGGGTATCTCAATTGATCTTTCCCATTCTCTCTAGTTCAAATCCGTCATCCTTTCATCTTTACCTTTTATCAGCTGACACCCTTTTCCAGTATGATATTTACCTTATATTTTACCACATCACCAGGACAAAATAAAGCATGTTACTCAGGATTAAACACCTTAGGCTGTGTTCTTGGCTCCTTTGATATTAATTGCAATATGCAAGGGACCTGACTATCTCTCAGTTGAAATTTCTTTCAAATATTTATATGTGTGAATAAATATATTTACTACTGAGCATTGGCATCAGCTGTACAATGTTAGCATACTTCAGTTAGAATTTGAATGCTACTCAGGCTATATATGAATTCAAAATAAGTTGAGTTTGTTAATACATCCCTTAATGTAGGTAAAAAAAGGAAGTCGGGAGAGTCCTTTACTAAATTCAATTATCAGCTTATACTTGCAGACCAAAGGAGAGAAGAGGTTTTGTAATGCAAAAATAATGAAGAATGATTATCAATCAGCTAAATTATCTGTACATGAAGTGAGATACAGAATAATTCAAGGAGACATAGAAGTCATTAGATGTCAGATAGTTCTATCTCATTAGCACAATAAAAACTTAGCTTGATGCTTTGCATCATTTGATCATCAGAGAGCAAGATCCATACATAATTGATAAAACAGGGAAAAGCTAGAGATTAGGGCAAACACTTAAGTCTAAAGCTTGAAAATGCCAATGGAATTGGAATTTGAGGAAATAGAGAAGAAATTACATTACTGGTAAAGCTTTAAAAAAAAAAGAAGGAAAGAATGGATGTTGAAATAATTTATATTATTTACACACCAGCATATGTATGTGATATTCAGATGCATGTACCTGTGCATTTATGAAAAAAACTCGGGGCCCTTTTTTGGATTAAAAGCAAGTATGCATTACATTCTGACCTACTCAGTAATAAATTCAGCCAACAGGAATTATGAAAGAGAATGCTGTATTACTTAGTAGAGAAAGTGTTAAAGACCTTAGCCAGAGGAAAAGCCATACTTGATCTTGGTAACAAAATTATTATTATGAGCAGGAGAACAAAAGAATCTTGGTGTTGGTGATCCAAATCTGTTGAATATAACATAGAGGCCTGATGGATACTTGGAGCAGCCAGAAAATATAGTGCAATGGTAGAAGAAATTTTAGAAATAATTTGAATCAAAGGAGTTTTCCCAACAATCTATCTGGTAGAATAAAATAAATTACTTCATCAAAGGTAAGAAAGAAATACAAGTGACCCTGAGTAGTTTTAAAAGAGATGGATGCCAAACCCCATTTCTTCTACATAAAGGTAATGCACAGATTTTACAATTTTCTACAGACTTCATAGTCAATGGAATCAGTTATAGGGAGAATATTCTGCTTTCACACGTGTATATACAGAATAGCTATTGACATGAAGACTCTTGTCACCCAGACTTAGCAAAATAGTTAAGCAAGTTTGTCTAAAATATTTGTTATTTATTTAGAATATTTAAGACATCTTTATATTGTACTGTTCAGTATATTGAAAAATTTCTGGAAAAACTCTAGTATGACCCAAGCTGGACCATTATATTTTTTTAGATACTTGAAGCAATTTACAGCATGGTCAAGTGTTGCAAAAGCAGTTCCAGTTTTAGGAGTCTCAACATCCAGAGTGATGGAACACTTTGAAATCATCATCCTCATGTACCTAATTTAAGAAAAAAAAAAAGAAAGCTATGCAAAGTTTCAATACAAGCAAGATAAGATACACATATTTTTAAAGCAGATGAAAAGAAATGAGTAAAACAAACAAGAAATTTTACATTTTATATCAGATACAGGAATCCTTTATTATCTAGCTGATAATCTTCTTTAACACTGAGTTCTTCATGAGCCTATCATTGTATAAACCCTACAAGCCTAAAATCCTTGTTGTTGGTTGTTCTCTGTTGTAAGATGTGTTGATATGATTGGTAAATTGTAAGATGTTAATGATGGGTAGTTAGCATAATATTATATCTAGATATATAAATCCTGTTGTACTGTTATTTTTGTGTAGTGAAATATTCTATAATATCAGAAAAGTTATATATGCATGACCAGATAATAGTTATAAAATATTACTTCTATTTGGCAAAACATATCTTGAAGGATTTTAAAGAAAAAAGGGATTAGACCAGAAACACCTAGTTGAAGAACAAGGTTTCAGCAGAGCACAGGCACAGTATGATACCAGGGGCCCAAAGGACATAATGAATTAATTAAATAAATAGGAAAAAAAGAATCCACTAATAGAAATTACGGCTTAGTAAACAAATAAACAAATTCAGCCCTAAGATACAGTTTTGACCTATCAACCAGTTTTTACAGTACAACTGGAGTACTTTTATAATTTGATTGCTGTTATGTATTCGTGTACAATATTACAGTTTAAGACAAGTGAATAAAACTAGTCCCAAAGATATTTTATTTCAGAATGGGGTATGACTCAGACACTTAAACTAGGAACATTATTAATCCATCTGGACATGAAATATTTTTGTCTACCTGGCATAAATGCAATGAGGTTCAACATTACGTTTTTTCCTCAAAATAAAAATTACAGTTCATATAACTCTTGCATACAGATAATCACACATCAATGCCCACAACACATTTTTGGGTCCTCCAAGATGCTACTGGCCTTCCGTACCACCTATGCACACTGCTGACTCATGTTCAGCCGGTAATCAACCAGTACTCCCAGGTCCTTCTCTACCAGGGGATTATTAATATGCACTACAAACCCCATATACTGCTTAGAAAGAGAAAATACTGAAACCCAATATTAACAATATATGGTATGGAATCAGATGAAAGATTGCTGTTTTTCAGACTGTTTCGTATGGAAATGAATTTCTGATTAAGAAAACAGTATTTGTTAGTAACTCGAACAAAAAATGCAGACATTTCTGTCAGTGGTACACAAATCAAAGAAAAAACAAAACTAATTTCTATGTATATAAACACAGCAACATGTTAATTACAAGTCAAATTATTTTTAATGTGTCTAAGTTAAGCCTAGAAAAAAGAATAGGACATCTATGTTCATCAATCTCAACACTGAAACTGAAACAGAAAACATTAAAATAATCATTTTTACAAATACAGCTGACATTCCAATTTCTATGCTTTGGAAAATTAACTCAGATTCATCTCTGGATCCCAGAAACACATACTAATTCTAAGTTTAAACACGTGCTAAGCTAAATCAGAAGTAAAAAAAAATCATTCTTTCTCTTCATTACCTATTTCAACTGTCCTGGTTTGGACTGAACTAATTCTGCTCAGTGATACTTTTCAACTCCGTTCTTCTAACTAACTGCACTTTCTGAAGTTAGCAGCCTGTTTTCACAGACAGTGNCCTGTGCATCTTGATGAATTGGAAACAAAAACAGACTGCTTAAATGATGTCATTTCTGAGAGTAGTGTCAGTTCATGTCTTTTTAGCATTTCTTTTCGAGTTAAATGCTGTACTCTTCCCTTACGTGCCGTATGCAGTATGTTATTGTTTGCTTGTTCTGTTTATCTCAAAGCTCTTGGTTTTGAGCACTGGGCAAAAGCCACTGCTTCGCTGTGGTGTTTATCTCTGATTTATGTTGAGCTGAATTGGGCAGCGGGTACGTCTCTGTACTACGAGCATTACATAGTGCATTTCATAATTAGGAATACTTTGAGGTTTATCTTGGGAAGTTATACTGCTCCCCTGTATGCTAATCTGCCTGCACTGGATTTTAGAACTCCATTAAATTGTGGGGATCATGGACATGGTTATTAGCAAAATATCATATTATTATTATTTTCTATTGTTTTCACTGTTTTTCAATGTTTTCACATCAGTGCATTTATACTGCTCGGGCAGACACCAAAAAAATAACCATGCGTGCCACTTCCCTCCTAAATTCTGTGCTACACTTTGTAGTTATCCAGACTCTACAAGGTTCTCTGATATGCGGGAAATGTGCTGCAACTGTTCAGGCTCCTCAAGCTCCCCCAACAAGCCCTGGCTGCTATGCCAGGCCCAAACCCAAGCACCATACCTACTCAGTTTCCGCAGGTCCCCTGCAATGAGCCCTGCTTCTGCTGCTTCAAAAACAAGCACCGCTTGCTTCTNCCGCTTGCTTCTCATACTCCACAGGGTCCCCCCACAAGCCCTGCTGCTGGATGTCCAGTTCTCAAAACAAGCACTGCTGATGCTCCAACTCCCACAACAAGCACTGAAACTGTTCCAACTCCAAAAGAAAAGCTGGTAGCTACACCGCCAGCTACTGTGGCCACTCCTGCTCAATCTGCACCTGTACAAGTTTCTACTGTGAGGAAAAGAAAACAGCCATGTCTAACAATGGAGCACGAAGAGCGTCCTTCCCAAGCTGAATCAGAACCAGATGCAAAGCCTGATGCCCCTGTAACTGGAAAGGAACACCTAATAAAAACAGATTGCCCAGTGTGGTCAGATGATAATGGAGCAGCTCCTTCTAGAGCAAACCCATCAGATGTGAAGTCATCAGATGCAGAGGTTACCACACAACCTTTATCTATGAAGGAGATGAGAAATCTGAGAAAGGACTATAGCCGTCATGAAGGTGAGCTACTGACCACTTGGCTACTCCAATGATGGGATACTGGGGCCAAGTTCATCAAATTGGATGGCAGAGAAGCCAGGCAGTTGGGATCCCTGGCCAGAGATGGAGGTATTGATCAAGAGTTTGCAAGAAAATGCAACACTATGAGTCTCTGGAGGCAACTCTTGTCAGTTGTAAAATCCAGACACCCCAATAGGGAGGACATTAAATGCCACCTAAGCAAAGAGACCATGATGGAAAAAGGTATCAAGTACCTGAGAGAATTTGCTGTGTGACAGGTGATTTATGGTGACAGATGAGTAGTAAACCTGATGCAATCCCATGCCAGCGACCCACATTGCAGAAGTTTGTTCAGAGTGCCCCATCAGCCTATTCCCACACATTGTCAACAATAATCTGGAGAACAGATGTTGAGGCACCAACTGTGACTGAAGTGGTGTGTACTTGATTCCAGTACCAGAATCCAGATCCTGAACACAGCTCCCATCTTCTGCGGGGCCCAGTCTGGGACTCCCACAGTGACTGCTCCACAGAATCAGTGGTGACAGTTATATAATCACCATCAGGGGGTTTGGGTTCAAACCTAGTTTTGTATATATTTGTACATACTCTATTTTTATTATTATTATTTTCAATTTCATTAAATCTGTTCTAGTTCCCTTTTCTAATCACTGTCTCACTCTTATTCTGTTCTCTTTCCCTTTGGGGAGGAAGGGGGGGAGGGAGGGGGGGAACAGAGAGCATCTGTTATTGGTCTAAGGCACCACCCTGACCCAAAACTGTGATATCAACAGATAAACTTATTTCATTTGCAGGCACTGTAGGTCAATTTTGTGATTTAAATATTTTCTAGTGTGTTGCTTCTTCTTTTTTTTTTTTTTTTTAAATTTTTAATAACTGACCTTTTAAAAAAAACTTTTACAAAGAGAAATCTGTGAAACAGACATAATCCATATCTATCTATCTATCTGTATTTAAAGATACAATTCTGAATGAGTTTGAACATGACATATATTACATAGTTTAGTGTAAGTGAACTTTTACAGATCATTCTCATAGTAAAACCTTAAAAATACAGATATATAACAGAATAAAAAGAAAACATATCTTCAATGTAAGCCTTAGTTCTTTTCAAACACAACTCATATTGGTTTATGATTTTTTGTTTGCTATTATGACATGAGAAAGATTTAGATAAGACAGTGATATCTGTAAGTGAATATACATCTTTATGATTGATTTTGAAAAACAGAAGCCCAAACAACACTTCTGTCTAGTTCAGAAAATATAACTTGAAAAACACTTAGTGACTTTAAAACAAATTTGAATTTGTAGATCCTGGCATAAGTCTATCTTCAAAAATACAAAACATGATTCAAATAAACATCTTTACAGAATAATTACATTATCAACACTCATTGTTTCCATAAAAAAAATTCTACCACTAAGTACATCAAGGTGGATATAGTTCTTCTTTAAGGTTTTACTTTCCTGTCAATGTTTTAAAATTATTTAAAATTAAACATTTCCCTTTTTTATGTCTTCTTTTTATACTCTGGTAAGACTTCTTAATGTTTTGTTATTTGATAGTACAGAAAACTGGGCAAACAGAGGGAATAAAATTCTCTCTTATGAAATGCAAGCAGCTGTGTAAAACATGTAAGGACAGAAGAACAATTCAGAGAAGAAATGACTGTATTAAATGATAATAAATGCATATGTAAAAATGTTGTATTTGAACATGGTATTTCTATAGAGATTATTAGCAAAACAGCAGATGATTTTATGGTAACCTGTTCACAGGAGAAGGAACATGAAAATGAATGGTTCTATTTAGCAAAAAAGAAAAAAAAATATCAAATAGTCTTAATAAAGGAATAAATCATTGATACATGTCTACAGAGGTAGAGGCATATGTGAATGTTTCAAACGCTAAGCTATCCATATTTCTAAGATTCCTTTTCCTCAAACTCTTCATAAATGATCTTGAAAAAAATATCCATAAAGCAAGAGAAAAATATGTAGGTTTCCTATCTTTCCTCTGATCACAGCTTATCAAGGAAAAAGAATAAATAGGTAACACCACCTTTTTCATAAAATGTTTAGTGAAAATAAAATAATAGAAGAAAATCCTCTTCCTCTTTTACTAACACATTGAGACTC
Organism: Chloroceryle aenea; assembly: GCA_013399075.1. Taxonomy (NCBI): domain Eukaryota; kingdom Metazoa; phylum Chordata; class Aves; order Coraciiformes; family Cerylidae; genus Chloroceryle; species Chloroceryle aenea. The sequence continues at coordinate 171,537 of VWZY01012052.1, forward strand.
TATCTGAAAAAAAAAAATCGAATTACAATTATTCTTCCTGAAATGATCTCAGTTTGCAGAGGGACAATTTTATAAACCTTAGCAATTTTTTTTTTTTTTTTCTGACCACATTAACTTATGCAGTAATCAAGTTATCCTCTGTCAGACACACAAGAACCCATTTATCTGCTTAAAGCTAATCTTACCACAGACACCTGAGGCTAGTCAAGACATCTCCCTGCTTTTGGTAGGCATGGCATGGGGACTACAAAAGAGTCATACTGTATCTCTAGCAGCAGTTAAAGGCAAAGGTGGATACCCAGGAATGTCAAAGATACTTCTGTGATTACTTTCAGAAACTGTAAATTAGGATTTCTTCCCAATGAGATAACCAATTTCATTACCAAGATGAAAACTGTCAGTTTCTGAGTGAAGTGCAGCTGACTCCAGACAAAGCCGAAATGATTTCCGATAGACACAACAAAAAATAATTTAAAAAACTCTTTAGGATACTGAGTCAGTACTTTGTATTTACGGTGTATGATTTATATTTGATAGATTTCTATTTAGACGTAATACTGTGACTGGATAGTAGCAAAGAATCATCCACTCCTATAGAAAAGCTAAAACCTGGCGTTGAGATATCTGTAACCTTTAGAGTAAGATTAAAGTAGTTATCTGTCTGGAGACCAAAATCTTTATTTATGTTCAAATATATATTTGTTTGATGGACACTCACAGCTTTTGTGATCCTTTAGGACAACACAAATTACAGGATAATCACTTGAGGCTTTGAGGTTTGATTTTTTAAATTATTTTTTGGTGGGGGGAGGGCAAGGTGCTGATAAAACCTTCCTAGAACAATTATTAACTATGGGGTTTTTCCGCATAGCCTGCATATTCTGATCTCTTTAACAAATATTATGAATATAGCTTGCAAATTTCTGGGAAATAAAAGTGGTATCAGTATGACAGTAAATATCTGATAGTCACAGATTACAGAAGAAAAAACAATAATGAAAGAGGAAGAATGATATTGTAGGACAGATAGTTAACTAAGCCAGGAAGGGGGAAGAAGAAGTTTAGTAGTATGGACTCTTCTCAAAAGCTGTTTTTAAAGCTGGTTTTATTTCTAGCATGACAAACACGAAATGTCTAGGAAGCAATCATTTCCCCCACAACAGTAAGAAATCCCTTCAGCAAGTAAAGAACTTCTACCATGCATCAAAAAATGTATGTGTCTGTATTTACAGCATACTTAAAGAGGGTGAGAGACTCTCTGGTATGTGCTGATGAATTCTCTCTCACTAGTAACTTTTCAACAGTCATTATGTTCAATTATTATGGTTGCAGAGAGTTAAACAAAACTAAACTGTTCAAGTATGACTACACTGTCTGAATATAACCTCTTCTTTATTGTTTTGCTGGTTTCCTAGGCCAAGTCCTGGCTATGTTTGCTGAACTTTCCCGACAGTTTTTGAATCTCACATAGCCTGCCAGTTTTCTCCTAACATACATCTGCTGCTGTACTGATTCCCCTCAGTGACCTGCTGGGCTATCAGATGCTGGCTCAAGTTACTGTTCCTGCCAACACAGAACATGCTGAGACCCTGTCTGCCTGCTGAGTTAGCCCTCACTGTGGTACTCTACCACTGTTGCTTTTGCCTGGTTTACATTGAACAGCCTGAATTTCCTGCTGCATCACTTCTTTTCTGAACATATCTAGGAGTCTATTTAAAGAGTGAGGTATCTTGGTTCATCATGTTGTCTTAATTCTTATCTACCTTTCCATAAGTGTCTCCTGCCTCTGCTTCTTGATATTGACTATGAACTGCACTATTCCTGATCTGAATAGAAATAACAGTGAACTTTCACTGGAATTTACCACTGCTCGGCCAATGTAGCTTGAAAATAATTGGCTGAACACTATGTGTTCTGGCATGTGCATTAATCACAAAGCTGCTACTTGTAGTAAATTCCTTATTATAATCTTGTCTTGACAAATCCCCAAACTATTTCTTCCTTCTGCATAAAACCAGAAAAGTTTCCAGAGGCTGAGAGATCACACAACTATCTATCTTCAGAGTAACGCCACTGTTCACAGCCAACCAGTTTACTCTAAACAGTTAAAATATTGAACTGAAAAACTCAGTAGAAAAAATGTCATTTTCCTGGACCTTACACAGCACAAAATATTTATTTAATGAGACAGATGCTCTGTTAGTTGTATGTAGCCCAAGCTACATACAACAACATGAGAGGGCAGAATAAACAATTTTCTGAAAAAATAATCTGTAGGTTAAGCATTTGTAAAGCAATATTTGTACAAGTAAATCTATTAGGGGAATCAGTGTTAAAGGAATAAAAAATAACATATATATACACACATATGAGTCATATTCTAATTCTATATGTATATGTAAAAATACCTTTATTGATATATCAATTTATTTTAAAAAATAATGTCCTCAGAATTTAACCGTGGTTTTCTACTACAGAGTTTTATACATTGATTTTCCAGTTTACGCTGCATAAAACCCAGTGACAGATCACAACATACATTATTTACCAAAACTGTTGGCCCAAGAAGTTAAACAATTTAACTTCTAGTGATAAAAATCTATATGGCCACAATTTTCAACATAAATTCAATTCAGTCTAAATAATACATCTGTTGCTCTTACTGTGTGGTTTAGGTAAGTTTATTACTTCTCAAGGGCTAGCAATATATTTTATGCAGTAAAGATAGAAGAGGAATATGCCCTAGGATTGTATTGCAAATTAGATTCAGTGCTGTCCTAAGGCCTTAGAAGTCTGTCTTTCTCCCAAGAGGGGAATCAATTTAATGGGATTCTGTGAAAAAGCCCTGGTGGACATGTGGGTCATATGACTGCAGGAATCAAAACTGTCAACAACATGCATTTTAAAAGTACATTTTCAAGTCTGTGTAATCGTGTAACAGTTTTGAGCCTTCAGGGTTTGCATTTTCAAGGTTTTACTTCTTCTAGCCTAAGCACTAGACAACAAACTTTTTTTTTTTTCATGACACCAGAGGTACTTCTGTAATGTAGTCATTCTAGAAGATAGGAAATAAGGAAGATATATATGTGTAGATGTATATTTTTATAAATATTTTTGCAAATAATATATATGAGTATATATCTTCTAAATATCATGAGAATATAGAATCTAGGCCATATCTATTAATACTACTGTCTGTTCCTTAGTAACAAATTGCTTATCACCACCCCTACCACCATCATTTTGGAAATACTCTTGGTTCATAATAAAAATAAGTTTTCTTCAAAATCAGTATAAGCAATTGTACTGACAAACTGTAAACTTTAAAATTTGATGGAGAATATATATAATTTTAATTTTGTTTTCAAACTTCTGTAGTGTTCCAGGTTTACATTATTTCCAATTCATTAAATGTACATGAATGAGAAAAATCTACAAAAAAAATAGTATGTCATTGTTACAAATTATTGTGGACATGACACAAATTGTGACTTCTGTTTGATTATGTCCCCTATATGCTCTCTGAGCTCAGCCAGAAGAGTCTTGTTTCTGGAGTATATCCATCAGCTTGTTCTGTGTTATGGCAGAAAGGAAAGTTTTTTGGGGGAAGAATACATTATTATTCAAAAAAGAAAACAAAAGTCTGGATTTTCATTACCTCCCAAGCACAGTTGTCATATATTTTTTTTGTTTGTTTGTTTCTCATCTGAGAATATATATTTCAGTATTGTTCTTATTAATTTGGAAGAATAGACAGGATTTCAAGAATGCAAGTTTTTGCTCCACATGTAGTACTTGAACAAATAAAAATTATTACTCATACCTACAAACTTTGCTCCCCTACATGCTTTGATCATCACAGATACATCCCAACATCATCAGATCATGAAAACTGTGGTAGTTCAAATTTCCTATATGTAGGCAATCACTTTTTTTTTTTTTACATTAGAATATACTTTTCTTAATATGTATGCTAAAATAAAAATATTTTATTTTCTGTGACTTATAAAATTAATAACAGAAAACAAAGTGTATATATATATTTATACATATAACAATATATTTTGGTGTATCACAAGTTCCTACAGAGCTCTGGAATATTTTGATCCAAATTTGTGGTTTCTGAAAAATAATTTATTTCAGGTCCTGAAATCATAATATTTTGACTAATGTTTTATTGGGGCCAAACACAGTTGATGAAAATCTTATTATCAGAATTGATTGTTTTGACTCATGGATTAAAATTATGCATTATGTAGATATGAAATTAAGCTGAATAGATTGATTATATTAAACTGCAGTGCTTGATCTTTTATTTTAAAGTTTATAATTTTTTTTTCCACTCATGGACTAAACTGAGCTGTGATGTAAATAATAAATTCAGTAAAAGGGAGAGAAAGACATCCCAAAGTGAAACTGTGACAAGATATTTATTCACTAATATTCATTTGGGATGTATTTATAAAATATTTAGTCGAGTGGAGTAACAGTGAAGAAATGATTAGTGACATGCTGCACCATCTAGACAAAAAGAAGCATTTAGGACCAGATGGGTCACACCAGGAGTGCTGAAGGAGCTGGTGGATGAGTTTATCAAGCCACTCCTCATGATTTATCAGCAGTCCTGGTTTACCAGGGAGGTCCCAATGGATTGGAGATAAACAAATGCTAATCTGGATTAGGATCTGGAGAACTACAGACATGTCAGCCTGACCTCAGTGCCAGGGAAGGTCATGGAACAAATCATCTGGGGTGCCACAACATGCCATTTACAGGACAACCAGTTTTGGGTGCCACAGTATAAGACATTGAGGTACTGAAGCTCATCCAGAGAAAGACAACAAAGCAGGTGAAGGGTTTTGAGAATAAGTCTTATGAGGAGCAGCTGAGGGAGATGGATTGTTTAGTCTGAAGGAGACTAAGGGGAGACCTTATTGCTCTCTACAACTACCTGAAAAGAGGCTGTAGAGAGCTGGGTGTTAGTCACTTTTCACAGTTCACAACTGATAGGACAAGAGGAAATGGCATCAAGTTGTGCCAGGGAAGGTTTAGGTTGGCCATTAGGAAAAACTTCTACGCCAGAAGGATTATCAAAGACTGGAACAGGCTGTCCAGGGAGGTGGCTGAATCACCATCCCTGGATATGTTTAAAAACCATCTAGATATGGTACTTAAGGATATGGTGTAGTAGTGGCCCTGGCAGAATGAGATAGTGGTTGGACTTAATGATCCTAAAGATCTTTTCCAACATAGTGATTCCATGACTCTGCAGTAACGAGAACATAGCAATCATATGCCAGTTATTATTTTGTTAGTAAAATATATTATTTATGTTTGAACACGCAGCCTCCTGTTTCACTTGAAACATCCTTTATTTCATGAAGCTCATAAAATAATGTGAAATATTTCAGATTTGTCATTACTTCTGTTAAAACATTCTACATTAAACACTTTAGGGGAAAATATCTAATTAGCTCTGATTTGCATAATGTTTTCTTATTTTACATTAAAACAAAAATAAATCCACAGAAGATAAGAAATAAAATTTTCATCAGGAAGAATATTTGTCATCAATTTTTATAGTTCAGAAGTCTGATTTTCTTTAAATTCTTTTTTTGTGTATAACTCTATTTCACCCTATTCTGAGTACCACTCCAAAAATATTAAGGCTCAAGATGAAACACCACATTTTGTGATGTTACAGATTTTGTTTTATGTGCTTCTTATTCCTTCTGAGATGGATCTATAAACATTAAGATATAGCAATTCCGAAAATCAAGATGATGAAAGGAAAACAGCTGATGTTCTCCATTTTTACTAAAAGATGGGATTCTCTGCCAAATGTAACCCAAAATGCTCGAAACACCATAAGCTTACACAGCTCACAGTGATTCAATACTGAAGGGCAGACAACATCTGTAGTATCTTTCCTTGGCATGGCCATAGTTGTACAGGGCTTTCCCAATAACATAACTAGTCTAGATGGAGACAGTACTAACTACCGGGGCTGAGGATCAGACACATAAGAAAACATTTAATGAGGTCAAACTAACCACAACAAAAAGCACAGCAGTTACTGAAATTTTTACTGTGAAAAAAACAGGAACAGTAGCATATTACATAATCACAGAATCATTTAAGTTATAAAAGACCCTTGGGATCATGGTGTCCAACCATTAACCCTACTCTACAATTTCTCCCCTAGACCATATCCACCAACACTGCATCTAAGCAATTCTTAAATTCATCCAGGGATGGCAACTCAGCCACCTCCCTGGGCACCACTCTTTCCGTGAAGAATTTTTTCCTAGTGTCTAGTCTAAACCTACCTTGTTTCAGCTTGAAGCCATTAATTATATTCAGCATATATATTCAGTATAAAATGGATGTGTGTCTTGTTATCCAATAACACTATAAATAATACACTTTTTAGCATGAGCTAGTTGCAGCTCCCACATTTACAAAAAATACCATGGAAAGAGAAAGAAAATGTTTTCCACTCTGAAAGTTGGTATTTTCAATATCTTACAATTGCATGGGTTTTCCCCTGCATTGTATCCTCCATTTCAGCTCCAAGCAGGACAATAGCTGAAGGAAATATGTGGAGTCTATCAGATACCTACTAATAGATAACTTACAGTATTTTAATTAAAGGCAATTCAGTACGCTTATCTATCCCCCAACTCCTAAATGTACTTGTATTTCTTCCCCACTCTTCTCCCAGTCTTAAGATATGTGGGGACTGTGCGCTATAGCTCAGAAGGCTGGATGAACGTTTGTTCCCAGTTCTTAACACAAGGATGAATTGCTAAATATATAAATATAAGTATTATACACATTCAAATGTCTTACTGCCTTTACAGTTCCATAGTGTTCTAAATTGCATAATATTATATATTTATTTGCAAGAAAAAGCAGATCTGCTAATCATGAAGAGAGAAAAGACATGCTAAACTTTAGAAGACTGTTTCTCACATTTCAAATCTTATACAGTAACTACGAAAGATTTATTGGGCTTTAGGTCTAATTTTTCATATGCTTGCTACTATTAATGTTTTTTTAGTTAAAAAAAATTAAAAGATAAACTTGCAGGTCCTCAGTATAATTATGAAATATTTCACTATGTATACAAGATCATTAATAACCGTTTCAACATCTACATTTACTCCTAAGTAGAGCATCTTCTTCAGTAACAGTTGGCAGTATCTCAGGAGCAAGACTGTGTGTCCTTTTTTTTTTTTTTCCCCAGGTTGTTGTCAGCTAACAAGACTGAACTGGCATGCACTACATAGGTCAAAAACCATTCTGCACTCATGTTGTACTAGTTAATGTAATCAGTCTTAAAATAGACTGTAAAATACAATTCTCTGGAAGATCTTAAAGTAATCTGTTGCTATTCAAAGATAAAATTCTCACTACTCAGCTAAAAACTTTGTAATCAACACTTTTGTAATCAAGACTTTGAAACATAAAGCCCAGTGACTGAAACCTAAGAAAATTTTTACTAGCTTCTGTGTTCAATGTAGTCATGGTATACTAGAATAATTGCTGTTGGACTTGCTAATTCAAAAACTATATCAGAAAACATCAAGAACTTGACTGAAGTGCATATCCTATGATATCCAGCACAAAAAAAAGAATTTAAACTTTAAACTACATAAAAATAATTTTAACATTGGGTAGTTTACTTTTATGTTAAGAGATAAAAAATATATCAGGTTTTCAATGGAGAAAAAATGTAGACAAATTAGCAGAGATGCTAGTAACAATCATAAATTTTATTAATGTTTTGTGCATTTTATAAAATAGGAAATCTTTGCAGATTGTTTTTTATTTCTTAACAGATTATCTTTAATGAATGCAAAAAAGAATAGTAAATGTTTTCACTATAAGATATTTGATTACTGCTTTTACCTAAAGCAATTAAATAAAAAAAAAAATACTTTAACTTCCTCCTCAAATAAGCAATTTTGTATGTGGAGTCATTATTGGACCTCTGATTGAAATTATTGTACTCTTTCTGTTACAAAAGCTAAGTTCATATGTAACTTTGCTAAGCATAAGTCTTTTAGAATGAAAACTGCCAATCTGCATTAAAGTTTTCAGATAAATATATTAGGAAGGAAAAAGAAAAGAAGGAATACATTATCAACATTTGTAAGTAAAATTTTGGTAATTTTTATTGAAAATCTTGATGTTTGATGTGACAGGGAAGGAGAGTGCACCCAATTACCAGTGACATACTTTCTGTAGTCACCCTATTAATGTATATAATGCTGGCCAAACTAAAAACATTGGGATAAGGTTTTGAGTTTTCAGAGAAGATTTACTTCATAGATTTGTCAGATAAACATCCTTAAGACTGCATCTGCAGTACCCGCACTTTAACTCTTCATAATCTTTATTCGCTGTTCTAAAAAAGCACACAAACCTGCTTGACCAAAAAGGATTAAGAAGGGTTTTCTTTCTGAACAATATCTGCTTTGAGAATAACAGCAGATACCAAAAAGCAGGTGTAGTTTTCTTTCCTATACCTCAATCTATGCTTCTGATGGTGCCAGTTACCTTAACAATGAAAAATCCTGAATAAAATGTAATGGGGGTAGTAAAAAAAAAAAACAAAAAANCTTTACAGACTCCAGCTGTATTTTGAATATACTCTGTATATTCCTTTGCAGTTGAACAGTATTTCACCAATTGACATCTCAAGCTGTTCTTCAAAAACATAGGGTTTTTAAATATGAAACTATCTTGTCTGAATTGCATTGCATGTTATGTTAAAACAGAAGAATAAGATTAACTGCTAAGAAAGTAACATAAAATAGTTCTGATACGTCTAAATTCTGAGTCTGTTTATTTTGGATCTACTAAGATGATTTGACTATATCCACTATAAGCTGCATGAAACATTTCACTTGTCATGATCTGACCTCTGCACAGTATTTATAGAAAGTATTTATTATAATGTATATATGACAATCTTTAGCATATACATACATATATATATAAAAGATGATATCTGAATTTGTCTGGTTTTGCTTTGATTTTTGGAGGTTTGTATTGAAATTCCAGAAGATAATGGCTATTGATTAGCCTGTAGTCAGAGATTCACAGAAGTCTTCTTCATTGTTTTACAAGCTGAATTCCATTAACATAATCACAGTAAATTGATGGTATTCAGACACTATTATGTGCCCCAAAACAACCAGCCAGCTAGATACCATGAAAGGAGTTGACCTTGTAACAAAGACATTTAATCATGCTCGATAACAACATTAAGTGGGCACTTTGCAAACTACAATGAATTGTTGGAAATGCAAATTGAGGACTGATGATCTATGGCAGATGGGAAATCTGTTTGGCCAGTAGAAAGTAACTCCAAATAGATCCTAGGAGACTGAAAAAGGCTGATAAACAGGGATAGGGGAATGAAGGAAAAAA
>VWZY01012052.1:181169-207830 GCA_013399075.1 Chloroceryle aenea
ATGGGCTGTTACCACTGCTGGCAGCAGACACTGCAAAAATATGCTTCTAACTTCAGAGAGTGCTGTTAATTAGAAGTACTGAGCTGAAAAGTAAAATCACTGAACAGAATTAGTCCTGTTTTCACCCAAACCAGGACACCTTTGCTTTACAGACTCCAGCTGTATTTTGAATATACTCTGTATATTCCTTTGCAGTTGAACAGTATTTCACCAATTGACATCTCAAGCTGTTCTTCAAAAACATAGGGTTTTTAAATATGAAACTATCTTGTCTGAATTGCATTGCATGTTATGTTAAAACAGAAGAATAAGATTAACTGCTAAGAAAGTAACATAAAATAGTTCTGATACGTCTAAATTCTGAGTCTGTTTATTTTGGATCTACTAAGATGATTTGACTATATCCACTATAAGCTGCATGAAACATTTCACTTGTCATGATCTGACCTCTGCACAGTATTTATAGAAAGTATTTATTATAATGTATATATGACAATCTTTAGCATATACATACATATATATATAAAAGATGATATCTGAATTTGTCTGGTTTTGCTTTGATTTTTGGAGGTTTGTATTGAAATTCCAGAAGATAATGGCTATTGATTAGCCTGTAGTCAGAGATTCACAGAAGTCTTCTTCATTGTTTTACAAGCTGAATTCCATTAACATAATCACAGTAAATTGATGGTATTCAGACACTATTATGTGCCCCAAAACAACCAGCCAGCTAGATACCATGAAAGGAGTTGACCTTGTAACAAAGACATTTAATCATGCTCGATAACAACATTAAGTGGGCACTTTGCAAACTACAATGAATTGTTGGAAATGCAAATTGAGGACTGATGATCTATGGCAGATGGGAAATCTGTTTGGCCAGTAGAAAGTAACTCCAAATAGATCCTAGGAGACTGAAAAAGGCTGATAAACAGGGATAGGGGAATGAAGGAAAAAATACAATGTCCTCACCAAACAATATTGATCAGTATCAACAGCAAGGAACACCAGAATTAGTGGCAACACCAGACAAGAACCTGGAAACTATTTTTGAAATGTGTAACTTAATCAAACATTGTTAACTGTAGCTTTATTTATTTGTTGTGCATATTAAGTTAATGTATCCTGTACTTGTTGATAATAATGTCACAAACAGGATAAAATGCATAAAATGCCCATCTATTAGTGCTTTAAAATGTCACAACAATCCAGAACAACTTTTTGTTTTCAAAATGCACCTCCAGGGTCTGGGATTCATGACAGTTGGCTTTAGCAGTGAAGACTGAAGTAAAAGTGGCTTTCAATAACTCCACCTTCTCTGTGTCTCCCACCACTGGGTCATCCACCTTGTTCATCATCAGCCCCACATTTTGCCTTGTCTTATTTTTTCTATTGATACTTTGATTGATAGCTTTCCTCCTTGATAGCTTGCACACCTGCATTCTCTGACAACAATCCTATATTACTACCAAGTGACCAGTCTTGTTTTCCATATTATGTAAATTTCTTTCTTCCATTTGGAGACTTTCCAGAAGACTGTCACTCATCTATGAAGGTCTCCTGCTCCTCTGCTTGATCTCTTACTCACAGGAAGGCACCATTCTGGAGCTTGGAAAGAGTAGTATTTGAATATTGACCAGCTCTCATGGACACCCCTGCCTTCTAGAGCCCTGACCCTCAGTATTCCACCAAGCAGACCTTTGAAGAGGTTAAACTTCTGAAGTCCAAGGTTGTGATCCTAGTTATTTCTTTACTTCTTCCACAGAGGATACTGAACTCCACCAGATCGTGGTCACTACAGACAAGGTTGCTCCCAACCTTTACACTGCAAACAAGTCCGTCTTTGTTTTTGTGGAGCTGCTCCACCCAGGCTGCTGTCCGCAGCACATCTGGGCAGCTCTCCTGGCTTTGATAACCCCTCAAAATAGCCCTTTACTGCCCCTTTTTGCCACAATTCTGGTTGCCATCATGGACTTGCCCATGCTGGAGCTGGTCTTCTCTGTGAGTCGCTTCCATATGTAGCAACAGAGAAAGTCATCACCAGAATCTTTTATCTACCCTCCTTAAATTAATGCAAAACCCCACTTGGAGGTGGGTTTTTCTGTCCTCTACAAGCAGGGGATAAATTAGCTGGCTTTAGGTGTATACATTGCAGATGCTTACTTAGGAAATGTGAACCTTATGTCTTGCTGACAAAGCAAGAGATAGTAAAAGAAGTGTGATGGTACACCAGTAACATGGAAATAGAAAAGACAGGTAGAGCAGTAACAAAAGTAATGAATCACTGCAGAGCAAAGGAGTAAGCAGTGGAGACTTAAGAGTTAAAGCCAATCAGTTGCTCTACTAACAAAAGAATTTATAGTAAGAGGACAGAATGTCTTTCTCTAAACATTAGAGAAGCAAACTAGAAGGATGACAGACTTTTAATTGGAGGAGAGGATATACCCAGGAGAATGTTGGATATTATGCTAGAAGTCAAGATCAAGTGAATGTGACTTTCATGGAGAAAGTGACTGAGAAATTGTGTGTGACAGATAGGGTGAAAGCTCTACTCGTGTTTTTTAAATAAACTTCACTATCTCTGAGGACTCTCCTTCTCTAGTGACTTTCAAAATTCACCTGGATATGTTCCTGTGTGGCCTGCCCTAGTTGATCCTGCTGTGGCAGGGGAGTTAATGATCTCCAGACAACCCTTCCAAGCCTTACCATTCTATGATTCTATGATCTGGATCCAGTATAGGTTATAAATTATTCTGTCTCCTCATGACACCCACATACACACTGTTTAGGACTATCTGCTCCTGGGATAAATTTGTACAGAAAATAAGTGATTATCACTGTCCAAATGAGAAGCAAAATGTAAACCAATTCAAGAATCACAGAATGTTAGAATTTGGTAAGGACCTCTGAAGATCAAGTCAAACGCCCCTGCCAGAGCATGACCAGAACTAGGGCAGATCACTCAGACATTAATCCAGACAGGTCTTGAAAGTTTCCAGAGAAGGAGATTCCACAACCTCTCTGGGGAATCTGTTCCAGTGTTCTGTAACCCTTGTAGTAAAGTTCTTCCTCATGTTGAGGTGGAACTTCCTGAGCTTGAATCCATTGCCACTCGTCCCTCGTCCTATCACAGGGCAAAAGTGAAAAGAGATTGTCCTTGTCTTCTTGATGCCCAGCCCTCATGTATTTATTGACATTAATTAGATCCCTTCTCAGTTTTTTCCTCTCCAGACTAAAGAGTCCCAGGTCTCTCAGCCTTTCCTTGTAAGGCAGGTGTTCCAGTCCCTTAACTTATTAGGCTCAAATCCTGATTGCTTTGTTTGTTTGTTTGTTTTATTATTATTTAGCAGTACAAACTTGGCCATTGGAACTAATTTCATAAATTATAGGAGACTGGCCTCTAATATGAGTGCAGACCTAAAATGACTCCTTCAATTCAGCAAATTATTCTTTTCTATTCCAGAAGAAGGAATCTCAATAAAGCCACCTAATGGGTTTCTAGTCAAGCATCTACAAGAAGGCTGTGGCAAATCCCGTGATAGTTTGTGACCAAAGTCTATACATTATCATATTTGAAACAATTTGTTCATATCTTGTGCAGATAATATAAATTGTACTCTTACACCTGCTGATAGCACACTTTGGTGTCTCACCTTGAAAAGGTGGAGATAGGCAAAATACATTCTTGGGAATGTGGTTGATTTGTTTTATAATTGCATGTTTCTGCTTTGACATTGATACAGTTCAGGGTCAAATTATAGTCTTGCATGAGAGGTCTCTTTTACTTGCAACAGAATAAATATGAAATAAAGCAACTGACTTTGTTGGAGACAGACAGATTTAAAATATAATTTTATTGACAGCTTTGGAAAATGTAGGTCCAAAGAGAGGACTGAATAGGTTAATTCTAGATGAAAAAAATAACAAAAAACTTTCCTGTACTAGCTTCTAATCAGCTTTTATTATTATTTATGTTAAAGTAGGATTTTTCCTTTAAAATATATAATTTTATTTCCTTCTTCTCACTTATAATTTCAAAGGCTAAGCTGCCACACAAGATGTAGTCCAAGCAATATGGGGCTGGCATCAGTATTACTTTTTAACATTAGAGAGGGAGGAGAAGTATTTTCAGTTAGTACAGTACAAACCATGATATTTTCTAGCAAGTTTGCTGCTTCTCTATAAATAAATGTATTTCTCCATAGATGTTACTACATGTAAACAAATTAAAACAAGCCTCATATATTAATCAAGCTGAAATTCTACCACATAGGCAGACATCTAATCCATAATGCAAAAGACATTCACTGTCCTCCCTTATCAGATATTGCCACATTTCCACTTACTAATGAAATACGACAGGTGCAATATTTCATACTGAATAGCCTCAACCTTATTTAAATTCCGAGTTTTAATTTGTCAGCAATATTCCACATTGAATTTACACTAATTTCCAAGAGCACTGTGAAACTATTCTGCACTAATTTTTCCCCTTGGAAACACACTAGTACAAAATTATGTTCTTTGTACATGACCCCAAGCATGGCAGGGTATATATATTCCAACATACATGATGAAATTCATTAATGTGGAGTGTGTGAGGATTGATTTATCTTTTTATATTTTTTTCTGTGTACATCCACAGGATTCAAAAATATTGTAGCCATTATGTACATTTTACAACAGAAAGTTGAATAAACAGACAAGTTGCACAGAAAGCTTGATTTTCAAGTAAATACTGACAACTAGGGAATGTCGTATATTTAATTTTTCATTTTTCTAATTGAAATGACATCTCAAACTTTTTGCATATAGCTGACACTGCTATAATAATAATGATTAAAAAAAATCTTGAAAATATGATTTTGCAGTCAGGGAACACATTTCCTTGATTTTAGTCCTGTCACATCATTTAGAAAATAAAGATAACCTATTTCCATTTTCCCCTAAGACTGCATAAGGTTTAAATTAAGCTGTCATGACAGAAATGTAAAATATGAAGAATAGTCTAAAAGATTACAAAAATCATTCACTTATGCTATGGCTCTGCCATCAGAAGCTATTTGTTCCAATTTTCATACTAGCAAATGATACAGTGTATGTCACCATGAGTAGAAAGAGAACAAAATAGATAGGAGAATGTATGGGACAGGGAGAAGAAAAATATTGTATGACTGATGTTAGAAGAAAAACAATCCAAACCAAACAAGCCAACAAATAAAACATTTAAATAAATATAATAGCCTCCCCCCTAAATTACACTGCTAGCAGTACCTAAACTTAAACAAATAAAATCACAATGGAAAGGTGTCATTCTGTCACCATTGACCAACTGTCAAGAGCTCTTTATTTTGCTCAAAACACAATATTGCATGTCTGACCTGTGTTTCAATTTAGGATGTTGTGGTGAAGGACCAGTAATACTGTTCATTTGGGTAGATTTCACTCACCAGGTACCATGATCCCCGATGGCACCAAAGAGACACAAAGACTCTTTTATTCCATGTGTCAGATGCAGATGGTTCAAAGGTGACAACATTGCCCTAATTTGCCCACCAGATCATTCTCAAGTCAAAGCTATCTTCTCTCCTACAGAGACAATTTCCAAGCAACCTCAAGCAGATTTTTCCAGAAAAAAATATTCTGGATCACACAGAATTAGAAATTCAAAGACAGCAACAGCTATCTTCTGCAGTCTTATGTATATGATTCAGCTACTGAAACATTGCATATGGTGCCATCTAAGAGTTCCTGAAGCATCTTGGGCATTGACATGAGACTAATAGACATACTACTTCAACTAAAGGTGACTTTAGAATACCAGCTATCCTGTCAAACAAGCATCATCTTTGGTATCTGAATGGCCATATAATTAATATGTACGAATCATTACAAAACCAATATTTCTCTAATAAACACACAGGAAACAGTAATTGAAAGCATATCTGTGGATACTTCATAAGTTAAATTATTAAACTTTCATTTAGCCCAACTTTAAAGGGGACTATGCCTTAAGACAGTTCCTCAAACTTTGTCTTGCCCATGAATTCAACAGTTGTGAGCAAAAGGAATACTTTACCTAAAATGTTGCATTATTAATTTCAGGTAGTTTATTATATCTAATGTTCCCATGGAGACAGATTTTTGATAGTCATTGCAAATTATACTACTACTACTACTCTATGAACTCTGTGAAAATAATCAGTATTAATTATATGGATTTTTTTTTTCAAAATCCATAATAAATGTGTTATGAGGGTGACGCCATTCAAATTACAAGAAAATATTAGCTACCTTCTTCCAGACTATGTTGCAAATACTAGTGCCAAGCAGTACATTTTTTGTTTCTTTTGCTTGTGAAAACAGTCTAAGTGAAGCTAATGTAGGAGTAAGCACTGAGGTTCAAAGAGTAAGAAATTACATCAGTGCAGGGTACATGTCCAAACCTACTATGTTGCTAAGTTTCAGTGTCAAAAATTAAAATTAGTTGATAATGTGTGGAAGAGGAGTAAATTCTCCAAATTGTTTGGGGTTTTTTGAGGCCATCATCTTCATGAAATAGAAGAATGTAAAATTGATCTCTGCTAAGAAGAAATCAGGTTATCAGGTTTCAAGGGATGAAAATTGAAATACGTAGGACATAAGTCAGTGATAACTACTTTTGAGATATTAATAAGAAAAGCAATACTACACTGTTTTCCTTTCTTTTATGTATTTTCATTTAGTTTTTGTATGTAGAGAAAATTCTTAATAAATTGGAAAATCAAAGATTTACAGGCCTCTACTTGATATATAGTACAATACCAGAGCTAATCATACTGTACAGCAAAATTAGGGGCCATCATTTTACAAAGAGATTTCTTTGCATACTTATATATATATTACATTCTCCACTCTGTTTTATTCTCTAACCAGCTAACTAAGATGCTTATTTCCTCTGTTATATCATTTTGTCTAGCCACAACATTTTCTTAACTGAGAATGGAAAGGCTGAATAACTGTTCTATCCATCAGTACTTTCATTTTATAAGGATTAGAAACCAGTAAAATCAGCTTAGAAATATGATTTATTCAGCAGAGACACTACTAAGGAGAGTACAAACATTACTTTGAGTGAGAGGTTATATAAAATGTTTTTTTCATTGAACAACAATCTCATTATGACTTCTGAAATTGAGACAAAAATTACATTCTTCAGCAGTAAGAATTTCCAACAGGAAGCAATTTGAATTGAGTGAAGGAAAATGCNGGGGGGGTGGGGAAGAAATATCTTTCCCAGTGCAAGCACTGTTACAGGTTTCATAGAAATTAACTTGAATGAAATCTAAAAATAATCGTAATTGGTGTGTTTAGTATTAACGAGAGCCACTTAATTTAAATATGCTGGTAAGCAGTTAAATAATTTACATTTGTATATCTGAAACAAGATTTAATATCATAATTATCCCCCAATAAGAAAAATGCACAAGAAATACTGAAAGCAAGGAACTCTTAAGCAGTTTCTGCTGAAATTACAGCTGAAACACAACTGTGGAGAAAACAAATACCCCATCTTCACAGCACAGACAGTACCCAAATACCTCAAATAGCTACAAATTTCACAGTTTTCATAGATTGGTAGTTTTTTCTCATTTGAAAACTAGAAGGAATTTTTTATAACTCTTTGCATATGGAAAAGTAGACAGAAAGCAGAAAAACTACTAGACATCAGATCAGTCTTCTTTTACTTACAGTCTCTCTGTTTACTGTATTATTTTTAGTAAAACTCCATGATATTTGATAATATTTTTGGTATCACCTTCTACTGGAGACCATAGTACAAAGTGTGCCTGCTTAACAGGCTAAAACGAGATAATCAAAGTTATTACTTTTTGGAAGTTAATTTAGACCCCAGGCATTATATGTAATAATTATAACTTAAATTAGTCTTGCTTATCCTTCACTTTATAAATTACAATTGAGCTTGTCAAAAAAATATTTATAAAATGTAACACTTCAAATTACTTCACTGAGTCCTATGTCACATAGTTGGAAGTAATTAGTTAGATATTTACAGTTTGAATATGTGTATATGTCTGTGTGTGTTTCTGTGTCTATGTATAGATATTGTTTATATCACTGATAAAATCTTGTATATGTATTTATTCAACTTATAAAATACAGATGTAGACATCCGGCTTCTAACAAAAATTCTTTGGATACAGTCTGTGAGCTTAAGTAGTACATTATGATTCATTCAGTACCTACAATCTCCATATATAGTTAAAGCTTGAGAACAGGATTAACTACTGCAGCATTTATGGTTACTGGTAGTCATCAAATTTAAGTCTTGTAAATGCAGAAAATCATAGAACCAGTATAAACTATAACCAAGCAAGAACTCTTTTTCATACAGGCTGCCTGTAGAGATGGTAAATTTGCTTCTACTTTAACATTCTTAGTACCATCAGATAAGAAGGTTATATTAATCAGAAGCCAGCACAACTAAATTCTAAAATTTGAACACTAGGAATTTTAAGTGGTTTTCAGCTCCAAATCATAAAAATAGAAATCTAGTTCTCAAGTGCATGTGTCTATGTAGGAGAAAGGCAGGTACTCTCCTACTGTAATCAGCTGATGTCTAGGGAAGAATTCAAGTTAGCGAGTCTTCAGAAATGGTTCTTTTCTTCTTTTTCTGACTGTCTCTCGGTATTTGGTATGTAGCAGCTGTATGAATATTTAGCAGCTAAACTTCATTTGAATTTAATTGGGAAAATATAGAAAATAATTAGGTTGAAGTAACAGCTGCATTGCTCATGTGTTCACTTTCAGGGATTTCTTCATTTGCCATGCAGTTATTTGGAAGGGATATTTTAACAGTATGAAAATTATCTTTGCTTGAATTATTGTTTTATTTTTCATTAACTTAAAGACCTTAAGCCAGAATGAAACCTCACATATGTTTAAAATATATTTCATTTCAGAAGATAAATTTCTTAAATGTGAGAAAAAATGACAAATTACATATCTTCTTTTAAACAACTTTTTTCAGAAGACATTTCCGTTATTGAGATATCTTTTTTAAAACTGAAAAGACCGATGTCCATTGAAAATCTGTATTTATCATCTATCATTTCAATATGTTTTTCTTTGTGAATTTTGTTAAAAAGAAGGTCAAATAGATTGCAATTTATTATCTTTTTCCTCTATGCCACGTCCACTAACTCCCTGTTTCTATGATTCCTTACCACTACTTTTTTTGCCATGAATAAGGTATAGGGCATATTCTAACCAGGTCTCAAGATTAGTGGAGAATATGAAAATAAAATATTTGAATGAATAGTCTGTGAGACATTTTGATTTTATTTATTCCAGTATAAGTCTATTGACTTTTCAGTCAAAATTCTTCAATGAGAGAATGTTCTCTAAAATTTTCCAATGAAAATTAAAAAATAAAACAAAACAATGACTGTGCTAGACTGTGCTGGATATTATGGTGTCTCAGTTTCTGTATATTTATATATTTCTTCATATTATATCCTCTTTTTTCTTCTGGAATGTCTTTACACCTCCTTAACAGAAAGCAAGCTGCCTTTGTCCTCCTTAATGAGTACTATCTTATGGCCATCCTATACTCCATTAAGGCATGGATTTTAAATCACACTAATGTGCAGTTGCATAAATGCAAACACATGGAAATACTACCTCGGGAGCAATTTCAACTATTATTCCAAGTGAGGATTAGACACAGTGTATTTGGGTGTCCAGTACTAGAAACCTAATTGAACAACTACCAATGAACCTTTAAGTCTAGTTTTATTGCACATACAAAATAATTGCATATGCACTTTGCCTTTGTCTTGCTTTGTGCTTCACAGATTTATGTTTAGATAATAGCTCACTTCTTATGGCATTGCTTTTTTTCTGAGAAAAAATATTAGTCCTTCAGGTTTTATTTGTTTCTGTGTATTCAGACTTATGATTTCTTCTGAGTTCTAATTTGACAGCAATTTTCTTCCCAGTCAAGAAAAAAAATACTCCTGGGGAAGAGTTTACTAAATACCTATTATGTATGTTTATTTTCATCAGTAATATTCTCACAGTCTTCCAAACTTGGTATATTTAGATAGACTTTCACAACAGGTTAATAGTTAAATACAGGAAAGAAATAGTTCTGGGTTTTTTTGTCAGACTATATAATTTGCTTCTGTCAGAACACATATGCTAATCCATAGAAGTAAAAGAAATCAGAAAACATTTCATATCAGATCATTTGGAAAAAATACAGGTATCATCACTGGAGCAGTGTGAGCTTTTTATAATGAGTAGGTTTAGTCAAATCACACTAGAGTGAGCTGAGGAAAGCTGTTTCATCAAGTGTCTTTTTGTGGTGGGTACTGAGACAAGCAAATAAAGCAGTTTAGCAAGAGGAGCGTGCTAACCTGTACCAAACTTTTTCTTTTGCCATGTTGCATGAGTAATCTCAATGTGTATTTGCAGAGCTGGTAGACTAGACATAGCTCTTCAGAGTTGATCTTAAACAGAAATTCTCCATCACCCAAGCTTGCCTTTTACCAGTATCAGTGAATGCTTCATATTGCACTGGTTTGATCTTTTAATTTATTTTAAACGGAGATACCTCAGATAGATGCAGACATAGCTCACTTAATCTGCATTAGGGCAATGCAGGAAAAAACAATGATTGAGAGTTCTTCATCTCTCTTTCTCTCTCCCATGACTATTAACAGCACGCATATCAATGTCATATGATACAGGTGAGGCTGCGTGTCTATTCAGCCTTCCCAGTTAGATTGGGACTGTGTCTATTCCAGGTTGTGCAATCTGAAAAACAAAGATGTAGTTTAGTTCTGCCTCTAGAGTTCTTGTTTAAACATGAACAAATTAATCAACTACCTCTTTAGGTAGGAAATGTTCCATTCAAAATTGCCACTGACAAATGTGTTTCAGGAAGCATGATGGTAGTCTGAGTTGTTTTTCATTTCTTGCTGTTTGCAGCAGAGGAGACAGGGTGAATTAATTTGGGACAGAATAGATGGAAGAGATGAGATGAAGCTAATTTAGAAGCTCTGTAAAGCTGTTTCCATCATACCACTTATTACAGGAAAGCAAATGCATACTCATAATAATTCTGCTGGCATCAGTGGAGTATTCTGTGGAATAAGCTGACCTCCAAAATCCAGTTTTACATTTTCTTACACCTTTTTGAAGTCACAGATGCATGATTTGAATAAACACAGTAATTCTGGTATTTTGGTGGTCTATACTTTCCACATAGGTTGAATTAAGTTATTAAGTGGTGAGGTTATTAAAGTGTGGGATGACTATATCACCTCAAACCAACCCTCAGTGCTACAACACAATTAATACTATTTAATATATTATAACTCTGTGATACTGATTAAATATTTGGCAAGACATTATATGAGATTTAATAAATGTACTTTCACAGAATCATAGAATAGTAGGAGTTGGAAGGGACGTCTGGAGGTCATTGAGTCCAACACCCCTGCCAACTCAGGAACACCTAGTGCAGGCCACACAGGAAAAGATCCAGGAGGGATCTCAAAAGTTTCTAGAGAAGGACTCTGGGCAGCCTGTTCCAGGGCTCTGTCACTCTCACAGTGAAGTTTTTTCTCATGTTGAGGTGGAGCTTCCCGTGTTTCACCTTGCTACCATTACCTCTCGTCCTATCACAGGGCACAACTGAAAAGAGATTCGCCCCTTCTACATGATACCCATCCTTCATATATATGCAAAGATTTACTTTAAAAGCTTCTACAGCCAAGTGATTTATTTTTTCTTTTTTTTTTTTTAAATTTAAAAATGCAGGTTTCAGATATACATACAGATATTTTGTTTTATCTTTGATATAAATATAACACTTTACTTGGAATACTGTTTACCATACAGTAAGGTGGTAAAGCTTCTGGAGGACATATAGGATACTGCTATGTCTTTTCAGATACATCTAGACATCCGTCCTTCTTCAGCTGAATTCAAATCTAATGTCTCCAGAAGAACCTAGCTAGCTTTCCAGTTGAACAGTCAGTAGGATCTCAGTTTAATTGCCCACACACCACTGTCTCATGCTATTGGAGGTTCCCCTGTAGATCACCCATGACCTTCAGCAGTTGCACCAGTAAGGCAAGCACCTCTCCAGGGCCCTGCATTCTTTCCACTGCTTCCATGTCAATGTGTTTTGTTATATCTAGAGCACTCTGAATGGCACTAAACAAATGCTTGTGTACAGGCAAAATATCTAGTTCAAGGTTTGAAAACCCAATGATTTCTGAGTAGTTACTACTATCTGGTGACAACCTCTTCCCATTTAACTCAAGATATCTAGTTATGTAAGAAACCTCTGCTTATGTTTATTTAGACCATAAACTAAATAATGCGCTCTAAACTTGATATAGTTGCAAATATTAGGCACTTTCCTTCTGTAGTATTTCTCCATGTGATCCTTTGGAGGTGATTCAACTTAGTACCAGAGAAACCCTAACATTAACTGGCGAGGTGGACACAAGTTTTTTGCCTTTCTGTATAGGTATTCAGTGCTATCTAAGATATTCTCAGATATCACTGTATCCCAGCTGGCAAACAACTTCAGAAATTTTTAGCTATCTTTCTAAGCTGTTCAGAGTAGAATATTGAGAAACTAAAATGAACACAGCAGCAAAAAGAATACTCGTCAAGAATCTTGACTAAAGGTCATGTCTTATTCACTCAGAAATAAAAAGAATATTTGTATTATATACTCTGTAGATAATAGATTTTTACATTTCTTGCATTACATGAAGTATTCATACTTCTATAAAATGATTTTATGTCTGCTTTGAAGATAAGCGTTTAAATTGTATACACTTATAGATTCAGAGTACTGAGATGCACTAATATTTTGTACATAGATGCCTTTTCTAGTGCAGTACCAATTTAAACAGCACTCTTTGTTCAGTATGATAATAGGAAAAGTCCTGTGCTTATATCACCCTTTTTTAAAGCTTCATGGAGGAGACAATTGACAGAATGAGGAGAGCATTTACAAGACAAATTTTAGGTGCTAAAATGAATGATAGCTGACAAGGACTGCCACTGAAAGATCCGATAGGTTAAACACTTTTAAAATAAAATAAAATAAAATACGTTAAAAAATACGTTTAAAAAGAAAATAAAAGGAAAAAGAAAAAAAAAAAGAAAAATGGAAGCCAAAGGAAAGAGAACATTTTGTAAAGGAAATGATTAATAAAAGACAGCTTCTGGCCTTTGGGGAAGATTAAAGTGGAATGTAGGAAGATAAAGGTATTTGTTGTTTCTGCTTCTGATAACAGCAGAAAGAGGAAAGTGAGACTGTCAGTACAGTGTTTACAGTAAATAAATAAATACAACAATGTTGGCAGCGGTCAGGCTAAGTTTGATGTGTTAAACCATTTTAGAGGAGACTTTCACTGAGATATTCAACCCACTCTTCTGCCTTACAGGGATGAGATAACATTTGTTAACATATTCAAGCTTTGGCAGACTTTTCCAAACCAAAAGGAGCTTGTGAAACTTTAGAATGTTACCTGCCAGTGAATCCTCTTCTTCCTGTAGATATTTCAACTTCTTTATGTTGATTCCATGTCTGCAACTCAAGATTATTCCACATGGCAAATCAAGGGAACAATTTTGGTGATATCATGTAGTTATATAGCAACATTTAGATTATTAAAATGTACTCAGCACACCTGTGGAGCTGGCAGATATGACACAAGACCTGCAGGAGAACTGGGCCATCTGTTGGGGGCAGATGTGAGATGTATTAACAGATAGCATCTAAAAGTTCAGGCACTAGAATGACACACTTTACTTTTACGAATCACATAGGTGACAGATGTTAGCCTGAGTTACTCCCCAGAATTTCCCTCAAGACTATATTTTCTATCCACTGACTATGCTAGGATGGCTCCATGTTTGTACTTTGTGCGCACAAGGAGGCCAGAAGATAGGTGTGTTGCATATAATATTAAGACTGTAAGCTATGCCCAGACAGTGAGCTTGTTTGCTATTTGAAGGATCTCACAGGAAGAAGTTGTGTCTTTAGAAAGCTATTTGGACTTCAGCTCAAAGCCTGTAAGACAACCTTTCAGAGGCATGATGTACTGATGTTGGTATGACTTATAGCATTGTACAGCAATTTAGGGGTAAAGTTATTAAGGTCACACAGATCCAAGCCATTGGCAGAAGAAAAAATAAGCAAGCCTAAAAGCAGTAGATATGCTGCAATTGTTATTCCGTTTTCCAAGTTATTTCTGAACAAACTATGCATCATTCTGGGCCTCACAGCAGACAGGAGCTGCGTTCAGGAGCTGGATTCTGGTACTGGATTCAGGAACACACTGATTGGGATCAAAGGCAGAACAGACAGACTCTTCCTTGGATGCTCCAAGGAAGAAACCGAAAGTGGACCTGAGCCAAGCTGAGCAAAGCTGGTAAAGTGGTCCAAGAGGCGAGAAGAGCCCAGGAGCCCCCAGAGAGAGGGCAAGCGAGCAAGCAAGCAAGCAAGCAAGCTAGCAAGCGAATGAAGCTAGCAAGCTAACAAAACCCTGTAAACCCTCCAGATCCCTCTGATTTATAACAAATGTGACATATATAGGATGGAATACCTTGTTGGTCAGATTTTGTCCAGTGTATGTTATGGCATCCCAAAAATCCAAGGAAATTAATACATCAACTACCAAATAAAACCAATCCATAATTATTTGTGTTAGCTGTTACTTACTGTATTTCAGGCTTAGAAGCATTGGGTATCTCTCACATATTTTATTGTAGCCAGTATTATCTCACTACTTACAAATAATAAAAATTGTCATGGTTCCAATGTGAGTGACATGAATTCAGTTACTACTGTTGTTTAAATTATCATTAAGAACTCACAAAGCTAATTGTGATGTTTCTTTTTGTGCTTAGTGAACATACACAGATATACCATTCTGGGTTTAAGGCTTTTAAAGTTTACAGACACTATTTACCATAAAATGGTAAATGATGCAAAAAAATCTCTGTGTTTTCAATGGCTCAAGATACATATGGTATTTAAAATAAATATTCTAAGTGAATTAATTCACATAATGTTTTCATATACCAACATGAAGAAATATTTTACTGGATTTTGGAATAATCTTTTTGCAGAACCAAAAAATGATGCAAAGAAAATCATTGGTGGACAGAAAATATTTTTTACTAGCCTTTTGTTTTTTTCCTTCTAGTAAAATAACTTCCCCTATCCCTTCCTCAACTCTCTCTCTCACCTCTCTCTCTTTTCTCTCTCACATTGAGCAGTTAAAGAGGACAGGATGGATGGAAGGGAGGAAGCAGAGACAGAAAGTATGTGAAGCAGATTCTTCTGCAGTTTATGAAACAGACAGTTATTACTTTTACTGCTGTTAACATCGGCCATTATTTGTTCTGTTAGAACAGATTTATTGGGAAGACATGACAATCATTGTTCCTGGTCATTGTTTAAGATGTCCTCACTGCTTTCGGAATCTGATATAAAACTACTTCTTTCTCCATTTCATGCAGCTGAGAAGGCATGGAATGCAAACTATGGAGCTACCAATGGAGTCACTGATCTAAAATGTCATGTTTCAAAAGAAGAAAAACACTCATGAATGAATCAGTTTACTGTTAGAAAGTGAATCAGCATTCAGGGACATTCTCACTGTTATAAACTCAAATAACTGATATGCATAAAAAAAGGAGTGAAAAAAAATATTTTCTAGTGTTTTTAAACAAAAAAACCAAAGCAAAATAACTGACTAGAGATTTAAGATTGAATTTACAAACTGTGAAATTTATGGCCACTAAATATTTCACATTTTTATGGTTTACAACTCTGTTTATAAATATATCTAATTATACTGAAGGCTGCATTGCAACCACAGGCTAATCCCATTTGTGTTCCCAGACCGCGATACCAATAAGCTCCACTGCGT
Organism: Chloroceryle aenea; assembly: GCA_013399075.1. Lineage (NCBI taxonomy): Eukaryota > Metazoa > Chordata > Aves > Coraciiformes > Cerylidae > Chloroceryle > Chloroceryle aenea. The sequence continues at coordinate 197,144 of VWZY01012052.1, forward strand.
TATTGAGATTTACAATGTATTGGGGTTTGCAGTTATCCTAAGATTCCTTCCTCTTTTTCCCCTCTCTATATGTGATTGGCTTTCTGCTTCAAAAGAATAGTGTTTATGACCTTAAACCAAAAGTAAGAAAGACAGATAAGTCAATTCTTGACTCTTTCCCACAAAGACCAGACCATCTGGACACTTTGTATTTGTAACAGGTGCTTCTGGGATTTAGAGCCTAATTTTGGCCCAGATTCTGTTCTGTATGGGCGACTCCATCACTGTGTGCAACTGCACATTGCATTAATTGAAGGGATTCAAAAAGGCCAAGTACAGTAATTAGTCAGTTGGTCATGCAGAAAAGAGACTAGTGGCTTAGTGCCACCAAATGTTGAATGCACAGATGTACAGCACCATCAGCTTTTGCTCTCTGTGGTATGCTGCTAATCTCTGGCAGGTAGAGCAAAGATCTATCTTAGTTCAGGTTTTCAGTCTCCTGGAAGCAACAACATAAATTTTATATCCACCTGGGAGAGAAAATCATGCATTTGAATGACCTAAAAAAGAAGCCACATCAGCGTATTATTGTCAGAATAGTAAAAGTGACAGATGGGCGAAAAATGCTAGTTACATTTTTAGGTTCCAGCCTGATTTTTTAGGTTTATCCAGAAGCAACTGGCATACGTAATAGTAGCTATGAACTGTGTATGGGTTTGATTTTACAAGCTTACTTCTTTGAACAATGATGTTTTTCTTTGAATATACTTGAATTTTTTATAGGCCCAGGTATTCTGAGGTAGTGGTCAGAGATTGATCAGAATTGTTAGCTGGTGTTATCTAAAAAATTAAGAATACGCTTGCTGTGCTACTCATTTCCACTGAGCAGTACAGCTAAAAGTGTGTGGTGGGGTGGCGGTCAAAAAGGATGTAAGTGAACCTGATTTGTATTTTTTTGCCTGGCTTACAACAGGAACTCAAATATTTCTTTTCTGTATCTCTTGTGGATACCATGTGTGCTGTTGTGCTATGCATTCAATTCAGAATAGTTCTCTTACTAAGTATCTGGATTGTTGTATTTCACTGTAACATAAAATTTCTGGACTAAAATATTTAGACTTTATTTTGAGAAGCATGATTTTTACTTTCTAGTCAGAAGAACCTGAATGAAGAACTGGTAAATTAAAATCATAGTTTGCTTAGGCCATTAATATTGCTATTATATTTGGTCTTACCTTCTTTGCACCCTACAAATGAGCATCTGCACATTACATTGAAATAATATAATCTCATTGCTTTCATTTACAGTATTCACTAAAATAATTACTTATATAAGTAAAATGTAACATCTGAAAGATTGTAAAAAAAATCTAAATGATTATAAAAAATTATTTGAATTATCTTAGAATTTTGCTGTATTTCACAATCTGTGATTAACAAACAGCAGTGTGGTTGTACAGGTATCATAAAAGAATCTTTGTGGAAAACAAAAAAGGTTTTAAAACACTTTCTTTTAAAATATTAAAAAATATTACAAGGTAGACTTCATTCCGATTTTTGCAGATATATATTTTTAGCTCTTCATATACCTAATATTTTAGTCACTTTGTTTCATTAACAGGTAAACAATGTTAAGACATTTTAGCTGCATTGTTTTGCTGCAGTTATGGACTCAATAAAATTCTCTTTTTCTAAGCTCAGATTTTCCTATGCAGGGTCCTGAGAAATCAGAAGTGTAACACCCAGAAGATCTTGAGTAGGCCTTATTTTTTATCACTTTTTGAAACTGACAGATTTTTCCAATTATTTAAATTCCAAAATTATTATGGAAAACGACCTACATGCCAAAATAACCAGTGTTAATTTAAATTTTCTATTTTAACATGAAAACACTTATAATTGATTTACCTGAATTACTTTTGCTTAATCACAATGACATTTTTAAGAGAGCAGAAGAAAAAATTAACTGAAATAAATGTTCAGACTTACATTTATGATAAACATAGAAGAAATAAGATTTAAATTGTTCATGATAAATTAAAGTGAGGAAAGAACTGGGAAAGATACTTGAACCCGAGATACTCATCTTGTTTGACATTAAAGATTTTAGTACTACTCATCTGCTTTGCCTATTTAATTTGCATGAACAGGCAGATGAATCAAATATCCTAGAGAGAAATATTCAGAGGGTTGATCATCCTGTAAAATTTTCAGTAGGAGTTGTGTATATTCGTCTCCTGGGGTTATTGAGCATTTTACATATCATATTTCAGTTCCTTATGTAATTAACATACAAAAGAGAGGTGAGAGAGTGTACAAAGAGATGGCGTGATGTATGAAGTGATTTAAATGAAACTACCACATCTCCAGTATAAGATCACTGGACTTTTTTTAATACCCTTAGCACATAATGTATGATTAAAAAAAACCCAAACATATCAGTTACTTTGATCAGATAAAAAACACTGGAAACAGGCTTATACTTTAGTTGGAATACAGTATTCCTCTGCCCCCCAAAATTCATAAAGAGTAGTCAAGTTCCTGGTGTAATCTAAGATGTGCATGTGTCTGAAGTAATTCATATTCTTATTCAAACAAAGCAAAATAGTTGTCATAGAATGCATGGAATTTATTTAAGTTGGAAAAGAAGAATGTTTTGTTTGGGACAATGATGATTACAAGCAGCCTACCATCATACTCAAATTGTCACTTTCCATGTACATTTGCTAAATTTACTCAAACATTTATAATTCTGAATACTACTCCTGACTATTTTTATAATGATTTTTATAATAATATATACTAATCCTGACAACCTTCTACTAATTTTGAGAATTGTGGAATACTAATCCACAACAATTTTGGGTTTTTTGACAGTGGGATGACCTATACAGCACCAGACTTGCTGGCATTGAATGGGAGACACCTTTCTGAAAGGGGAAGAGAGTCTTCGCACAAGAGATTTCAGGGCTCATAGACAGGGTTTTAAGACGGGGGTGGGGGATGTAACCAGACCTACTAGAGGCCCCTGTGTGTAGCAGCTCAATGCTTGTGAGGCAGCGTGCTGATATTTTCAAGAACCAGAAGGTCTACAACCCCTCAAGGGTGAAAACTATGCACTCAGCTCCTTCTCTGAAATACTTATACACTAATACACACAGCATGGAGTAAGCAAGAGGCATTGGAGATCTGTGTTCAGTTGCAGGGCTGATCTCACTGAAATTACTGAGACATGGTGTGATAGTGCACATGACTGGAATGTTGTCATGAATGGTTATGTACTTTTTAGGAAAGACAGACTAACAGGGCAAGGTGGTGGAGTTGCTCTTTATGTGCGAGAGTGACTGGAATGCATTGCGCTCTTCATGAGGTGGGGGAAGGGGTGTGTATGTGTGTGTGAAGAACATGTTGAAAGCCTATGGGTGAGAATTAAGGGGCACACAAATAAAGGTGAAACTCTTGTGGGTGTCTACTACAGACCACCAAACCAGGAAGCAACTGTTGATGAGACCTACAGGCAGATGGAAGTAGCCTCAAGATCACATGCCCTGGTGCTCATGGGTGACTTCAATCACCCTAATATTTGTTGGAAAGGCCACACAGCGAGGCATACTCAGTCTAGAAGGCTCTTGCAGTGAACAGATGATAGATTTCTGATGCTGGTTTTGGAAGAGCCAATGAGTAGACATGTGTTGTATTAAGGAACATAGAAGGCCTGGTCAGGGATGTAAACATTAGAGGTAGCCTTGGTGGTAGTGGTTATGACATGTTAGAGTTTAGTATCATATGAGGAAGAATCAGGGCAACCAAGTAAGATGGCAACCCTGGACTTCAGGAGGGCTAACGCTGTCCGCTTGAAAGAGCTACTTGGAGGAAACACTTGGGCTAAGACTCTAGAAGATATGGGGGCCCAAGAGATCTGATTAATATTCAAATATCAGTTCCTGCAAGCTCAAGATAGGTGCATTCCTTTGAGTAAAAAATCAACTAAAGGAGGCAGGAGACCAGCATGGATGAGGAAGAAGCTTCTGGAAAAACTCATGTGGAAGAAAGAAGTACCACAGTATGTGGAAAAACAGACTGGTTGCTTGGGACAATTATAGGAATGCTGTCAGGGTATGTAGGGATGCAACAAGGAAGGCCAAGGCCCTCTTTGAATTAACTCTGGCCAAGGAAGCAAAAAGGAACAAGAGGTGCTTCTTCAGATACATCAATGGTAAAAGGAAGATTAGGGGAAATGTGGGCCCACTACTGGATGAGGTGGGAGCCATGGTGACAGATGATAGAGAGAAGGCAGTTACAGAATGCTGCCTTTGCTCCAGTCTTCACTTCTAGGACCAACCCTCAGGAATCCCAGACCCTGGAAGTAAGAGAAAGCTTGGAGGAAGGAAGACTCTCCACTGGTCAGTGAGGATTGGGTTAGAAATCACCTGGATAAACTGAATATGCACAAATCCATGGGCCCAAATAGGATTCACCCTTGACTGTTGAGGGAGCTGGCTGATGTTGCTCTACCACTCTCCATCATTTGTGAAAGATCATGGAGAACGGGAGAGGTTCCTGATGACTGTAGGAAAGCAAATGTCACTCCCATCTTCAAAAAGAACAAGAAGGAAGACCCTGGAAATAACAGACCAGTCAGACTCACCTCCATTCCTGGAAAAGTGATGGAGCACATCGTTCTGGAGATCATATAACTGCATATGGAAGAGAATAAGGTTATTAAGAGTAGCCATCATAGATTTCCTAAAGGTAAGTCCTGTTTGACTAGTCTGATAGCCTTCTCAAATGGTGTGATTGGCTGATTAGATGAGTGGAGAGCAGTGGACATTGTCTACCTTGTGTTGACAATGTCTCCCATAACATTCTTATGGGTAAGCACAGGAAGTGTGGGTTAGTGCAGAGTCCTACACCTGGGGAGGAATAACACTAAGCACCAGTACAGGTTAGGGTTTGATAGAAAGAAGCCCCATGGAGAAGGACCTTGGGGTCCTGGTAGACAATAAGTTATCCATGGAACAGCAATATGCCTTTGTGGCCAACAGGACCAATGGTATCCTAAGGTTCATAAAGAATATGGCCAGCAGGTTGAGGTTGATTCTTCCCCTCTGCTCTGCACTAGTGAGACTACATCTGGAGTACTGTGTTCAGTTCTTGTTTCCCAGTTCAAAAGTGGCAGGGAAATTAGAGATAGTCAAACAGAGGGTTATGAGGATGACAAAGGGACTGCAACATCTCTCTTATGAGGAAAGGCTGAGGGACCTGTGACTGTTTAGTCCGGGGAAGAGAAGGCTGAGATGGGAAAGGGGCCAGTCTCAAGTGAAAGGGGCCAGTCTCTTTTCAGTGGTGCCCTGTGATAAGATGAGGGGCAATGGTCACAAACTTGAACACAGAAAGAAATTTCACCTCAACATGAGGAAAAACTTTACTGTGAGGTTGATNTCCCAGTTCAAAAGTGGCAGGGAAATTAGAGATAGTCAAACAGAGGGTTATGAGGATGACAAAGGGACTGCAACATCTCTCTTATGAGGAAAGGCTGAGGGACCTGTGACTGTTTAGTCCGGGGAAGAGAAGGCTGAGATGGGAAAGGGGCCAGTCTCAAGTGAAAGGGGCCAGTCTCTTTTCAGTGGTGCCCTGTGATAGGATGAGGGGCAATGGTCACAAACTTGAACACAGAAAGAAATTTCACCTCAACATGAGGAAAAACTTTACTGTGAGGTTGATTGAGCACTGGAACAGGATGCCCAGAAAGGTTATGGCATCTCACTCTCTAGAGACTTTTAAAATCCACCTGGATGAGTTCCTGTGCAACCTGCCCTAGGCGATCCTGCTCTGTCAGGGTGATTGGACTTCATGATCTCCAGAGGTCCCTTCCAACCCCTACCATTCTATTATTCTAAGATTGTATGATTCTGTGAATCCTAGTTTAATTTTTATACTATAAAGACTGTATATTATTTCATCTATGAGTTACTGTCATTTAGAAATATATCCAAATACAGTTGTCCCAAATTTGTGCAGAGGTATCTAGGAGTAAAGTTCACTTTCAGAATCTATGTAAGAAAATATTTCATGGCAACCATCAATACCAGCAACAAGAACCATTCATCCAGCTGGGCAATAACATTCTGAATGAGCATAATGAAAGAAACAGGAAAAACATGAAAATAAAAATCGAGAAATACGAAGCCTGTCTTTCTAGAAAATCCCAGGTCACAGAAGCACCCACAAATCAAAAAGCAGTCGCTATCTGAAAGAGGGTTTATTGCAACTAAAGCTGCCCAGCACTCCCTCTTACCAAATGTAAGTTTGGATGTTTGTTGGGAATTAACTACTACACAAGTAATTCCTAAGCCTTAAGGAAAGATGAAGCAGAATGGGCACAAACTCATTCATCAAGGGGAAACCTCCCACACCAGAGTGCCCAAGATTACAACTCACCCAAATGGTGGGGCAAGGCTCACTCAATCCATGGAGACTCACTCAATTCATGGAAGTGTACTTGTATGGCATGTGCAAGGGGAGGACCCAACTGCCAGGGCTGCTGCTCTGTGAAGAACCAACTCCTCTGGCCCTTAGGCAGGACTCCCGTCATACCCTAGTCAAGGGGGCATTGTGGTCATTCTGACTGGTTGAGGGGACAAGCTCCGACAAAACACAGAAAAGTGCAGCCCCCAAGCCTGTTTACTAAGGGGTCCAGAGCCTGAGGTGACAGCTAAGCACCAAGGGGTGCAGCTTAATGGCAAGGCACCAGACTCTGTTTGCTTTGTCTGTTTCATCTGCTGGGGGCAGCTGCACCTGCCATATCCTAACCCTGCAAATACTTATGCTTACCTTCAGATGGTTAAAACTTTTTATTATCACCAGTGACATTCATTGTTGTGTTAGCGATACATTTTGAAATTACATTACTGAGGATAGCCTCACTTGACAGCTCTGCCACAAGCTGCCAGATGGCAAACTGATTCAAGGATAACACAACAATAAATACTCTATGAGTTCCTTAATTTATCATAATTTTCCTGCTAGATACTCCACAGATACAATATATTTTTTCTGACCATCTGGGAGTTTCTTTTTTCTATGCATATGCATGTATATGTATTTAGCTGTATATAGGAATTATATGATTAAGTGACATAGTGGCTAATTGTTCAGTGCTTCCTAGCAAACACCAGGTATATAGCCAAGACATGTCTGGTATTACAATATTGCCCTGTGTATAGAAATAAAGCTTCTACAACTCCTATTTACACTCTACTTTTACTGCAATCTAAGCAATGTAACATTCTTCCACGAAAATAGAAGGAATAAACAAAACTAAGAAATATTTAACTGTGCTTTATCTTAGTTATATAATTGTGGTTGAAAAGAGTTCACCAGCTCTACCTCTGAAAGAGTTATAGATATTTTTTTGTCACTTTATATATAAATATTTTGGTCTTCATTTCTCTGAAGGATAAGGTAAGTTCAAATTCAAGACTGTCCTGCTCTGGATCAAGATAATTATAATAGAAAAAACATTAAGAACAAAGTCAAGTTTAAAATAAGATGATTGTTCCAGGAGAATACATGCTTAATCACACAGGCAAAAACAAACAAAGAGGAAAAAAAAAAGTAAAAAAAAAAAGTGCAATTTAAAATATATATTATTAATCTGGATTTCTGTATGAATGCCTCTCATGTTGTGAGAAAGACTGCCAAAGTTTTAACACTCTAAAAGGAAATAACTTCTTTTTCTTTTTTAATTCGGTGTAATTAACTCAGCCTTGTGAAATTTCATTTGCTGTATATGCTTCAGCATGTGCAAAAATATATAACACTTGTCAAATATCAGTATTGCTTTACTTCTTTCTTCTTTTCTTTTCTTTTCTTTTTTTTTTTTCTTTTTTTCTATGGTATTCCGAGTAAGGTCTTATGGACACCTAACCTTTATTCTCAGTTCTGGGACTACTGAAAATGAAAGACTGAATCACCCACCTGGACCACAGTACAGCCCTTGAGTAGTGCAGCTAAGTGACAAGATGTCTGTCTTAAAAGATAAAGATTCTTTAAGGAAGATCAATAATTTATGTCTGCTGCCCCCATCTGCCATCTCCTCTCTATACAACCAAACATTTTGGAAGAAGAATTAAGCCCTTCGAGAAAAGAATCAAAACCTTCAGAAAAAGAACAAAGCTTTTGTATAGAAAACAAAGCCTAGGATCAGAACAAAGTATCTAAAGACAGAAAGAAATCCTCTGGGAAGAGAATGAAATCATTCAAGAGTAGCATAGGGACTCCTCAGGGAAAATAAAGTACCTTAAGAAACCTTGAGAAAGAGCAAAAGACCCTCAAAAGGCCCTCAAATAAGACATTAGGGCTCTTAAAGGACAAAGAAGACCATTTGCAACGGAGGAAAAACCTCTTCAGCAAGAGATTTTATCTTTATGGGATGTAAACAAGGCCTTCTAGAAGCAGTTTAAGACTCTTCAAAAGGACAACAAAGCCATTCAGGAAGAAGAGAAAACTCTTTGTGAAGGAAAAAATGCCTTCAGTGAGGAGAAATTTGCCTTTCAAGAGGAGAACAGGATTCTTCAAGATGAGAAAAAGGCCCTACAAAGTCAGGAGAAAGCTCTCCAAGATCACAAAGTCCTCCATGAATGGAAGACAATACTTCAAGAGGAGGAATAAAGTAATATAAGTTAAGAATCAGATGCTTAGGGAGATTTAGCAAGAAGAGTAAAGAGTTTACAAATACAGTAATTTTCATTGTTATCCAGATACTATGATTTAGTCTTCACAACAGAACATCATCATCAGCTAATGGATAAAACCAAACATGACGTTAATTCATTAACCTTAGTATAAGACTAGGAAGTCTGAAAGAGCTGAAACATGGGTGCTGACATCTTGTATCCCCAAAGACTGATAAAATACTGCTGGCAAAACACAATGCATATCTGCAGATGTCTGCTTTATTGAGTTATTGAATACCATGGAAAGCAAGTTTATTATTATAGCATTTCTATGTTTAGATTAAGACTTTTTTAAACTACAGAATATTCAAAGTTATTAATAGAAAATGGCCATATACAAGTGAGACTGCATCAGACTTCCACTTTTTACATCTAGACTTAACTGGCAAAATAATGTTTCTGAAAATCCTTTCAGAATATGTTAATGTATCCTTTGCCTGAGAGATCTTCCTTTGAAGATCCAGTTCTAACATGAGTTTTGAGAAAAAAACCCCAAACAATGGTACATCTGTTCTACTAAAGAAAGAAGATCAGGAAGCAAGATTGGACACTCTCTTCCTAGACCATTCACAGTGCTATTTTTCTCTATTTCTGCTTTGTGAAGCTCCAATAGACAATTTCAAAGGCAGTAGGTATGCGTGATTACTCCCAAAAGCAATGGTTAGAGGAGCACCGTTTTTAATTTAGTCTTGATGCATTTCTCCAATGTCAGCCTTGAAGGCTTTGTACCCATGGACACCTGCACATGCATTTATACCACATTCCAGTACCTGTAAAATAAAATTGTACTATGTTATGATAAAAAAACACCAGTCCTGTTGTATGCATATGTATTAGTTCAAAAGCTTGGAACTGGAAAATGACACCAGAATAAAATGAGCACATTAAGGTACATAGGCAAACAGGGACAAGAACTCATATGGATGTGGCCAGTCTGCTCTACCTGCATCTAGAGTGATACTTAAAAATATTTAACACTTGATCTTGGGTCTAGGTCTCTGGAAGAGATTCCCTGTTCACCCAGTGAGTCAAGTTATCAACAAAATGTATTAAAATACAGATTTTTTGTTAGTGAAGAAACAAAAGGACTAGAAAATAAAGTTCTTTACTCATGTCTCCAAAATCTCAAAAAAGAGGTGATATTTCTGACCACCTCCCATTTTTTCTCCTACTCTGTTCACTCAGTTGAATTGCAGTGGGTTCCTTGGATGATGCTTCTAACTCATACAGGTTGAAAAAGAAAATTAAAACAGCTTTACTGAAAATAGTAAAAATGAAAACACTTATATACAAAACCAATATTAAATCCAACACTCCTGATGGTAGCTACATCATTGTCAACACTAATTTTGTGGGCAAGCACTTGGGAAGTCCCAGAATGGACTCAGTGGCAGACTGGAACAGGATTCAGGACCTAGCCTTGGAAGGTAGATTCAGAAACATGCAGCTCAGCAGAACACACAGAGTCCTCCTCAGACACTAGCCATTGAGGAAGAGAGCTTGACCCTCATCAGTCCTCATCTTAATACTGAATATAACATATATGGGATGGAATACCTCATTGGTCATCTTAGGGTCACCTGTGTGGTCCTGTCTGCTTCTCCCCACAGGTGTGGCCTGTGGGTACTTATGTACAATGTGGTACATGAGATTTAGCAGTGACCCTGGTCTGCACAGAAGCAAGTATCATGAAGACCCTTTCTGCACACCAATACTTGGTAGTAGCTACAAAGATCAAGCATTATCACTGCTAGAAGCAGACACTGTCTGTGAAAATACAGCATCCACTTTAAAANCTGGAACAGGATTCAGGACCTAGCCTTGGAAGGTAGATTCAGAAACATGCAGCTCAGCAGAACACACAGAGTCCTCCTCAGACACTAGCCATTGAGGAAGAGAGCTTGACCCTCATCAGTCCTCATCTTAATACTGAATATAACATATATGGGATGGAATACCTCATTGGTCAT